>CM035168.1:107049379-107484379 GCA_020205615.1 Panax quinquefolius | reverse complement strand
TCTAGTATGGATCGCATTGACCAGTAGTTGGAGTCGGTGGCTCTCCTAGGGGTCCCACATCTGGGATCTTCGGGAAGATGATCAAGTTGGCTCTGCGAATAACTTGATGCACTATCTCCTTCAACCCTTTGAACGAAATGCGAGAAAAAGAAGGAAAATCCATGGACCGACCCCATCATCTCCACCCCGTAGAACTACGAGATTACCCCAAGGACGCCTTGGCATCCGAGTCCTGAGCCAAACCATAGAACCCTATTCAATAAGTGGAACGCATTAGTCAGTCCGCTCTCGGGTTGGGCGATAAGGGGTGGGAGAAGGGCAATCACTCATTCTTAAACCGACTTTCTTAAAACCAAAGAGTCGACGAAAGGGGGGAAGCTCTCCGTTCTGGTTCTCTCAGAATGGATCCTCCTAACCACAAGAATCCTTAGTTAGAATGGGATTCCAACTCAGCAGCTTTTGAGTGAGATTTTGAGAAAAGTTGCTCTTTGGAGAGCACAGTATGATAAAAGTTGTAAGTTGTTGTGACGCCCCCAAAATAGGTTTACAACACCCATTCTGAGTCGTCAATAACATGGTACAGAAACAACTAGAACTTAATTAATACAACATAAAAACTGTGAGTTTAAATACAAATATTTTCATCTAGACAATATCAACACTAAAATAAGTCCTCATTACAATTATTGATACATTATTTTACAAAAATAGTGAGGACTACAAAAACAACTTTCTAGAATCATCACCCACACCCACTAGAACTCGCTACATTCTCGCCTCCCGAGAAGAAAAAAAATGGAACAAAAAGGAAAAGGGTGAGCTCAACTAGCCCAGTAAAGAATATTATGACTAAGATAATATAGAACAAATTATCGTTAGTCTTCAACAGGGAAAAATCTAATAAAATACAATAGACAACAAGTTTCAGATCAATATTCGCAGCGGAAATAATAATTCATAGATGAGTTACATAGAGAATGAAATCTACTATAATCTATGAATTTAAAAGTCCATCTTCATTATTTTATCCTCAGAACATCAATCAATATTCATCTTGAATCAAATAATCATCTTTGCACTACAGAAAGCCAAAGATATTCATCACTCAATCATGTTCATCTCAACACCTAGACATCTTTTTCACTACTACCCAAAAATATTCATAATAAAATCAACCATCTTTTGCACTACAGCCAAAGATATTCAAGAGTACCATCATTTAGGACCGAGGATGATGAAAATATTTTAAAGAAAACGAATCCAGTGAAACAAAAGAACAAATATTAAGGATTTGTACTTTAAACAATCCGAGTTCAAAAATACTACATTAATAATTATAGCGAAGTAAAATTCAAGAATGATCAAAACATGGATACAATCAAAGCTAGTATCCATAATTGATATTTTAGAAAAAAAAAAATTTAATTTTTCCGTGAATAAAGCGACGTATTCGTGAATAAAGGTCGTATATCGTGAATAAATGTCGATATCGTGAATAGTAACCCGACACTAAAAGACAAGAATTTCACAAGAAAAATCTTACCAATAATCCCAAGATAATGATATTAGAAGAAATAATATCATTTTAAAAAAATAACATCCCTTACCTTGAAAAGATTGTATTTCTAAATTGGAATAATGGATATATAGTCTTTGAAGGAACTGCCGCACCGTATAACAACACTCAAAGTATCAAAATACTCACAAGTATACACTCGATAATATAGAGAGAGAAAGAGAGAGAAAGCTTCAATTTCTGGTGTGATTTTCAATTCTAACCTAAGCACCCTATTTATAGGAAAATGCTTAGAACACCAAAGCAGAAAATTTAATAAAATATTAATATTATTTATTTTTATTCCTACGCCCACATTTAGATATCTGAATTCAGCCATTTCAACAACCAATGGGGCACATCAAACATATCAAAAACGTTTTTCTTTTAAAACAAATTTAAAACTTTTGAAAAATAATTATTTCCGAACTTTAGAACTTTAATAATTCATAATAAATAGCCCTTTTATCAGAAAAATTCAAAACTCGTGCCCTTTTTATAGGAAATTCCATTCTCTACAACTTTGCAGAAGAAAGTTTTTCCAAATTCCAAATGTAAATTGGCCAAAAATCCACAAACATTTATTTTACAAGCTATAATCAAATTTCAGTCAAGAAATGGGGTCCACAAACATGAAAAACATGTTTTAAACATTTATTAAAATAAAAATACTCTTCCTCCTCATTTATTCATATATCCCACATTCATTGTAAAATATCACCATTATTATATTATTAAAATATAATAATATATTTAAATAAATTATTTATCAGAAAAGATAAAGTAACAATTTTTCAACAATTGTCACATTAAAATTTTCTTCATCTATATCCACATAAAATGAATATTTTTCTTATCATATAAATGAATAATTAATTATTCACAAATAATATTATAGAATCACAATACTGACAACCAGGTAGTTCCTAGGAAAGAGGGGGCTTTCTAATAAGGATTTCTCCTTATTGGCGCGCAATTAGGTGACCAAACCTCTCCTTAGATAGAACTTTTTAGACATTGCCAATAATGTTATCTAATAATATTATTCAAATAATATGAATTATTGATCTGATAATGAAAATATTGTGTAGTGACAATTATTGAAACAACAATAATATAAAATATCAATGTAGCAATTATTGAATCAATAAAATAAAATATTTAACAGTAATTACTATAACAATTATTGAGTAGTGCCTTCTTACGTAAGAATCAATAATCGGTGCAATACAAACATTGTCTTCGTGTTTTTAACCACCGGGTATTCCAACAAGATAACGATAACAACTACGCCTGCTATTTATAAACAACTTATACTTGCTGCTTTCTTCATCCAATCGCTTTCAAGCATGGGGCCCACACAAGGTCACTTGCCGTCAGCATCTAATATTCCCCGACAGTAAAAATATTCCACGACAAAACGAATATTCTCCGATAAAAATGAATATTTTATAACCACTTGCATATTTGATATATTTGCGCTTTTTATCCATAACTAACCACATTAATCAATTCAACCCTTGCTATTTCAAAATAATAAATAGAGGAAATTCAATTTCATTAATAATAAGTTGGGGTCTTACAACCTCCCCTCTTTATGAAATTTCGTCCTCAAAATTGACGTCACGCATACTAGTGTTTTTCAAAAGGTGAGGATACCTCGCTTTCATTTACGTTTCCAACTCCCAGGTCATTTCCTCAATAGCATGGTTCCTCCACAAAACTTTGACTTGTGGTATGACCTTGGTGCGCAGGACATGCTCCTTCCTATCCAAGATCTTGACAGGTACCTCCTCGTACGTTAAGTCTTCGGCTATCTCAACCGGTTCTAACTCAATAATGTGGTTCGGGTCTTTCACATATTTACAAAGCACAGATATATAAAAAACATTATGAACACGAGACATACTTGGAGGTAACGCGAGTCTATAGGCTACATTTCCTACTTGGTCAAGAATCTAAAATGGACCAATAAATCGTGGATTGAGTTTTCCTCTCTTTCCGAATCTTGTAACTCCTTTCCATGGGGCAACACGCAACAATACATGATCCCCAATACTAAATTCCACGTCCTTTCGATGAAGATCAGCATAACTCTTTTGTCGATCTTGTGCCGTTTGTATACGTTTTCGAATCATTTGGATCTTTTCTATAGTAATACGTGCCAACTCTGGTCCCAACAATGTTGTTTCACCCACCTCATCCCAACATACTGGAGAGCGACACTTTCTTCCATACAATGCTTCGAATGGAGCTACCCCTATACTTGCCTGATAACTGTTGTTGTAGGAGAATTCCACCAATGGTAAATACTTATCCCAACTCCCTTTGAAGTCTAGGACACAGAGTCTTAATAGATCTTCAAGAGTTTGAATAGTCCTCTTTGATTGTCCGTCCGTTTGAGGATGGTATGCCGAATCAATCAGAAATCTGCCCATAGCTTTTTGCAAGCTAACCCAAAATCGTGAAGTGAATCTTGGGTCACGATCCGAAACTATGGATACTGGCATGCCATGCAATCTCACAATCTCATTTACATATATATGACCAAGACGTTCAAGGGAATAAGTCTCCCGTATCGGCAAGAAATAAACAGACTTGGTTAATCTATCAACAATAACTCAAATAACATTTATGCCTTGAGAAACCGTGGGAAGACACGTAATGAAATCCATGGTAATGTGTTCCCACTTCCATTTCGGAATCTCAAGTGGTTGTAACGGACCTTAGGTACTTGATGCTCTGCCTTTACACGTTGACAAGTTAAACACCTCGAGATAAACTTTGCAATCTCTCTCTTCATGTTGTTCCACCAAAATGTATGTCGAAGATCACTGTGAGACCCCAGATTTTATTAATAAAGATTTAAATTTTGTCGAAATAATTTTTAATATTATGGTGTGAATTTGAGATAATATTATAGTTGTGGGTAGTATTTATAAATTTTGCAAAGTATGCAAGTGGTTATATTATATTCGATTGGTTGGGAAATATTCGGTTTAGCGGGAATATTCGTATAACTACTCAATCATTGGTGGACCCCATTATGTAATTATTGTCGGATTGAAAAACGACAAAAATATTTTATTGAAATAACTAATTCGGAAGTTTTACCGTGGTTCTTGTTGAACTACTTTCAGTAGTAAAAGTACAATGAATACGCATGGTCGCATAGTAGCACACGGTATTGATTATTGATGCTTATGTGAGAAGTCACTCAGTTTGATTCCATTATTGTCGATTAATAATATGAATTATTATAATGATAATGACGTTTTGTTTTATTCAGTATTATTAACGTAATAAAATGTAAACATCTTTTATATAAAATAGAATACTTTATTAAAGTTATTCTATAAATAGAATATATTATATTTTATTATGCATAGTGTTGCATAGTGTTTTGTATAAGTTTTCAGCATAGTATTGCATAAATGTTTGCATAGTAAAATGTTTTTATATAAATAGAATATATTATATTTTATTTAAAAGATTTTTCTTTAAATATGGACCGTCGATTAAAGTAAATCAATCTGGACCGCTCATGGATTAATTACTATGCATTCCATTTTCCTATAAATAGAAGCTCATTCCTTCATTATTTTCTTACGAATTCATTGAAACTCTGTAGAGAGAAATTATAGAGAAAGCTATAGAGAGAAAGTTATAGAAAGAAGAAGAGTATTCTCGCTACTTCACTACTTCTATATTCATTTTTTTACTAGGTAGAGGGTGTTATTCTTTCTTCTTGAAGAGAACTTCATTATTCCATTCACTATTAATCATTGGAATAACTCGTAAAAAGTGGCATACCCTATACATAACCTCAGATACGCCAGTATACCCTATACTTGGTGAAATCCTTATGTTATTCCATTGCTTATTATTCTGTTGGAATAACTCAGATATCTGCCGATTTACCCTATACTTGGTGACATTCTTCTATTATTCTCATTGGAACATCCTATCACATGTGTTTTTTACACCTGACCGGTTCCGCTTTTTTATTATTCTGTTGGAACATCCTGCATGTGTTTTTACACCCACCTCGTTCCGCTCTTTATTATTATGTTGGAATATCCTATCTCGTGTTTTTACACCGGATCCGGTTCCATCTTTATTATTCTGTTTGAACATCCCGCTTGATTGTGAATTTCACCGACCGTTCCGTTATTATTATTATGTTGAATAACCTGTCTATGCTGGCACTGCGCATGCATGGTGATTTCTTTTGTTATTCCATTCTTTATTATACCCAGTTGGTTAAAACTTTGACTTCTATACTCCATGAAATTAGTAGAATATCCTTGATATTTGCGCTTTCATCCAAAGATCTTTTCACGGAAATATTCTTCCGATCATTCTTGAATTTTACTCTACGAAAACAAAGATTATGTTGACAATTTGGACGTTAATAATTCATGGATTAAATAATTCTTGAACTTGTTTTATTGAATTATTATGTCATTGTCATCATCCTCATGTTATATTATGTTATCTTTGGCTTACGTGCATAGATGAACTTAGTATGATTATGACCAGGATCATTCTAAGATAATCATGACTTGATATAAATGATGTGACAAAAGTCCTCGATGGGCTGTAATGCGATGATGGATAGTTTTTGGTATGATTATGACCGGGGTGATTCGGTATAGTAGTCATGACCATTGATAACTTGATGAAAATCCTCGACCGCGTAGTACGGGGATGATTAGATGTGGTAGTTTATTTATTAAGTCGAGTCTCAAATGATAAAAATTGATGAAAACCTTTTAAAACCTAAAAGATAGTAGACTTTATTCTCTACTTGACTCTTTTAATGGATCGCTTATTCACCGCAGCTTAAACTGGTTGTCTATTGTATTTTATCGGTTTAACATCTGTTGAAGGCTAATGATAATTTATTCGCATTATCTTAGTCATAATATTTCTTCTTGAGCTAGTTGAGCTCACCCTTTCTTTCACCGTTCTTCTTGAAATGAGAACATAGCCGGACGAGTCTGGGAACGGAGTAATGGTCCGAGAGGATAGCATTAGTAGTCCTCACTATTCTCGTGAAATAGTGTGATAATAGTTGTAATGAGGACTCCTTTTGAGTTTGTATAATATCTAGTAGACAATATTTGTATTCAAACTCATAGTTTATGTCGTATTGTACACCATACGCTTATATTAGTAAGTTGTATTTGAATTTATGTACCGTGTAAGTGGCGACCCAAGATGGGTGACGATACCTAATTTTTTGGGCGCACAATTGGTATCGAGCTTAGGATATGATCCTCGCTAAGATGTGAGATAAGAACTAGGAGGGAGAGACGGAAATTCCTTCGCTAGTATGACCTACCTAAGTTTATTTGGTATTTAATTGGTCACGAGTATAGGGATAATATTTGATATATTAATTAACCCTTGTGTTGTGGCGGTGTTTGAAATGGCAATTGAAAATATTCACAATGGAGTGAATGTGACCGTTGTGACACCTTTAATCACTAATCAGGTTAATGCAGTGTCAGACGAGGAACAAATTAGAGATATCCACGTAGTAAATGAAGAACTAATTGTTGCACCCGAGCTAGTTGTAGAGGTAGCAGCTGAAAGTGGGGAAGAAGAGGAAGAAGAGGAACCTGAGGAGAATTGGTTAGAAGAAATTTATGATCAAAACTTAAAATTACAAAATCGTGTTCGTGAGCTAGAAGAACAGGTTGAAGAACGGCAAACGGTCGTGGAACAAAGGGATACAACAATTCAAAATTGGGTTACCCGATATGTGATGCTCGAACAAAATCACGCTTTGGCGGTGTAAGATATTAAAGTTGGAATCGAGAATTTAAAAATCAAGGATCACCGAAAGAAGAAACAACCGAACGAAGGAGAATAGACGATGCATGGGTAAAAGCCGCATAACGCGTTGATAGTGTAGAAAAGACGTCCGATCCAATAAAGCCAAAATAGATGAAATGGACTTTGCTTTTTGGACAAAGAATTGGGAGAACCCAACATCGAATTCGAATTACCACGTGCATAGCGGTCAACCCGAATTCGATATGGATCGAGAGAATAATGATTCAAATCATGGATCGAAATGTGAAGAAGCACTTAAGGGTGGAATGTACCTATAGTAAAGTCAAACTCGATAATTTAAGCGAGGCGTTTGTCGAGAAAACCCAATCGGGTTATTACGGGTAAGTTAATTATAAATTAATGCTAAGTCTATACTTTATTCAATACAAGTTCTACCCACTCTTTTATTCTACCTAGTTGTGTTCAATGTTTAAATTTGACTCAAAAAAAAAAATTAGACTTTGATTTATCTATTGAAACTTCGTTGGGAGAAACCTTCGTTACCTCCACTTCGCTTATTAATCTTGTTGTTTCAAATAAACACTTTCACGATCTTATATCTTTAAAAATTCTTGCCTTTGAGGTAATTTTTGAAAACGATTGATTAACTACTTATTATTCTTTTTTGTAAGGTTGTTAGCTTTCATATTCCTAACCAACCTGTTATACGAATTCAAAGTAACCAAACCCTAAAGTTAATCACTGTTATATCAAGCCATAAGTAAAGAGCACCGATCCTTTCGTTGTTGACTTCCTTGTGTGGAATGCAATCAAGTCGGACTTTCTGTGGCGACATCGTGAATGAAGATGGCAAGTTTATAGGTATCATTGTGAGGGCTATCTAGGTTAAGGGATAGAAGTCACAGCTGGTATCAATGTAACGTATTATCCAAGTCTTGGATAAGAGTAGCGCTTTGAATGATATTTCTATCATTAATAAATTTCTTGACGTATTCTTGAAGATTTCCTAGCCTACCCTAGAGCGTGAAATTGAATTTTGTATTGACCCCAGTACAAAAACCCATTTCTTAAACCCTCAAATATTTCTTCAACTAAAATGAACAGTTTACGTGGTTTATGATGAAAGTCATAATAAAAGCATTGGAATAATGAAAATCATGGGTATTCGTGGTATTAGTAAGTTTTATGATGAGTTATGTTGGTTAGTATGTAAAAACATGAAAGTTTCTTAGAAATCACAAAGAGTTGAAAATCGATTTTAGGTGAAAAACGTAACATGAAATTAAATTGACCATATCTCCTATTATATTTTGAATTTTTGAATGTGGTCAAGTCCTAGAGTTAGATCTATGAGTTACCTAACTAATCCAAGTGGAATTACTGGAAAAGGTGTTGTAGATTTTTGTGTGGACTGATTTTAGCAAAGGAGTGCAAAGCTGCAAAAACCGAAAAAGCTTCTGCCATGATTTTAGAGAGGCTGTTTCGGCCACTTAAATTATGAGAAAAATTCTGGCCTTTTGGGACATGAAAGTATATGGTATAAAGTACCTCCTGTCCAAAAATGAGCTCATTCTGACTTAAAATGAGCAAGTTATGACTATTTCAATATTTAGGTTTTTCCGATTTAAAACGCTATAACCGAGTTCTATAACTCAGATGACCATGAAATTTAAACTGGAAGCTCACGTTAACATGTGTAAGGTCCTGCCAAGATTTGGGAATTTTTGGAGTTAAACTTGAGGTAGCTAATTTCTTAAGGAATTAATTAGAAATTGATTTTTGAAAAATAGTAAATGAATTTTAAAAATTCCGAGAAAAATATATTTTCATTATGGGACTATATTATGCTAAATCCCAGAAAAGAAATATTTTTGGGACTGATTTGGTATTTTTCATGAAAATAGTTTAGTTACTTAACATATGAGTTAAATATGTTATGTGAAAGTAACAAAGTTGAAAATAGGATATTATGGCTAGAGAATCTTATATAGAGTATATGCATATTTTTTTGAGAGATTTGATAATTGGTGATGATATCTTATGAGTATGACATTTTGAATGATTAAATGCATTATATGGTAAAGTGTAAACAATTAAGATAAATTGTTTATAAATTTAAGAAGTGATTAAAATATTGTTATAATATTAATGTTATTAGATTATGAGATTATTAAATGATTGATAACATGGGGATATTCTTGAATCTGGATAAATTATATTATAAATGTTTAATATTTATCCTTTATCTCATTTGATTGATTCTTTATATCATTATCCTCATGTTTATATTATGTTGAAAGTCATCTACGTGGCTCAGTAGTGCATAGATGGACTTGGTATGATTATGACCGTGGATTATTCTTAATAATCATAACCGTAAATGAATACACAATTATCTTTGGTAGTAGTGCATGGATAATTTGTGGTCGTGATACTAATGATTACACAATTATCTTTGGTCGTAGTCATGGATAATTTATGGTCGTGATATTAATGAATACACAATTATCTTTGGTAGTAGTGCATGGATAATTTGTGGTCGTGATACTAATGAATATCCTCGGCCCAGAAAGTGCGGGGATGATTCGATGATGTGGATTAATTATTGAAATTTGAGTCTCAAAGAATGAAATATTAATTCATGGATGCGTTCAAAGTCATCTGTGGCTTACGTGCATAGATGGACTTGGTATGATTATGACCAAGGATTGTTCGGTATAATCATAACCGTAATTGAAAACACGAATATCTTTAGCCAGTAGTGCATGGATAATTCATGGTCGTGATACTATTAAGCTGCGTCTTAGCATTATTGGTTTTACAGTTGTATATCTTTAGCCTGTAGTGCAAAGATGAATTGTTAATGAATAGCTTTGGCAGATTTCAAAGATGAATTTAATATTTTTAAACGATAAAGGTATTCAAGGTATCCTCATCTCTTTATCATACTAGGTACGTACCCTAATTTCGAGGGCGAAATTCCATAAGGAGGGGAGATTGTGAGACCCCAGATTTTATTAATAAAGATTTAAATTTTGTCGAAATAATTTTTAATATTATGGTGTGAATTTGAGATAATATTATAGTTGTGGGTAGTATTTATAAATTTTGCAAAGTATGCAAGTGGTTATATTATATTCGATTGATCGGGAAATATTCTTGGTTTAGCGAGGAATATTCGTATAACTACTCAATCATTGGTGGACCCCACAATGTAATTATTTTCTGATTGAGAAAACGACAAAAATATTTTATTGAAATAACGGCGGAAGTTTTACCGTGGTTCTTGTTGAACTACTCGGTAGTAGTAAAAGTACAATGTCGTGTGGTTGCATAAGTAGCACACCAGTATTGATTATTGATGCTTATGTGAGAAGTCACTCGGTTTGATTCCATTATTGTCGATTAATAATATGAATTATTATAATGATAATGACGCTTTTGTTTTATTCGTATTATTAACGTAGTAAAATGTAAACATCTTTTTATATAAAATAGAATACTTTATTAAAGTTATTCTATAAATAGAATATATTATATTTTATTATGCATAGTGTTGCATAGTGTTTTTTGTATAGTGTTTTGCATAGTATTGCATAGTATTTGTATAGTAAAAAAATGTTTTTATATAAATAGAATATATTATATTTTATTTAAAAGATTTTTCTTTAAATATGGACCGTCGATTAAAATAAATCAATCTGGACCGCTTCATGGATTAATTACTTATGCATTCCATTTTCCTATAAATAAAGCTCATTCCTTCATTATTTTCTTACGAATTCATTGAAACTCTGAGAGAGAAATTATAGAGAGAAGCTATAGAGAGAAAGTTATAGAAAGAAGAAGAGTATTCTCGCTACTTCACTACTTCTATATTCATTCTTTTACTGTAGGGGTGTTATTCTTTCTTCTTGAAGAGAACTTACATTATTCCATTCACTATTAATCATTTGAATAACTTTTGTAAAAGTGGCATACCCTATACATAACTTTGTATACGCCAGATATACCCTATACTTGGTGAAATCCTTATGTTATTCCATTGCTTTATTATTCTCATTGGAATAACTTTGTATCGCCGATTTACCCTATACTTGGTGACATTCTTCATTATTCTCATTGGAACATCCTATCTCATGTGTTTTACACCTGGACTGGTTCCGCTTTATTATTCTCATTGGAACATCCTGTCATGTGTTTTACACCGGACTGGTTCCGCTTTATTATTCTGCTGGAATATCCTATCTGTGTGTTTTACACCGGATCCGGTTCCATCTTTATTATTCTCATTGGAACATCCCGCTTGCAGTAATTTCACCGACCGGTTCCGTTATTATTATTATGTTGAATAACCTTATACATATGCGAAGTACCGCATGCATGGTGATTTCTTTTGTTATTCCATTCTTTATTATACCCAGTTGGTTAAAACTTTGACTTCTATACTCCATGAAATTAGTAGAATATCCTTGATATTTGCGTTTCATCCAGTATCTTTTCACGGAAATATTCTTCTGATCATTCTTGAATTTTACTCTACTGAAACAAGATTATGTTGACAATTTGGGCGTTAATAATTCATGGATTAAATAATTCTTGAACTGGGTTTTATTGAATTATTATGTCATTGTCATCATCCTCATGTTATATTATGTTATCTTTGGCTTACGTGCATAGATGAACTTAGTATGATTATGACCAGGGATCATTCGGTATAATCATGACTTGATATAAATGATGTGACAAAAGTCCTCAGTGGCCTGTAATGCAGTGATGGATAGTTTTTGGTATGATTATGACCGGGGGTGATTCTTATAGTCATGACCATTGATAACTTGATGAAAATCCTTGACCGTGGTACGTGGATGATTAGATGTGGTAGTTTATTTATTGTCGAGTCTCAAATGATAAAAATTGATGAAAACCTTTAAAACCTAAAAGATAGTAGACTTTATTCTCTACTTGACTCTTTTAATGGATTGCTTATTCCTACGCAGCTTAAACCGGTTGTCTATTGTATTTTATCGGTTTAACATCATTGAAGGCTAATGATAATTTATTCGCATTATCTTAGTCATAATATTTCTTCGAAAGCTAGTTGAGCTCACCCTTTCTTTCACCGTTCTCTTGAAATGAGAACATAGTCGGACGAGTCGGGGAACGGAGTAATGGTCCGGAGGATAGCATTAGTAGTCCTCACTATTCGTGAAATAAAGTGTGATAATAGTTGTAATGAGGACTCCTTTTGAGTTTGTATAATATCTAGTAGACAATATTTGTATTCAAACTCATAGTTTATGTCGATTGTATACCTACGCTTATATTAGTAAGTTGTATTTGAATTTATGTACCGTGTAAGTGGCGACCCAAGATGGGTGACGTATACCTAATTTTTGGGGGCGTCACAATCACGATACATTTTGGTACTTCTAGGATGGATTGCAAACTGTGTATTATGTGCCTCCGTCATGATCTTATACTTCAAATTAGAGTCGTTAAGAACACAAAGTCTGGAGTGGACTCGAAGTATTCCTTCTTCATCGATTCTCGCTTTCGGAATAGCACCTTCTTGTACTTTCTTCTTCATACGCATCAGCTCCGGGTCGATGGCTTGAGCAACTTTAACTTTTTCTATTAAAGTTGGCTCTATGCATATACTTGACATCATCGCACTCATTCCTGCATATGATCTTCTACTCAACGCGTCAGCTACCACGTTCGCTTTTCCAGGATGGTATTGAATAGTGTGGTCATAATCTTTTAACAGCTCGAGCCAACGTCATTGCCTCATGTTGAGTTCCTTTTGGGTGAAGAAATATTTGAGGCTTTTATGGTCTGAATATATCTCCACTTTCTCCCCATATAGATAGTGCCTCCAGATCTTTAGTGCAAAAATGACTGCTGCCAACTCTAGATCATGAGTAGGATAATTCCTCTCATATTCTTTAAGTTGCCGCGAGGCATAAGCTATGACTTTCCCATGTTGCATGAGAACACATCCTAATCCTTTGCCTGAAGCATCGCTGTAGATAACAAATCCATCCGAACCGGATGGTATTGTCGTAACAGTCTTAGAAATGAATCTCCTCTTAAGCTCTTGGAAACTCTTCTCGTATTCCTCGCTCCATACGAATTTTGTATCATTCCGAGTTAGCTGAGTTAATGGAGTAGCGATTCGAGAAAACCCTTCCATGAATCTCCAATAATAACCAAATAAGCCCGTAGCTACGTGCTTGATTGCTTGCTCCCAGCTTTATATTGCTTCAATCTTCGCCGGGTCGACAGATACTCCATGTTTTGACACCACGTGCCCAAGGAATGCTACTTCCTCAATCCAGAACTCGCATTTCTTCAACTTGGCATATAGCTTGTTTTCACGAAGCCTTTCGAGTACCAGCTTCAAATGGTGTTCATGATCTTCACAGCTTTTGAAATATATGAAGATGTCATCAATAAAGACAACAACGAACTAATCTAAATAATCCTTGAATACTCGGTTCATCATATCCATGAAAGCCGCAGGAGCATTAGTCAATCCAAAAGACATGACTAAGAATTCATAATACCCGCATCGAGTTTAAGGCGCCGTCTTTGGAATATCCTCGCCTAATCTTCACCGATGATATCCGGAACGAAGATCGATCTTTAAAAAGAATTGTGCTCCTTGCAACTGGTCAAACAGGTCATCAATACGAGGTAGCAGATACCTATTCTTGATAGTGACATGGTTCAATTCCCGGTAGTCAATACAAAGTCGTATACTTCCGTCTTTCTTCTTTACAAATAAAACAGGAGCACCCCAAGGAGATGTACTAGGACGAATGAAACCGATATCTAACAACTCCTGTAGTTGGACCTTTAACTCCTGAAGTTTAATAGGAGTCATTCGATATGGGGTTTTAGAAATGGGCTTTGTACCAGGCTCGAGATCAATAAAGAATTCAACTTCACGTTCTGGGGGTAGACCGGGAAGTTCTTCAGGAAATACGTAAAGAAACTTACTAACAACAGGAATATTATTCAAATCTGACGTGTCTTTATTCAAATCCATAACATGGGCTAAGAAAGCTTAACATCCATTTTTCAATAAACGAATAGCTTTATGATTTGATATGACTGTGATTGATTTTAATGGTTTAGTTGTTTGAATTTGTACAACAGGTTGGTTAGGAATATGAAAACTAACAACCTTACGAAAACAATCAATTTTGGCATGATGAGTGGTTAACCAATCAATCCCTAAAATCACATCAAAAGTAAGTATCTTTAAAGAGATACGGTCAACAGGTAATGTGATGGTACCAACTTGGATCAAGCAAGATTTATAAACAGTGGATGTAATGAAAGTTTCTCCTAATGGAGTCTCCACAGATAAATCAAAGTCTAATTTCTCCGGAGTCAAGTTTAAATGTCGAGCACAAGTAGGAGAGATAAATGAATGGGTAGCACCGGTATCAAGTAAGGTATAAACTTCGTAAGAATTAATGATTAGCTTACTCGTGATCACCTCGTTTGGGTTCCTCGCATTTTGACTAGTCACAACAAACGCTCTTCCAGGAACTGTTAACTTTGACTTTTCTGGGACAGCCTTTTGAGTCACCTTCCCCTTGGACTTGGTTTCGCTACCGTACAATCTCGAGCGATATGTCATTCATTTCCATAATTATAACATACCTTGAACTGTTGTGGACAGTTTGGACTGATATGTCCCTCTTTCCCGCATTTATAGCATACGACCTATGGTCGTTCTTCTCTCCCTTAGAACCAATTCTTCTTTGGTGCTGACGTCTTCACATGGTCATTGTTGAATCTCCTCTTTTTAAAATCTCCTCCCGACTCGTTTCTTCTATCCTCATGGCCATGACTACCACCAGAGTGGTTACCATTTTTGTCCGTCTTTTTCTTTCTCCGCTAGTTATCGTTATTCTGTTGACTGTTATCTCCTGTATGATCTTGGTTGTGGTCCCTCGGTTGAACGCACTCGTTATCTCGTTCTAATAATTGAGCCTTTTTGACAATATCTAGATAGAGAGAAAATTTATGAGAAATGAGATATTGACGTATGCCGGGTTTCAAACCTCTCAGAAACATTCGCGTCATACGTTCCTCATTCTCCACCAAATGAGGTGCAAACCTGGATAACTCGCAAACTTCGTCTCGTATTGGGACACCGCCATGTTGTTTTGTTTCTAGTCTAATAAACTCCACTTCCTTCATACGACGAATACTTTCGTGAAAGTACTTGTCATTGAACGCTTTTGAAATGTCTCCCAAGACATGCTTTGAGTCTTGGCGGATGGATGCGCTTCACGATTCCCACCGATGTCTCAGCTTCATTACTGAAACATAAAGGTGGCGAATGGAACCTTCGTTCCTCCGTGCATCCCAAGACATCGAATTTCTTGGTGATTTGTTTGACCCACGTTTACGCCTTTAATCGGATCCGCTTTCCCTGCACTCGTGGTCCCAACTCTTTGAATCGCTTAGCCGTGACAAACCGTGACGTTGTTATCATTTCCACCGGTATTTTGTGCACGAAGTCTCTCTCGTCGATTTTGCATGAATCGCAAAAGCTTCTAAACATTCTACATCGCTTCATCGTCGATCGGTGGTATTGTTTACGGGGAGGAACATTGCTTACCGCAGACGCGTTCTCCTCGTTGGTGGGTAAACGTGTCTCCACGGTCTCAATTGCTCCACTGCTAACATTCTCAGTCGACATTCTCAAATGCTGCCATAAAACAAGGGTTAATTAAAGAAATCAACATATCACATAATATCTCTATATACTGACCAACCAACAAATAAGATTAGGTAGGACACACTAGCGAAGGATTTACTCATCTCTCCCCTCCTAGTTCTATTCCCCGATCTCCGCCAGAGATCATATCCCTAAGCTCTGATACCAACTGTGACACCCCCAAAATAGGTTTACAACACCCATTCTGAGTCGTCAATAACATGGTACAGAAACAACTAGAACTTTATTAATACAACATAAAAACTGTGAGTTTAAATACAAATATTGTCATCTAGACAATATCAACACTCAAATAAGTCCTCATTATAATTATTGGTACATTATTTTACAAAAATGGTGAGGACTACTAAAACAAATTTCTAGAATCATCATTCCACACCCCGACTAGAACTCACTACATTCTCGCCTCCTGAGAAGAAAAATGGAACAAAAAGGAAAAGGGTGAGCTCAACTAGCCTAGTAAAGAATATTATGACTAAGATAATATAAAACAAATTATTGTTAGTCTTCAACAGGGAAAAATCTGATAAAATACAATAGACAACAAGTTTCAGATCAATATTCACAGCGAAAATAATAATTCATAGATGAGTTACATAGAGAATGAAATCTACTATAATCTATGAATTTAAAAGTCTGTCTTCATTATTTTATCCCTGTAACATCAATCAATATTCATCTTGAATCAAATAATCATCTTTGCACTACAGGCCAAAGATATTCATCAGTCGGTCATGTTCATCTCAACACATGTACATCTTTGCACTACGGACTAAAGATATTCATAATAAAATCAACCATCTTTGTACTACAGGCCAAAGATATTCAGTAATACCATCATTTAGGACTGAGGATGATGAAAAATATTTTAAAGAAAACGAATCCAGTGAAACAAAAAAACAAATATTAAGGATTCGTACTTTAAATAATCTGAGTTCAAAAATACTTCATTAATAATCATAGCGAAGTAAAATTCAAGAATGATCAAAACATGGATACAATCAAAGCTAGTACCCATAATCGATATTTTGGAAAAAAAATTTTAATTTTTCTGTGAATAGTGTCGTATACGTGAATAGTGTTGTATACGTGAATAGTAACCCCGACACTAAAAGAGAAGAATTTTACAAGAAAAATCTTACCAATAATCCGGCATAATGATATTATAAGAAATAATATCATTTTTAAAAAAAATAACATCCCTTACCTTGAAAAGATTGTACTTCTAGCTGGAATACCGGATATAGTGCTAAAGGGAACTTGCACCGTATAGCAACACTCAAAGTATAAAAATACTCACAAGTATACACTCGATAATATAGAGAGAGAAAGAGAGAGAAAACTTCAGTTTCTGGTGTGATTTTCAATTCTAACCTAAGCACCCTATTTATAGGAAAATGCTTAGAACACCAAAACAGAAAATTTAATAAAATATTAATATTATTTATTTTTATTCCTACACCCACATTTAGAGATCTGAATTCAGCCATTTCAACAACCAATGGGACACATCAAACATATCAAAAACGTTTTTCTTTTAAAACTAATTTAAAACTTTTGAAAAATAATTATTTCGGAACTTCAGAACTTCAATAATTCATAATAAATAGTCCTTTTATCAGAAAAATTCGAAACTTGTGTCCTTTCCATAGGAAATTTCATTCTCTACAACTTTGCAGAAGAAAGTTTTTCCAAATTCCAAACAGAAATTGACCAAAATTCACAAACAGACGATTTTATAGGCTATAATCAAATTTCAGTCAAGAAATGGGGTCCACAAACATGAAAAACATGTTTTAAACATTTATTGAAACAAAAATACTTTTCCTCCTCATTTATTCATATATCCCACATTCATTGTAAAATATCACCATTATTATATTATTAAAATATAATAATATATTTAAATAAATTATTTATCAGAAAAGATTAAGTAACAATTTTTCAACAATTGTCACATTAAAATTTTCTCCATCTATATCCACATAAAATGAATATTTTCCTTATCATATAAATCAATAATTAATTACTCACAAATAATATTACAGAATCACAATACTGGACAACCAGCGCAGTTCAGGAAAGAGGGGGCTTTCCAATAAGGATTTCTCTTCTTCTTGGCCATGAATTAGGTGACCAAACCTCTCCTTAGATGTAACTTTCTAGACATTGCCAATAATGTTATCTAATAATATTATTCAAATAATATGAATTATTGATCTGATAATGAAAATATTGTGTAGTGACAATTATTGAAACAACAATAATATAAAATATCAATGTAGCAATTATTGAATTAATAAAATAAAATATTTAACAAATTTATCGTAATAATTATTGAGTAGTGCCTTCTTACGTAAGAATCACTAACTGGTGCAATACCGTGTGCTACTGTGTTTTAACCACCGGGTATTCCAACAGTATTAACGATAACAACTACGCCGTTATTTATAACAAAATACGGACGTCCGGATAAAAATCGGACCCTATATATATACATTCATGCATGAATCTCACAAATACTTATATATGACAAGGTAATTGAAGATCTTTTCTAAATTAATTTGGTTGATCATTTTAAGAGGTAATTGAAGATCTTATTTAAATTAATTTAATTGATCATTTTAAGGGTAATTTAGTCATTACCTTATAATTTTCAAATATAAATTATATAGTAATAATAATAGTAATAATAATATAATGAATATAATTTTAACTTTATATGTATATATATATACATGCATGCATGAATCTTACAATAAAACAAAAAAAATCATATAAAGCATTAATGTCAATTAACTTGTTATTTTATACCTATTTCTTTTTAATGTTTATACAATTATAAATATGATGTTGATACAAATTACTTTCAACATTAACTATGTATTATGTCAATAAAAAATTATCAAAATTTTGTGAAAAAATATGTTATATAAATTAGTTCATGGATCGCACGTACGGCTAACAAACTTATTTGAAGAAAAGAATGTAAAATGTGAAGGATATCCTCGTCTTTTTAATTATACCCACTTTGACGGACCCATCTTTTTAATTATAGTACATTGTAATCAAAGGAAATTCTTGAATAAATGCTGACATATGAAATACCCTAGTAATGGTAATGATCGTAAGAATATTAATATTTCTACTTGGTGCAAAAAAAAAGACACGTTGTTTCCTTTTACTTAATTAATTCAATTGTATATTGTTAGAATTTGAGCCTAAATTAATATAGGTGTTATTAATTATTTTTATTGATTCCATATATTAATGTGTTTTACTCCATGACTAGATTAAATTAAGTAGTTGGAAGCTCAAATCCATGGAGTAATGAATGAGATATTAACTCTCAAAGATCACATTTAGAAATGATAAAAGATAATAAATACGTATATTTAAAACCAAGTCCTACATGGGTTAGGAATTAAATTTTTAATATGTTTATATCTGAGAAAAGTCTTTATTGGGTTTGGGCCCCAAGGACTCCACTTTTTAATGGAAGGAGATGACCTATCCAAGGTTAGATTTGAACCACCCAGCGTCGTCATGTCGACGATCGTCGATCGGCTGGTCCGGGTCTTGTGTATATAATTTTTTAGACAAATACGTGCCAGAGCCACGAGCCAGGCCAGGACCCACGAGCCAGGCCTGGCCGGTCGATCGGTGGCGACGCATTTCGAACCATCTGAGGACTTCGAACGTTTTCAATGTTAAGCATCTGAACCCCTATTTCGAGCAGTCTGCTGAACAAACTAAGAACTCGCGAGTTCTTCTCAACCTGGAGTTGTAAGACCCCAACTTTTAATAAATGAAATTGAATTTCCTCTATTTATTATTTTGAAATATTAAGGGTTGATTTGATTAATGTGGTTATTTATGGGTAAAATGTACAAATATTTTAAATAACCAAGTGGTTATAAAATATTAATTGTTGTCGAGGAATATTCGTTTGGTCGTTATAAAACCCCAAATTTTGTGAATAAAGAATAATTTTCTCAAAATATTTTTTAAGTATTATGGTGTGGATTTAATATAATGTTATAGTTGTGGGTAGTATTTATAAAATTTGCAAAGTACGCAAATTGTCATAAAATATTTGTTTGGTCGGGAAATATTCGTTTTAACAAGGAATATTCGTACGACGACACAATAATTGGTGGACCCCACAACGGAATTATTGTCGGAATGAGAATACAACAGAAATATATTTTTATAAAAATAACGGCGGAAGTTTTACCGTTAAACTGTTGAAATACCTGGTGGTAAAAGTACCGTAATATGCGTGGTTGCATAGTTGCATACGATATTGATTATTGATGTTTACGTGAGAAGTCACTCAGTTTTGTTCAATTATTGCTACAGTAATTGTTGCATAGTATCTCACGTTATTTGATTCAATTATTGTCGATATTTTTTATATTATTAAATCAATAATTGAGACGATCTGATTATTCATATTATTATTTACAATATTGACGATGCCTAGAAAGTTCTGTCAAAGAGAGGTTTGGTCACCTAATTGCGCGCCAATAGGGAGAAATCCTTATTGAAAAGCCCCCTCTTTCCTGTGAATGATCTGGTTGTTAAATATTGCGAATAATAATAGTGATGAATAAATATTGTTAAAAATATTGAGGGGATTTTATGAAGTATTTGTAGTAAATTTTGGCATATTATTTGGACTTCATTTACCCATTTTTCAAAATAATCGGTGGAAAGTTATTCAGTATATATATAATGGGACCCACTTGTGATGGTGACATTGGTGAGAGGGGAACACGTGGGGCCCACGTGTGAAAAAATAAAATAGGAGGGAGAAAAAAGAATGGATTCACAGGGAAGGTTTTTTTTTTTCAAAGGCCACATGTTATTTATATATATATATAATAATAAATTTTGTTTTATTAGATTATAAATAGAATATATTATATTTTATTTAAAGTTTTCATTTTATTAGAATATTTTATTGCATAGTGTTGCATAGTAAATCAAATTTTTCAGAAATTTTGGCCGAAGGAATCGTCCGTGAATAATTCATATGAATTATACTGTGCAGTCCGTGATTTTCTTTTTCAAATAGTATCCTTCCATTCTCCTATAAATAGGATGCTTAGTTAGAATTAAAAATCACACCAGAATCAGAGAATTCTTCTTCTATAATATTGAGCGTATTTCTTTCGAGTATTAGGAAGCTTTGAGTGTAGAAAATAGTGAAAGTTTTCTTCAGGAATATCCCCACTATACAAGTTGGAATACTCTTCTTTTTAAGGTAAGGGGTATTATTTATTTCATATTCGCTTACGATATTATTTTTCGTATTCGTAAGAAATTTTATTTCGTTTTATATTTGCAAGAAATATTATCTTCATTTAATATTCGTAAGGAATATTATATTCGTTTAATATTTGTAAGGAATATTATTTTCGTTCAACAGTTGTAAGGGATGTTATTTTTGTTCAGTATTCATATGAATAATATTTTCTTCCATACTCTGTAATATGTAAGTAATATTATTTCATTTCAGATTTTGAATTCTACACTCATTTTGTTAAAGTTTTGGCTTTTATACTCCATAAAATTAGTAGAATATTCTTGATATTTGCGCTTAATCTAGTATCTTTTCATGAAAATATTATTCTGAGCATTCTTGATAAGTTTTAACTTTTTAATTTTGAAGTACTATTCACGGGGTACTATTCACTCAGTTACTATTCACTCGGGGTACTATTCATGATAAAAATTGATTTCTTTTCGGTCCAAATCATTTTTGATACAATATTATTCTTGAATTTTATTCCAAAGCATTATCATGTTGATAATTTGGACATTATTGAATTTTAGATAAATTAAATTATAAATCTTTAAAAATTTATCCTTTGTTTCCTTTTAATTGAATTCTTATATCATTGTCATCATTCTCATGCTTATATTGTTATGAAAGTCATCTTTGGCTGTAGTGCATAGATGGACTTGGTATGATTATGACCATGGATTATTCGGTATAATCATGACCGTAATATTACAATAGATGTGGTAAAAGTCCTCATTGGCTCGTAGTGCATTGATGGACAGTTATTGGCATGATCATGACCATTGATAAAAATACGAATATCCTTGGCCCGTAGTGCATGGATAATTTGTGGTCGTGATACTAATGAATATCATTGGCCGTAGTGCAGGGACGATTCAATGATATGGATTATTTATTAAGCTGAGTCTCAGTGATAAAACTGTTGATAACCTTTTTAAATCATAGAAGATAGTAGATTTCATGTTCTAGTTGACTCTTTTAATGGATTGCTTGTTCTGCTGCAGTTAAACTTGATGTCTATTGTATTTTATCAGTTTAACACTGTTGAAGGCTAACGATAATTTATTTTGCATTATGTTAGTCATAATATTTCTTACTGAGCTAGTTGAGCTCACCCTTTGCTTTCATTGTTCTCTTCAGGAAATGAGAATATAGCTGGAACTAGTCGGGGAACGGAGTGACGGACCAGATATTTGCATTAGTAGTCCTCACTATTCTATGAAATAATGTTATAATAAATGTATTGAGGACTTATTTTGAGTTTGAATACCGCATCAGAAAACAATATTTGTATTAAAACTCACATTTCATATCAGATATTTAAGTTTGTATTTGATTATGTACCATGTATTTGGCGACTCGGAATGGGTGATGTATACCTATTTTGGGGGCGTCCACAATCGTGGAATATTCTTGTTGTCGGAAATATTCGCATGCGGCGCAACAACATTTAATGGGCCCCATAACTTGAAAAAGCGATTGAATGAAAAAAATGACAAGTATGAGTTTTTATAAATAACAACGTAGTTATTCTGTAACAATCGTTGGAATACTGGTGGTTAAAAACACGATGAATACGCGGTGTTGCACAAAGAAGATTACCAGATTGCACCAATTATTGATTCTTACGTAAAAAGGCACTACTCAATAATTGTTATAGTAATTACTATTCAATATTTTATTTTATTGATTCAATAATTGCTACGTTAATATTTTATATTATTGTTGTTTCAATAATTATCACTGCACAGTATTTCCCATTATCAGATCAATAATTCATATTATTTGAATAATATTATTAGATAGCATTATTGGCAATGTCTAAGAAAGTTCTTTCTAGAAAAGGGATTTGGTCACCTAATTGCGCGCCAGTAAGGAGAAATTCTTATCGGAAAGCCCCCTCTTTCCTGGGAACGACCTGGTTGTCATTATTGTGATTCTGTATATTATTTGTGAATAATTAATTATTGATTTATATGATAAGGAAAATATTTATTTATGTGGATATAAATGGAGGAATTTTTAGAAAAGTGACAATTGTTAAAAATTGATATTTTATCTTTTATGATAAAATAATTCATTCAAATATATTATTATATTACATTATAAATCTGTAATGCGATAATATAATAATATAATAATGGTGATATTTTTATAATGAATGTGTGATATATGAATAAATGAGGAGGAAGAGTATTTTTGTTACAATAAATGCTAAAAATATGCTGAACATGTTGGTTGACCCCATTTTTGACTGAAATTTGATTATAGCGTATAAAATCGTTCGTATGTGGATTTCGGTTAATTTCTGTTTAGAATTTGAAAAAACTTAAATCTACAAAGTTATAGAGAATTGAATTTCCTATGGAATGGACATAAGAGTTGAATTTTTCTGATAAAAGGGTTATTTATTATAAATTATTAAAGTTCTGGACTAATTGATTTTTGAAGTTTTAAATATTTTTTAAAGAAAAACGTTTTTTTATTTTGGTGGGCCCCACATGTGTTGTAAATGTATTGAAATTAGATTTTCTAGAGGTGGGCGTGAATTTTTTTAAATATAATAATATTTTATTAAATTTTCTACTTTGGTGTTCTAAGCATTGTCCTATAAATAGGGTGCTTAGGTTAGAATTGAAAATCTCACCAGAAACTGAAGTTTTCTCTTTTTATATTATCAAGCGTACTTTTGTGAGTATTTATGTGACGCCCCCAAAATAGGTATACAACACCCATTCTGAGTCGCCAAAATACAAGGTACAGAAACAACTACAACTTTATTAATACAATTGTCGTGCAAAATACGACAACACATAAACTGTGAGTTTAAATACAAATATTGTCATCTGTATAATATATCCACACTCAAATAAGTCCTCATTACAATTATTGATACACTATTTTACAAAATAGTGAGGACTACTAAGATAACTTCTAGAACCATCATTCCATCCCCCGACTAGTACTCGCTTAATTCTCGCCTCCTGAGAAGAACAATGGAACAAAAAGGAAAAGGGTGAGCTCAACTAGCCCAATAAAGAATATTATGACTAAGATAATATAGAACAAATTATCGTAAGTCTTCAACAGGGAAAAATCTGAGAGAATATAATAGACAACAAGTTTCAGATCAATATTTGCAGCAGAAATAATAATTCATAGAAGAGTTACGTAGATAATGAAAATCTACTATTATCTATGAATTTAAAAGTCCATCATCAATATTTTATCCCTGTAATATCAATCAATATACATCTTGAATCAAATATTCATCTTTGCACTACAGACCAAAGATATTCATCAGTTGGTCATGTTCATCTCAATACCTGTACATCTTTGCACTACGGGCCAAAGATATTCATAAGAAAATCAACCATCTTTGCACTACAGGCCAAAGATATTCAGTAATATCATCATTTAGGACTGAGGATGATGAAAAATATTTTAAAGTAAACGAATCCAGTGAAACAAAAGAATAAATAATATGGATTCATACTTTAAACAGTTCAAGTTCAAAAATACTTCATAAATAACCATAGTGAAGTAAAATTCAAGAATAATCACAATATGGATACAATCAAAGCTAGTATCCATAATAGATATTTTGGATAAAAAATGAAAATTTAATTTTTCTGTGAATAGTGCCGTATTCGTGAATAGTGTCAGATATCGTGAATAATTAATCGATATCGTGAATAGTAACCCCGACACTAAAAGATAAGAATTTCACAAGAAAAATCTTACCAATATTTCGACATAATGATATTGAAAGAAATAATATTATTTATAAAAAAATAACATCCCTTACCTCGAAAAGACAGTACTTCTGACTTGAATACTGGATATAGTGCTGAAGAAACTTGCACCGTATAGCAACACTCAAAGTATCAAAATACTCACAAGAATACGCTCGATAATATAGAGAGAAAAATCTTTAGTTTCTGGTGTGATTTTTAATTTTAACCTAAACACCCTATTTATAGGAAAATGCTTAAAACACCAAAGTAGAAAATTTAATATAATAATAATATAATTTTTCTTAACTTCCTACGCACACCACCAGCCCACAACATCAGCCACCCACCCACAATAAATAAGAAAAATGTTTTTCTTAAATAAAACAATTAAAATTTCTAAAATCAATAATTCTGAAACTTTGGAACTTTAATAATTCATAATAAATAGCCTTTTATCAGAAAAATTTGAATCTTATGTCCATTCCATAAGAAATTTAATTATCTACAACTTTACAGAAGAAAGTTTTTCCAAATTCCAAGCCGAAGTTGACCAAAATTCACATACGGGCGATTTTACAAGCTATAATCCAATTTCAATCAAGAAATGTGGTCCACAAACATGAAAAACATGTTTTAAATATTTTTAGTGACAAAAATACTCTTCCTCCTCATTTATTCATATATCTCACATTCATTGTAAAAATATCACCATTATTATATTATTGAAATATAATAATATATTTAAATGAATTATTTTATCAGAAAAGATAAAATATCAATTTTCAACAATTGTCACATTAAAAAAAATTTCTCCATCTATATACACATAAAATGAATATTTTACTTATCATATAAATCAATAATTAATTATTCATAAATAATATTACAGAATTACAATATCGAATGACCAAAGCCGCTTCGAGGAAAGAGGGCTTTCAATAAGGATTTCTCCTTCTTGGTAGCAATTTGGTGACCAAACCTCTCCTTAGACAGAACTTTCTAGACATTGTCAATAATGTTATCTAATAATATTATTCAAATAATATGAATTATTACTCCGATAATGGAAAATACTGTGTAGTGACAATTAATAAAACAACAATAAAATAAAATATCAATGTAGCAATTATTGAATCAATAAAATAAAATATTAAACAGTAATTACTATAACAATTATTGAGTAGTGCCTTCTTACGTAAGAATCAATAATTGGTGCAATACCGTGTGCTACTGTGTTTTAACCACCGAGAATTTTAACAATATTAACGGTAACAACTACGCCGTTATTTAAAAACAACTTATACTTGTCATTTTCTTCATCCAATCGCTTTCCGTTATGGGGCCCACAAAGTCACATACTGTCGCATTTAATATATTCCAAGCAATGAGAAGAATATTCCACGACTAAACGAATATTCCCCGACAACAATGAATATTTTATAACCACTTGCTTATTTAAAATATTTGCGCATGTTACCCATAACTAACCACATTAATCAAATCAACCCTTACTATTTCAAAACAATAAATAGATGAAATTAAATTTCATTTATAATAAGTTGGGGTCTTACAATTTAGATATCTTGAGTGTTGCTATACGGTGCAAGTGTTCTTCAGCATTATATTTGATATTCCAACCAGAAGTACTATTCTTTTGAGGTAAGGGATGTTATTTTTTTTTTATAAATGATATTATTTCTTTCAATATCATTATGCCAAAATATTGGTATGAATTTTATTGTGGAATTTCTACCTTTTTGTGTCGGGGTTACTATTCACGTATGCGACACTATTCACGAATGCGGCACTATTCACTAAAAAATAAAATTTTCTCTTCTTTGTCCCAGATGTCTATTTTTGTTACTATCTTTGATTGTATTCATGTTTTGATCTTCATTCTTGAATTTTACTTCACTATGGTATATTATAGGGGTTTTTTTGAACATGGATAAACCGAAGTACGAATCCTTAATATTTGTTCTTTTGTCTCACTGGATTCGTTTTTTTAAAAATATTTTTCATCATCCTCAGTCCTAAATGATGATATAACTGAATATCTTTGGCCTGTAGTGCAAAGATGAATGATTTCCTGATGAATATCTTTGGCTCGTAGTGCAAAGATGAACAGGTGTTGAGATGAACATGACCAACTGATGAATATCTTTGGCCTGTAGTGCAAAGATGAATATTTGATTCAAGATGTATATTTATTGATGTTACAGGGATAAAATATTGATGATGGACTTTTAAATTCATATATGGTAATAGATTTCATTATCTAATTAACTCTTCTAATGAATTGTTATTTCCGCTACGAATATTGATCTAAAACTTGTTATCTATTATATTCTATCAAATTTTCTCTATTGAAGACTAAGGAGAATTTGTTGTACATTATCTTAGTCATAATATTCTTTACTGGGCTAGTTGAGCTCACCCTTTTTCTTTTTATTTCATTTTTCTTCTTAGGAAGCGAGAGTATAACGGGAAGTACTCAGGGTGTGGAATGAAGGTTCTAGACAGTTGTTTAGCAGTCCTCACTATTTTGTAAAATAGTGTATCAATAATTGTAATGAGGAATTATTTGAGTGTGGATATTGTCTAGAAGACAATATTTGTTTTTAAACTCACAATATATGTGTTGTCGTATTTTGCACGACAATTGTATTAATGAAGTTGCAATTGTTTCTGTACCATATATTTGGCGACTCAGAATGGGGGATGTATACCTATTTTGGGGGCGTCACAGGAGTGACTGATGCAGGATGGTCCGAGACCGAAGAAACTGAGCTATCAGATAATATGATGATTGCCTTGAAATATCATGAACGGGATGATCGTCAGAAACGACGAGGCCACCTTCGGCATTAATCCTTTTCGCTTCGAACAAGCGTTCGTTCGGTCAAGAGTTCGACATTTATTCATTCAGCTTCAAAAACACTTTTACCTTCGACTTCGGGAGAAAGGAGCAATGGCCGAACCAGGACATTTTTAGAGGGGGGTCAAAATACATCAGTAAAAAAAAAATTATTGACGCTTAGAGTGCTTCTTTCAAATTCATTTTGCCCAATTATAGTATTTCACAACATCCTATTTCAACCTTTGTCAACCTTTGAGTTGTGAGTCTAATGACTTTAAATACATATTATATATATATATATATTAATTTCCTCCAAACTATGGGACTATTAATCAAACTTTAAAGTTTTTAGTCAACTGATTAGCTACTTTTATGAATAAATTACAAATTATAATATTATACATTCAAAACCTTATATTGTTGTTCTGGTTGTAAGACCCCAACTTATTATAAATAAAATTGAATTTTCTCTATTCATTATTCTAAATTAATAAGGTGTTAATTTGATATAATACTTTGGTTATGGGTGAAATGTGCAAATTTTACAAAATAAGCAAATGGTTATAAAATATTCCTTTTGTCGGGGAATATTCGTTTGGTCGTGGAATATTCTTTTTATTGGGAATATCATGCTACGTTGTAGCAATCGATTAGGGGCCCATAACTAATAACTATTGGATGAAGAAAATGACAAAGTTTGAGTTTTATAAATAACAACATAATTATTACACAAGTAACACTTGTTGGAATACACGGTGGTTAAAATACGATGAATACGCGTGGTTGCATTGCCGAAGATAGACACCAGTATTGCATGAAGATTGTTGAATTATTGATTCGTACGTAAGAAGGCACTACTCAATAATTGTTACAGTAGTTACTGTTCAATATTTTATTTTATTGATTCAATAATTGCTGCGTTGATATTTCAATAATTACCTCCAAACATGTCTCGTGCTCATAATGTTTTTCATATATCTATGCTTCGTAAATATGTGAAAGACCCGAACCACATTATTGAGTTAGAACCAGACGAGATAGCCAAAGATTTAACGTACGAGGAGGTACCTGTTAAGATATTGGATAGAAAAGAGCATGTCCTACGCACCAAAGATTACACCACAAGTTAAGGTTTTGTGGAGGAACCATTCTATTGAAGAAATGACCTAGGAGTTGGAATCAGAAATGAAAGCGAGGTACCCTCACCTGTTCGAAACACCAGGTACGTACGTCAATTTCGAGGATGAAATTTTATAAGGAGGGTAGGTTGTAAGACCCCAACTTATTATAAATAAAATTGAATTTTCTCTATTCATTATTCTAAATTAATAAGGTGTTAATTTGATATAATACTTTGGTTATGGGTGAAATGTACAAATTTTACAAAATAAGCAAATGGTTATAAAATATTTCTTTTGTCAGAGAATATTCGTTTGGTCGTGGAATATTCTTTTTATCGGGAATATCCGTACAACGGCCTAGCGATCGATTATGGGCCCATAATGAATAAGCTGTCGGATGAAGAAAATGACAAAGTTTGAGTTTTATAAATAACGTAATTATTCTGAATTAACACTTTGTTGGAATACACAGTGGTTAAAATACGATGTCTACACGTGGTGGTTGCACAAGAAGATGGCGGTATTATGCAATATTGTTGAATTATTGATTAAATGCGTGAAGAAGGCACTTACTCGAAAATTATTACAGTTGTTATCTTTCAATATTTTATTTTATTGATTCAATAATTCTTTGCGTTGATATTTTATATTATTGTTGTTTCAATAATTGTCAACTTTGCACAATATTTCCCATTATCATATCAATAATTCATATTATTTGAATAATATTATTAGATAGCATTATCGGCAATGTCTAGAAAGTTACATCGATGAGAGGTTTGGTCACCTAATTGCGCACCATGAAGAGAGAAATCCTTATCGGAAAGCCCCTCTTTCTGAGAGGCTACACGGTTGTCATAATTGTGATTCTGTAATATTATTTATGAATAATTAATTATTGATTTATATGATAAGGAAATATTTATTTGATGCGAATGTAAATGATGGATTTATTTATTTTATTTGGTTATAATTGAAGGAATTAATGTTGAGGTGTTTTATCAGTATTTTTGTCGGAATGGAGGTATTAAAAATCAAATCAATATTTTTACGATATATTGCGTGAGTTATAATTTTTAATCCGACCGTTGGATCGTTGTGATTTTTGGATATGTTATACATATATAAGTTGAGTATATGTCCACAAATTTTGAACAGATAAAAATGAACGAATGATTTAATGTGATTTTAAGAGGTGACTGATTCAGAAATTAGGTTTGTAAATGATTTTGGTGGAAAATTGTAGAATTGAGAGGGCCCCACTTGTGATTGGTGAAGAAATGTGCTGAATTTTATTTCAAATGTGGTGGGTGGCAATAGTAGCGAGTAAAAGCCATCGGTAGCATGTCAAGTCTGCTTTGGCGTCTTTAACATTTTCTATAAAATAGAGGGCTAAGTTAGAATTGAAAATCACACCAGAAACATAAGCTTTCTCTCTTTCTCTCTCTATATTATCGAGCTTATTTTGTGAGTATTTAGATACTTTGAGAGTTCTTTGTTCAATCTGAAGTTTCATTCGATCATCACTTGACCTTTCATTCCGAAATCTTTGTTTCTTTGAGGTAAGGGATGTTATTTTCTTCTTAAATGATATTATTTTCTTGATATCATTATCTTAGAAATATTATTTGAACTTTTAATCAAATTTGGAACTTTTTGTGTCGGGGTTACTATTCATGTATCTATAACTATTCACGAATATGACTATACGAATACTTATTCACCGAAAAATGAAATTTTTCCTTTTTGTCCAAGATGTCTATTATGGTTACTATCTTTGATTGTATCCATATTTTGATCTTTATATTTGAATTCTGCTTCAAAATTGGTTATTATGAAGTATTAGTGATCTTGGATAAACTGTAACACGAATCCCTAATATTTGTCCTTCTGTTTCACTGGATTCATTTTCTAAAATGTTTTTCATCATCCTCAGTCCTTAATGATGATATTATTGAATATCTTTAGCCTGTAGTGCAAAGATGAATGATTAACTGATGAATATCTTTGGCCGTAGTGCAAAAGATGAGCAGTGTTGAGATGAACATGACCAATTGGTGATATAAATGAATATCTTTGGCTGTGGTGCAAAAGATGAATATTCGATTAAAGATGTATATTGATTGTTGTTACGAGGATAAAATTTTGATGATGGACTTTTAAATCTTAGAAGATAGTAGAACTCATTCTCTACTTGACTCTTCTAATGGATTGTTGTTTCCTCTGCAGTTTTGATCTAAAACTTGTTGTCTATTATGTTTTATCAGATTTTTCCCTGTTGAAGACTAATGATAATTTGTTGTATATTATCTTAGTCGTAATATTCTTCTTTGGGCTAGTTAAGCTCACCATTTTCCTTTTGTTCCATTTTTCTTCTCGGGAGGTGAGAACATAGCGAGGATCTAGTCGGGGTATGGAGTGATGGTTCTAGAAAGATGTTTTAGCAGATCCTCACTATTTCTGTAAAATAGTGTTTGAATAATTGTAATGAGGACTTATTTGAGTGTTGATATTGTCTAGAAGATAATATTTATATTTAAACTCACAGTATGTGTTGTCGTATTTTGCATAATAATTGTATTATTGAAGTTGTAGTTTGCTTTCTGTACCATGTATTTGGCGACTCAAGATGGGTGTTGTATACCTATTTTGGGGGCGTCACAGTTGGTATCAAAGCTTAGGGATATGATCCCTGGCTGATATATGAGAATAGAACTAGGAGGGGAGAGATGAGTAAATCCTTCGCTAGTGTGTCCTACCTAAGCTTAATTGTTGGTCGGTCATAATATAGGGATATTATGTGATATGTTAATTTGTTTAATTAACCCTTGTTTTATGGTAGTTTTTAAGAATGGCAGCTAAGAACGTTAACAATGGAGTGAATGAGATCGTGGAGACACCTCTAATCACCAACCAGTATAATGTGATGTCAGGCGAAGAAGGAATTACAGATATCCATGTTGTGAGTGAAGAATTGATAGTTACACCGAGAGATAGTCGCAGAGGTAGCAGCTGAGAGTGAGGAAGAAGAGGAAGAAGAGGTACCTGAGGAGAATTTGTTAGAAGAATTTTATGATCGAAATTTAGAATTGCAAAATCGAATTCATGAGTTAGAAGAGAAGGCTGAGGAACGGCAGGCGGTCGTGGAGCAAAAGGATGCAACAATTCAAGCTTGTGTTACCCGATATGTGATGCTTGAACGAAGCACTCTTTGGCGAGTAGTATAAGATGATAAAGCTGGAATCTGACTTGAAAGAAGAACAACTGAACGAGTGAGAATGAGTGATGCATGGGTAAAAAATCACTTACTGACACGTTGATATTGTGGAAAGAGATGTCCGATCTAAGAAGGCTAAAATAGATGATATGTATTTCTCTTTTGGACATGAATTGAGAGAACCCGACATCGAGTTTTGAATTACCACATACATTCATGGTCAACCCCAATTCTATATGGATCGAAGATTAATGATTGAGATCATGAAGCGAGAGTACGATGAAGCGGTTGAGGGTGGAATATGCCTATAGAAAATTCAATTTCAACGGTAGTGATGACACCAAATCTTTGCCCCAGACAAAGTCAAAGCCGGTAGTTCAGTTCGAGGAGGCGGTTGTCATGACTTCCCAACAAGTGAAGAACCCAAATGAAGTTATCACGGGTTATTTAATCATAAATTTTTGCAAAGTTTATACCTCACTAGATACCGATTCTACCCATTCTTTTATCTCTCCTACTTGTGCTCAATGTTTAAACTTGACTCTAGAGATATTAGACTTTGATTTATCAGTGGAGACTCCGTTAGGAGAAACTTTCGTTACATCCACTATTTATATATCTTGTTTGATCCAAGTGGGCACAATCACATTACCTGTTGATCTTATCTCTTTAAAGATACTTGCTTTTGATGTGATTTTAGGGATTAATTGGTTAACCACTAATCATGCCAAAATTGATTATTTTTGTAAGGTTGTTAGTTTTCATATTCTAACCAACTTTATTATGCGAACTCAAGCAACCAAACCATTGAAGTCAAACACTTTCATATCAAGCCATAAAGCCATTTGGTTATTAAAAAACGGATGTCAAGCTTTCTTAGCCCATGTTATGGATTTGAATAAAGTCACGTCAGATTTGAATAAAATTTCTGTTGTTAGTGAATTTCCTGACGTATTTCCTGAAGAATTTCCTGGCCTACCCCCAGAGTGTGATATTGAATTTTGTATCGACTTTGAACCCGGTACAAAACCCATTTCTAAAATCTTTTATCAAATGGCTCCTATTGAACTTCAGGAGTTAAAAACCCAAGTACAAAAGTTGGTACCCGAGCCTCTATCTGGTGACTTCCTTTGTGGAATGCACCAAAGCCAGACTTCTCCGCAGGAACTCTATATTTGTGTGGTGGTAAAATGATAGGTGCCATTGTGACGTGCAATCCAAGATTGGGATATGAATCACATATGAGAGCAACTTAAGTTAGTAATCGAAATATCTAGCTTTACAGAAGCAATTGGTTACTATCGGAGATTCGTGGAAGGACTTTCTCGAATCGCTATTCCGTTAACTTAGCTGACTCGGAAAGATACAAAATTAGTATGGAGCGAGGAATGCGAGAAGATTTTCTAAGAGTTTAAGAGGCGACTCATTTCGGCACTTTTTCTGACCATACCATCCTGGAAAAGCGAACGTGGTAGCTGACGTGTTGAGTAGAAGATCGATCGTATGTGCAATCTGAGTGCGATATTGTTGAACACAAAGACCTATTTTGTATAATTTACAAACGATAGAGATAGAGTTAAAGACTCTAGGGACCCACGTGATGATGATATCTGAGTAGAATCGACTTTTAATCGATAAAGTTAAAACGCTGCTACTAAACGGACACTAGGGGTTGATGCATATGAAGAAAAAAGTGCAAGAAGGAGCTATTCCAAAAGCAAGAATTGATTAAGAAGGAATACTTCGAGTCAACTCTAGACTTTGCATTCCTAAAGATTCTGACTTGAAGCATTGAATCATGATGGAGGCACACAACACACCATTTGCAATCCATCCTGGGAGTACCAAAATGTATCATGATCTTCGACATACATTTTTATGGAAGAATATGAAGAGAGAGATCTTGGAGTTTATCTCGAGGTATTTAACTTATCAACGAGTAAAGGCGGAGCATCAAGTGCCAAAAGGTCCATTGCAACCACTTGAGATTTCGGAATGGAAGTGGGAACACATTACTATGGATTTTGTTACAGGTCTTCCCAAGGTTTCTCAAGTTATAGATGCGATTTGGGTTATTGTTGATAGATTAACCAAGTCTGCTCATTTCTTACCTATCGTGAAACTTATTCCTTGAGCGTCTTGCTCGTATATGCGTGAATGAGATTGTGAGATTGCATGGCATGCCGATATCCATAGTTTGGGATCGTGACCCAAGATTCACTTCACGATTTTGGGTTAGCTTGCAGAAAGCTATGGGCACGAATTTATGATTCAGTTCGGCATACCATCCTCAAACAGACGGACAATCAAAGAGGACTATTCAAACTCTAGAAGATCTATTAAGACTCTGTGTCCTAGATTTCAAAGAAAGTTGGGATAAGTACTTGCCATTGGTGGAATTCTCCTACAATAACAGTTATCAAGCAAGTATAGGCATGGCTCCATTCAAGGCGTTGTATGGACGAAAGTGTCATTCCCCAGTATGTTGGAACGAGATGGGAGAATCAACGTTGTTGGGACCAGAATTAGTACGCATGACTACAGAAAAAATCTAAATGATTCGACAACGTATTCAAACCTCACAGGATCGACAAAAGAGTTATGTTGATATTCATCGAAAGGACGTGGAATTTAATATTGGGGATCATGTATTGTTACGTGTTGCTCCATGGAAGGGATTTACAAGATTTGGAAAGAGAGAAAAGCTCAATCCAAGATTTGTTGGTCCATTTGAGATTCTTGGCCGAATAGAAAATGTGGCCTATAGACTCGCATTACCTCCAAACATGTCTCGTGTTCATAATATTTTTCACATATCTATGCTTCGTAAATATGTGAAAGACCCGAACCACATTATTGAGTTAGAACCCGGACGAGATAGCCAGAAGATTTAACGTCACGAGGAGGTACTGTTAAGATCTTGGATAGGAAAGAGCATGTCCTACGCACGAAGGTTATACCACAAGTTAAGGTTTTGTGGAGGAACCATTCTATTGAAGAAATGACACGGGAGTTGGAATCGAAATGAAAGCGAGGTACCTCTCCCTTTTGAACACACAGTAGTCGTCGTCGATTTCGAGGATGAAATTTTATAAGGAGGGTAGGTTGTAAGACCCCAACTTATTATAAATAAAATTGAATTTTCTCTATTCATTATTCTAAATTAATAAGATGTTAATTTGATATAATATTTTGGTTATGGGTGAAATGTACAAATTTTACAAAATAAGCAAATGGTTATAAAATATTCATTTTTGTCGGGGAATATTAGTTTGGTGTGGAATATTCTTTTTTGTAGGAATATCCGTGCAAATGATACGCGAGATCATTTTATGGGCCCCATAACTTGGAATAATGGTTGGATGAAGAAAACGACAAAGTTTGAGTTTTATAAATAACGGCGTAATTTATTCTGAGTTAACACTTTGTTGGAATACACGTGGTTAAAATACGATGTCTGGCGTGGTTGCATAAGATAGCACACCGGTATTACACGATATTTTTGAATTATTGATTTATACGTAAGAAGAAGCTTTACTCAATAATTGTTACGATAATTCTTTATTCAATATTTTATTTTATTGATTCAATAATTGTTGCGTTGATATTTTATATTATTGTTGTTTGAATAATTGTCAACTTGCATGATATTTCCCATTATCGGATCAATAATTCATATTATTTGAATAATATTATTAGATAGCATTATTGGCAATGTCTAGAAAGTTACATCGAGGAGAGGTTTGGTCACCTAATTGCGCTTGATGAGGAGAAATCCTTATTGGAAAGCCCCTCTTTCTGAGGAGCGGCTTTGGTTGTCATAATTGTGATTACGTAATATTATTTGTGAATAATTAATTATTGATTTATATGATGAGGAAATATTTATTTGATGTGGATATAAATGATGGATTTATTTATTTTATGTGGTTATAATTGAAGGAATTAATGTTGAGGTGTTTTATCGATATTTTTGTCGGAATGGAGGTATTAAAAATCAAATCAAGTATTTTTTACGATATATTGTGTGAGTTATAATTTTTAATTCAAAGTTGGATCGTTGTGATTTTTGGATATGTTATACATATATAAGTTGAGTATATGTCCACAAATTTTGAACCGTTAAAATGAGCGAATGATTTGTTATAAATTTTAAGAGGTGATTGATTCGAAATTAGGTTTATAAATAATTTTGGTGGAAAATTCTAGAATTGAGTGGGCCCCACATTGTGGTTGGTGAAGAAATGTCTTTGAATTTTATTTCAAATGTGGTGGGTGGCAATAGTAGCGAGTAAAGCCATCGGTGGCATGTCAAGTCTGCTTGACGTCTTAACATTTTCTATAAATAGAGGGCTAAGTTAGAATTGAAAATCACACGAAACATAAGCTTTCTCTCTTTCTCTCTCTATATTATCGAGCGTATTTTGTGAGTATTTAGATACTTTGAGAGTTCTTTATTGATCTGAAGTTTCATTCGACATCACTTGAGCCTTTCATTCCGAAATCTTGTTTTTTGAGGTAAGGGATGTTATTTTCTTCTTAAATGATATTATTTTCTTGATATCATTATCTTAAATATTGGTTTAAACTTTTTAATCAAATTTGGAACTTTTTATGTCGGGGTTTACTATTCACGTATCTATTCATGACCTTTATTCACGAATCGACCTTATTCATCGAAAAATAAAATTTTTCCTTTTTGTCCAAGATGTCATTATGGTTACTATCTTTGATTGTATCCATGTTTTGATCTTTATTTTTTGAATTACGCTTCAAAATTGGTTATTATGAAGTATTAGTGATCTTGGATAAACTATAACACGAATCCCTAATATTTGTCCTTACATCTCCTTTGGATTCGTTCTCTAAAATGTTTTTCATCATCCTCGGTCCTTAATGATGATATTATTGAATATCTTTGGCACAGTAGTGCAAAGATGAATGATTAATCGATGAATATCTTTGGCCGTAGTGCAAAGATGAGCAGTGTTGAGATAAACATGACCCATTGGTGATATGAATGAATATCTTTGGCACATAATGCAAAGATGAATATTCGATTAAAGATGTATATTGATTGTTATTCTGAGGATAAAATATTGATGATGGACTTTTAAATCTTAGAAGATAATAGAACTCATTCTCTCTTGACTCTTTTAATGGATTGTTGTTTCCATTGCGGTTTTGATCTAAAACTTGTTGTCTATTATGCTTTATCGAGATTTTTCCTATTGAAGACTAATGATAATTTGTTGTATATTATCTTAGTCATAATATTCTTTCTTTGGGCTAGTTAAACTCACCCTTTTCTTTTTTTTGTTCCATTTTTCTTCTCGGGAGGTGAGAAATAGCGAGGATCTAGTCGGGGTATGGAGTGATGGTTCTAGAAAGATGTTTTAGCAGATCCTCACTATTTACGTAAAATAGTGTTTGAATTAATTTTAATGAGGACTTATTTGAGTGTTGATATTATCTGAAGACAATATTTGTATTTAAACTCACGATATGTGTTGTGTAGTATTTTGCCCGACAATTGTATTATTGAAGTTGTAGTTTGCTTTTGTACCATATGTATTTGGCGACTTCGGAATGGGTGTTGTATACCTATTTTGGGGGCGTCTACCAAGGTATGATTAAATAAGTAAGACAAATGAGAGTGCAATATTAATTAATTAATTATCAAACTTATTTAACATTATTTTATCTTAAAATAATATTGTTAATTTATTATAAGTGGAAGGACATTAAGAAGCAAATGAATTAATATCATCTCATAACAAAGATCAAATTTAACTAACATTAATATACTTCAGATTCCTGGGTTGGGGGATCATATGACCCCCCTAGACCCTCTAGTTCCGCCAGTGGAAAGGAGGGGGCGTCTTACTTCGAAGCTCGACAGATTACTAGTTTAAATTGTTTTCTTTTTTATTTAATTAAGAAACTTTTATTATTTGTTAGTTTGTTATTTTTCTGTAAATCTAAGAAGTTTGTTAGAATTTTTTTCATATCCCTAGAAAGATTATATTTCCATATCTCTAGGAATATTCTAGAGAGACTTGGGGATAAAATTTATTATCTATATAAAATTCGGCTTGTGGGTTGAATTGGATAACTGTAATTTTGATAAATACACTATACACATTAGAGAGATTTCTTTGTGTTTTCTAGTGAATCTTTTATTCTTTTATTTGTAAATTCAATTGTTTACTAGCCCGTATAATAATCACTATCCAGCCCGGGGTCAAAACCAAACTAAACAGAATTTAACAAAGTTTAATCAGTTCTAGAACGATTTTGTATGTATTCATGATTTGCAATGCTTAAGTGGCCTTATCCAACACTTTTAGATCCACCATTATTGTATTGTTTCTTCAAGGTGTTTAATAAAATTTATTTTGCTGATTAAAAAAAGTATAATTTGACAAAAGGAAATTCTTGAATAAATGACGACATGGACCTTTAATATATATATATATATATATATATATATATATATATTATTGTCAATTGATTTTCAGCCCATTAATATACAAGCTGATTAGAAGTTGTTTCAGTGCAATCAAGGCATGCCACCTAAGCTAGTAGGACAAGTACAGAAAGTGCTCTTTGATTTACAGAATTACAGTCAGCACATCAAAACTTGCTTCTGTACCAGTAGACTCCTTTTGTTTCACCATCATCTTTCTCCACATAAATGCATTCCTTCATTTCTCTATACATCGCCTTAAGAATTGGTGTTCCATCATATTGATAATATTCACCTAATATTGGCTTCATTGCCTCGGTGGCTTCGAGCCCATGATAATGAGGGATCATCGAGAATATGTGGTGACAGACATGAGCATTACAAACATTATGGAAAATCTTGTTGAGAATTTCATAATCTCTATCAACCGTGCACAAAGCTCCTCTCAACCAGTCCCACTCAGTGGAATCATAGTAAGGCAAAGATGGGTGGGTGTGATTCAATATGGTGATCAACACGAACCAGCCATTAACAACTAGCAATGGACCTCCATACACAAGGAAAACCCATGCAAATCCTTTGGCCAAAACGAGACGGTATAATCCATAGATGACAGTAAGAATAGCAACATCAGAAATAATGATCTCCTTGCGCTCACGATCGGAATAAAGTGGGCTGTGAGGATCGTAGTGGGATGTCCATCTTTCGTATTTATGTCCTGATACATTGAACATCAAGTATAAAGGAAAGCCAATAAAGAGTGTAGTAATCCATACAAACACTCGGCCTGGTGGGTTGTTGAGAATCTTGTAATAGTTTCGGATATTGGACTTGAATCTTGGGACATATACATCGTCATTGTCAAGGGACTGGGTGTTGGCATGGTGACGACGGTGGCTAATTTTCCAGGAGAAATAAGGGACCATGAGGGAAGAGTGGACAACCAGGCCAACAAGGTCATCGACCCATTGATAATCACTAAAAGCATGGTGATCACATTCGTGGCCTATAACCCAAGCCCCGGTTAGGACACATCCTTGAACAGCGATGTATGCAGCCCAACCCAAATAGTTGAGGGGACGAGGGAGGAGGTCGATATAGTAAGTGGCGACATAGTAGAGGGAGTAGGCCATGACGAGATCCTGAATAAGGTATGAAAAGAGGTGATAAGAGACTTTTGGAAGCAATGGGGTGGAATGGCTTTCTTTAAGTCTCCAATTGTGAATGGAGGCTTCTCATGAGGAGCCCGTCGAAGGGCTTCAGCTGCGGTCTTCTTGCCACTAGGTGGATCCGACATATGGCCACCTGCACCCATTTTTATCTATTAAGTGTCAATCTAGCTAAGCTTGGAAAAAGAGATCGAAGAATGTGGATATCAAGTGGCCTCGATCTCTTTCTTAGTGTGCTCAGTCACCTAATTCTAGTTAATTCCTTGCTCTTAGGTTTTCCTCGAGTTCACTATTTATAAAAACCTAGCTAATTAATTACCCAAGTAATATGAATGTAGCTATTGAAGTGAGGTGGCCAAATTAAAGCGCCCGCCTCTGGCATGTCTTCCTTGACAGTTTTGCACATATGATTTGATGTCAGTCCAGTCCTCATTGGCTGCTAAGTCAATGCTACTACTTAATTATCTGTTTGTATATTATATTTGTAGTCCATATAGGCGGCGGTAATAAAATACTCCCGTTTAAGCATAAGAGCCCACTCACTAGCGATCACTATTATTGTCCGTACTAAAATGCACGTTAATTACCTATTCAAGGTGGATAAACAATGTCGAACAAAAGAAAATTTGATCATCTGGACTAATTAATAAATGAATTTTGTGTATGCTCCTGCAGTTCTGTCCCACAACTCATTAGTATCATATTTGGACTTTGGAGACTTAGCTCACCTCTATTACACCTTTTCTCTAATATTTCATTGAGTACACTATATTTTTAAAGTTTTAGATAGTATAATGAAATTAATATCGGTCTATTAATTTATAATATTAAGTGTTATAATTTATTGGTTCAAAATAAAGTAATCCGACTCTTTTTATTATTTGACGAACATATAGATTATTCATCCAAATATCAATGGTTGAATTTTTATTTTTATTTTAAAATTAACAGAAAATATTTTGAATTAAAGATTCTAATTTTTGGTGAAATTGACCTAATATCATCAATTATCTATTAATAACATATTTTTATCATTACTAGTAAAACTATAAATTGATGAGGTCTTAACTTAATAATTAATGATGATAATATGTTTTGTATGGAGTTAATATGTTGCATGGAAATAATAAATATTTTTGTATGGAAATAATATATTTTGAATGAGAATAATATTATGTGCATGAAAATAATATGTTTATGCATGTTGGTTATTTAATTGCATGGATTATATTTTGGGTTGATTTTATAATGGGTTGATTAAATAATATAATCTATTTTTTTTTATGGTGGCCCATTTTATATTAGGGTTCTTTACAGAAATATACAACAATTAGAAAGTAATTACACCTTTAGTGCATGCACAAAATAATTACAAAAAGAGTAACATCCACAAAATAATTACAAAAAAGAGTAACAAATTCAAACCATTCAATTTCACATTAATAAGGAAACCTAAAATTAAGAAGAAATAATCGTCATAATTAATAATTCAAATTTAAACCATTCAATTTCACATTAATAAGAAAACCTAAAATCAAGGAGAAATAACCGCCATAATTAATAATTCAAATCAAATTTTTGGGATCTAACAACAAAAGCAAATTCATAATTCAAATCAAAAAGAGGGAAAAACAAAAAAATATCTTCTCCATCCTAATCTTCATCTCCCTCACCGCTCATCATCTTCATCACCGCCTCTTCTCTCTTCCCCTTAATCATCCTCTTCCGCCATGAATCTCCAGAAGTCCTTAATTGGTTGCACCGCCGCTACATCGCCCTCTCATCCCCTTCATCATCCTCCTCCGCCGCAAATCTCCAGAAGTACCTGAGTTATTGTTCTGATTTTTTTTTTGACGATTTGGTTACCCACAAAAATTAAAATGGTTACCTTTGTATGAAGGTTTGGCTACCAACTGCATCACATTCAAAATAAATTTGTAACCTAATAAAACTGAATTGGTTACCTTGGTCTGAAGGTTTGGCAACCAACTGCATGAAGGTTTGACTACCAACTGCATCACATTCAAAATAAAATTGGTAACCTAATAAAACTGAATAGGTTACCCTGGTATGAAAGTTTGGCTACCAACTGCATCACATTCAAAATAAATTGGTAACCTAATAAAATTGAATAGGTTACCTTGGTATGGAGATTTGGCTACCAACTGCACTGGAAAAAATAATTAGGTAATACTTGGAAACAATTCTTAAATTAATTGGTAACTTAACCAACAGTGAGGTGGTGAAAAGCGTTGCAAGTGGAAAGACAGTTAATGGAGGCGAAGGTGGTCATAACGGAGGTGGTGGAGGCGGCAGAGGAGGAGATGGAGGTGGCGGAGGAAGAGGTAGAGGTGGAGGTGGCGACGAAAGGCGAAAGGCGAAAGGCAGAAGACGATCATAATGGAGGTTGATGAGGAGGTGGAGGTGGAGGTGGCGGCCGGAGGGGAAGCGGATCGGGAGGGGAGTTGATGACGAAGGGGAAACGGATCGGGAGGGGAGGAAATGGCGGTGGAAGCGGCGGAGGAGGAGGAGATGGAGGTGGCGGCGGAAGGGGAAGCAGATCGGGAGGGGACGAGATGGCGAAAGGGAAGCGAATCGGGAGGAAAGAAGATGGCGGTGGAGGCAGCGGTGGAGGTGGCGAAGGAGGAGGAGGGGAGAAGATAGCGGTGATGAGAAGCAAAAGCAAGTAGCAATAATTAAAGGAAGAATAAATTCACTAATTATGTAAATCACATAACTAAATTAAAGGAAGAATACATTCACTAATTATGTAAATAAATCTTTAAATGTATTAATTGTGTAAATATTTTATGAGTGCACTATTGTTGTTATAATTTTTAAAAATGTAATAGAAAATGTAATTGTTCCTTTATATTATGGTTCATTTGAAATAACCTGGAGGACGACATAAATATTTTCTAGCCCAAAGGAGTTTTGTAACACCCCCTTTCCGAAATAGAAAGAGAGGTTACGCACAAAACATAACAAAATGAAATGGAAGCTCTATACCACAAAAGAATGGTCTCATAATGATTAAATATCACAAGGCAAACTATAATAAATGTCACACTGACTCCAACCATAATCTAAAATAATTATTACAATATCAAATAAACTGACATATCAAGCCTAAACAAAATATCTCTAAACCATTGGAATGAAGGGAGCTCTTGTCACACTTGCCCTTGATTCCCCTGATTACTTGCCGGAAGAAAAACACAGCATGAGCCAAATGCCCAATACCGATATAGAATAAAAGAATAATGAAACGAAATAAATAATTCAATTAAATGAACTAAACTGAACTAAACTGAAACAAAACGAACTGAATCGAACAAAACTAACACAATAAAATAATAGGTTGAATCAAATGGTTGGTTGTTATTTCATACCGAGCTCAAAATAAATAGTAATATACCTTGCCACACGGGCAAGTCAAATGATGTCACACAAGCAATCAAAATAATGCCACACAGGCAATCACTCATCGGACAGCGCAATCCAGATGCATGCAAAATCGGAAGGTGTGTTTGACACAAATATCACCACTCCGCAGAACAGAACAGAACAAAAAACTAGAGTCGACCCATACGCCTCCCACAACAAAAAATCAAATGGCCAAGTACTCCCACCGGAGTACAAAATGGAGACGTCGTGGACTGATTACACCGCCACGGAAGGTGTCATGCCTCGGTGCTAAGAGGACATGCATGTGGTACCCCCCACAGGTGGTTATAGCTCAGGTATACCCTACGGTATTCTAACAAAAATATCATGTCACAACACATGCGACACAATATTAACACAAATGGGTTCTAATATGTACATGTTAACTGAACGAATTGAATCATCCACACAAAATCTCTAAAATATATTAACATGCACTTTCTACAAAAATCCAAATAAATACAAAAGATGATACACTAGATCAAGAGTACAAACATGAGTTCTAAGTATTAATACCAAGACGAAACTATCACATAAATTTGAGAATGAATAATTATGGGAAACAATAACTAATTTCGAAACGAGAAACAAAACAAACAAACTTAATTTAATAAGAGTATCACTGAAGGAGTACGAAATCCGTACCTGGATTAAGTAATATAGTACCCAAAATTATTATCCCAATATAGTTCGTTAAATTCCTTATGTTCGAACTAAACAAAAAGAATAAATAAATATAAGTACGTTTATAAAATATTCTTTCCATCTTTAACCCATTAATTAACTTATATTATTATTATTATTATTATTATTATTATTATTATTATTATCAAATAATACATAATTGTGTCCTTATACATAAATTAGGCCAAATTTATATACCTGCTGACATCACACATGATTCATTCCAAAACTAACTTTATATATCCATTCCTTTCAAAAATTTACTGACTTCTATTCCATGACATTATATATATATATAATATACAATATAAAGAACACGATTACAAAAGACTTATTTTCCTAACTATATATATATATATATATATATATATATATATATATATATATATATATATATATATATATATATACAACCATTTTATGCTTACTGCATCTATTCAATTTCAAGTGCGTAGGCAATATACAGATTCCACGTGTGTGGATTTTAACATCAACAGAATATATATATACTTGCTGTTGCAATTAATTGATTTCAAATTTTCAACTATTGGATACATGCCTTGATTAAATTCTTCACTCTCTTTTTCTCTCTATCACTTCCTGCCGCCTCACGCCAATTTCTTTTTCTTCCTCACAGTTGGTATGAGATGCGGTGCAAGTAGTTAGGTTTTACTTACTAACAAGTTTTATTAATTATCATAATTATAAAAGAATTTAATATTACCCCCAATAAATTAAACTCAATTAGTTTTAAGGCCCAATTTTATCAAATTAATTTACCCATCACTTATTATTATTTATTAGCCCATATAAATTAAATGACTACTTGACCCAAATAAAATACAAAGTCCAATTAGTATGTTTTTAAACAAAATATTTATCTATTTATTTATTTAATATTTATTTATTCTTATTCTTATTTTTATTTTTTTCGGGTATTACAGTTTTACAGCAGGTTGGATTCTTTTATTGCTGGAAATATTTTCTCTAATATATATTTTCAAGTCAGTTTTTGAGTTAGAGTTTATTAAGGATTCTATTTAAGCTATGCAATCTGTTTGAATTTATATTGGAGTCTATCATGGGAACTCTTCTAACTGATCAAGGTTGTTTAAAAGTTGGACTCTAACAACTTTATTTTTAAATCTCTTTGACCCCTTTAAAATAGCATGTCTTATATTCATATCTTTAATATGTTGTTTTAGAGCTATACTATAGCGGTTAGATATAACAAGTTGCTGAGTTGGTTATCCTTTCTTGAGTCATTTAGGCTAACATACAGTTTCTTCCTAGACGTTGTTCTCTACTCTATATATATTCATCCTGCTGGGCAAAAAGAGGTACCACACTTAGAAGCTGAAATTCCTTATTGAATACATCCTATCAGCTTTCTAAAGTTTGATTTCAGTTACTGTTTGTAATCTATTAAATTCATTTGAACTGGAAAGTCTTCGTAATTCTTCAAATCATATCTTTTGTAAACCGAGTACAAGTCTAGTTAGGTTTGGGTGTCTTTGTAATTGTTAGTTTGTACAAAGGAAGCATCAAGGTCTCAGTAGTGAGAGAAGTTGCAGAGTTGTCCAAGTCAGAATCGATCTTCTTTGTACAGGGGGTTTTATAAAATCTTTTGAGTATTAAGTTTAATAAAAAGTGTCTCCAATACTTATTGGTATTGTACGTGGATTAGGCTACTAAACTAGAGGTTAGGGGTTGAACCACGTAAAAATCTTGGTGTGATTTTTGTTTTGTTTTCTTTCCTAATCTGCCCTTTATTCTGCATATTCAGTTCACATCATTTCTTAAAGATACCTAGAAACAGACAGGGTTACTTGTTCAATTATAATTGGCGAAGAAAATATACTAAAGCAGACAGGGATACCTGTCAAATTATAACTAAAATAGACAAGGTTACATGTCCAATTATAACTTATAGCAGAAAAACTTAAAAATTGACCATTGTTGATCACTTTTAGGTTGTACACCTATTCACCCCCTCTAGGTGTGCTTATTTACAAAATTTGATTTGAATTCATAACAAGGCTCTACTAATATTGATCTTTGCATGTCGTAGGGAAAGATCCTATGGCACACCTTAACTTTTAAGAAGGTCAATCCACAAGTAAACCCCTCTATTGCTCGGAAGTGAGAACTTCAACTTTTGAAAGTTCAGAATAAAGATATATCTCAACCAAGACCCATGAGAATGGTGGGTAGTTGAAAATGGTCCTGTTATCCCGAGGCATGATGATGCTAAACCCAAGACTCTTATGAAAATGGATGCAAATGAATATTATATGGTATCCTATGACTCTAAAATATGAACACGCTGCTAAGTGGAATAGTACAAGCTGAAAACAACAAGGTCTCTGCATGCAACACCATCAAAAGAAATGTGGGATACAATCATCATGAACCATGAAGGAACGTCAAAGGTGAAAGAAGTGAATCTTAGCATGCTGATGCTAGTGTACAAGTTGGTCAAATTAGATAAAGATATATGAAACAATTAATGAAGCTCAAGGGAGATTTCTCACACTAATGAATTCACTAAGTATGCTTGGTCAAAAAATTGATCAAGGAGAAATAACCAAAAAGCTATTTAGAGTCATGTCTAAACGATTTGCACCAAAGGTTACAACTCTTCAAGATTCAACAATAATTATTACCATGGAAACTCTCACTTTATTTGGAGAGCTTGAAGAATTTGAAAATCAGCTAAGAAGGTATGATGAAGAAGATGAAGTACCAATAAAAAAGACATTGGCACTTCAAGCCGAGAGCAACAATGAATGTGATTACAAAGATTTTGATGAAGAAATTAAAAAGCTCTCAAGAAAACTCAAGAGACTACTTCAAAGAAAGAAACAAAGGAATAAACAAAGAAAAAATTAGAAAGGTAGCTCAACTCCAATTAGTAAGTCCAAAATAGAACAAGAAGAAGAAATTGGTCAAATATGTTTGATGAGACTAGAAGATGATGCTCAAATTGAGGTAAATAATTTTCATTTTAATGAAGCTTTTGAAATATATATACCTGATTATATTGCTTTACAAAATGAAAAAATCAACAGCTCAAAAAGAAAATTGTCTATTTTAAGAATTGCGTAAATGAGCTAATGAATGAAGTTTAGTCACTTATTATAGAGAGAAAAAAAATGAATATCTTAAAAATGAAAATGAAATTTTAAAAGAAAGTTTGAAAATGAGAGATGCATGCATAGATGTTTCTAATGATGGAAAAATGATGAATGTGCAACATGATAATAATGAAGAAATAATATCTTTGAAAAAAGACATTGCAAATTTTGTACAATGAGAAGAAAATTTAAATATAATGTTAGGTGCTCAAAGATCTAGCATTAATAAGCAAGGGATTGGGTATAATCCTATTAAAAATGTGAAAATAGGACTAATGATAATATTAGAATGATTAATAGTAAACCAAGATTTTATGCCACTCTATTGTTCATCGTTTGTTACTTGTAGAAAAATATGGTTTTAAAGGTCATTTTGATTCTAATTGTAATAAAATTAAAATAAAACAAATTTGGGTAAAAAAATGTGATTTATATGTTACTAACCCATAAGGACCCAAGAAGATTTGAGTACCAAAAAGACAGAGAATATTTGTTTATTTTGTAGATGTCTCAAGGTTAAAAAGGAGACAGAGAGATAATTCAGATAGGACTGTTATTTGGGTAAACGGTTAATCTGTTTTTGGAACCTTGTAGCTTTAATATGTTATAAATGTCTATTGGCACTATATTGTTCCAGGTATTCTGTGACGCCCCCAAAATAGGTTCACATACACAATTCATTCTGAGTCGTCAAATACATGGTGCAGAATTCAAATACAAATTTCATTTATATAACTATTAATTGTCGTGTAAAATACGACAAAATGTAAGATGCAGAGTTTCAATACAAATATTGTCTCGTAGACAATATCCAAACTCAAATAAAGTCATCATTACAATTATTGCCACACTATTTTACAAAATAGTGAGGACTACTATAATAACCATCTTGGACCATTACTCTGCTCCCCGTCTAGTCCCAGCTACATTCTCGCCTCCTGAGAAGAACAATGGAACCAAAAAGAAAAGGGTGAGCTCAACTAGCCCAATTAAGAATATTATGACTAAGATAATATAGAATAAATTATCTTTAGTACTCAACAGGGAAAAAATTGATAGAATACAATAGACAACAAGTTTTAGATCAACAACTACAGCGGAAATAACAATCCGGCCATTAGAAGAGTCGAGTAGAGCATGATGTCTATTATCTTCTATATATGATTTAAAAGTTCATCATCAATATTTTATCCAAATGAATAATCTGACAAGAGAAGTGCACGGAGTTTAAAAAAACTTAACAATCTGACAAGGTAAATATAATATATATTATAACATTATATTAAAAAAAAACTATACTATTATAATATAATATTATAATAATATATTTGAATGAATATTTTATTGGAAAAGATAATTATGATTTCATAGAAAAATATGTCAAACTTTCAACAAATGTTTCATGCCAAATTCCTCCATTTATATCAAAATTGAACTAATATCCACCACATAATAATTATTCACCATTAATATTATAAGCTCATAATATTAACAACCAGATCATTCTCAGGAAAGAGGGGGCTTTCCGATAAGTATTTATCTTTATTAGCGCGCAATTATATAACTTAACCCCTTTCCTCGACAGAACTTTCTAGACATTGCCAATAATGATAACTAATAATATGAATAATTGTGCCGTGTCAATTAATAATTTAATAATATAAAATATTGTGTAGATGATACTGTGATAATAATTGAATCAATAATATGAGATACTATGCAACAACTACTGTGGCAATTATTGAATATTGAGTGACTTCTTAGGTAAGAATTAATAATCAGAGATATTGTGTAATACCGTGTACTACTGTGCAACCACGCGTATTATTGAACTTTTATCACCAGGTATTTCAACAGTTAACGGTAAAAATTTTGTCGTTATTTTTTATAAAAAGGTTATTTATGTCGCTTTCTATATCCGATAGTTATTTCGTTATGTGGTCCACCAATGATTGCGCCGTCATTCCCCGATAAAAAAAATATTTCCCGACCAAACAAATATTTTATGATAACTTGCTTACTTTGAAAAATTTGCACATATCACCCATAACTATAGCATTATATCAAATCAACACCTTATTATTCAAAATAATAGTTAAAGAAATTAAATCTTTATTCATAAAAAATTGGGGTCTTACATATTCTATTTTGATGATGGGCATGACTATATGTACATAAAATATTTTGAATACATAATGCATGTGGTACTTTATATTTGCATGTGGTTAGTATTGTTATCTATGCCTTGGTAACTTTAATAGAATTAAATAAGGGTAATCTCGATAAGAAAAAATTCCCCAAATGATTTTGATGAAGTAATGCAATTGGTCTTTCTTTCCTTTTTGATAATGCCAAAGGAGGAGAGATTTGATGGTTTTACACCTATTTATGGAAATTATTATAATGACTTAATTAGTTTTGATGTTAGTATGATCATTTACTAATAATATCTATTTGGTTCTAAAATACTCATTACTTATGGTTATGTGATATTATCATACTTTCATTGTGCATACTTGCATGGTGTTTATGATGGGCATGATGTGCTATCAATTTGTATGCTTAAAGTATTGCTCATTAATATGCATAATCTTAAGGGGAGCTATATATCGTCATCATCAAAAAGGGGGAGAATATTAATTTATTTATTTTTGTTTTAATGATGACAATATATTTTATGGAAATATTTTCTGCTTACTTGTGCTTAATAATAAATTGCATAGTTTTAGGGGGAGTTATATATTATCATCATCAAATCAGGGGAGAATGTTGGTTTATAAATTATATTTTAATTATGATAATATGTTTTGTATGAAGTTAATATGTTGCATGGAAATAATAAATATGCTTTGTATGAAAATAATATATTTTGCATGAAAATAATATGTTTATGCATGTTGGTTATTTAATTGCATGGATTATATTTTGGGCTGATTTCATAATGGGTTGATTAAATAATATAATTTATTTTTTTATGGTGGCCCATTTTATAATATGATTCATTTGAAATAACCTGGAGGATGGCATAAAAGTTTTCTAGCCTAAAGGAGTTATACAGCAGGTTGGATTCTTTTATTGCTAGAAATATTTTTCTCTAATATATATTGTCAAGTCAGTTTTTGAGTTAGAGTACTTTATTAAAGATTCTATTTAAGCTATAAACTCTCCTAACTGATCAAGGTTGTTTAAGAGTTGGACTCTAACAACTTTATTTTTGAATATCTCTTTGAATCCTTTAAAATAGCATATCTTATATTCATATTTTTAATATGTTATTTTAGAGTTATATTATAGACGTTAGATATAACAGGTTGCTGAGTTGGTTATCCTTTATTGAGTCATTTATGCTAACAGTTTCTTCCTAGCCGTTACTCTATACTCTATATACATTCATCCTGCTGTGCAAAAGGAGGTACCACACTTGAAGCTGAAATTTTTTATTGAATACTTCCTACTAGCTTTCTAAAGTTTGATTCCAATTACTGTTTGAAATCTATTAAATTCCTTTGAATGGGACAGTCTTTGTAATTCTTCAAATCATATCTTTTTCAAATCAAATCGAGTGTAAGTCGCGTAAGACCCCAACTTATTATTAATGAAATTTAATTTTCTCTATTTATTATTTTAAAATAGTAAGGGTTGATTTGATTAATGTGGATAGTTAGGGGTAAGATATGCAAAATATTTCAAAATAAGCAAGTGGTTATAAAATATTCATTATTATTTTAGAATATTCGTTTGGTCGTGGAATATTCAGATCTTTTCGGGGAATATTAAATGACAATGCGACACGTATGCGTGTGGGCCCCATAACTGAAAGCTTATTGGATGAAGAAAATGACAAATATAAGTTGTTTAAAAATAATCACAGTATTATTCACTGATTAATCTTCGTTAAAATACCCGGATTTAAAACACAAGAAAGACACCAGTATTGCACCAATTGTTGATTCTTACGTAAAGGCACTACTCAATAATGGTTCTGATAATTACCGCTCAATATTTTATTGAGTTAATAATTGCTGCGTTGATATTTTATATTGTTGTTGTTTCAATAATTGTCATTACACAAGATTTTCATTATCGAAGCAATAATTCATATTATCCTAATAATATTATTAGATAACATTATTGGCAATGTCTAGAAAGTTCGTCTAAGGAGAGTTTGGTCACCTAATTGCATTGTGCCAGAAGTTAAGAAATTCTTATTGGAAAGCCCTCTTTTCTTAGGGAATTGCCTTCATTGTCAATATTGTGATTCGGTAATATTATTTGTGAATAATTAATTATTGATTCATATTATGAGAAAAATATTGATTTTATGTGGATATAGATGGAGAAAATTTTATTGTGACAATTGTTGAAAATTGATATTTTATCTTTTTCGATAAAATAATTCATTTAAATATATTATTATATGTTAATAATATAATAATGGTGATATTTTTACAACGAATGTGGGATATATGAGTATCTGAGGAGGAAGAGTATTTTTTGTTGCAATAAATGTTTAAAACATGTTAAACATGTCGGTGGACCCCATTTATCGATCGAAATTTGATTATAAATTTAAAAATCGCCGTTTATGGATTTCGGTCAATTTCTACTTGGAATTTGGAAAACTTTCTTCTATAAAGTTGTAGAGAATTGAATTTCCTATAAAAACTCGCGAGATTCGAATTTTCTGATGAAAGGGCTATTTATTATGAATTATTAAAGTTCAAGTTCAAAATAATTGATTTTGGAAGTTTAAAATATTTTAATTACAAAACGTTTTTTTTTTTTGATTAGCCTCATTAAACACATGCAAGTTGCTGAATTCAGATGGTTCTAGGTGCGTAGAGAATTTGTAATATATATAATATTATTATATTAAATTTTCTCGCTTTGGTGTTCTATCTGATTTCCTATAAATAGGGTGCTTAAGTTAAATTGAAAATCACACCAAACTGAAGTTTTCTCTCTATATTATCGAGCGATTTCTTATGAGTATTTTGAGTATACTTTGAGTATTGCTATACTGGTTCAAGTCCAAGTCATAGCCTATATCCTGTGTTTTAAATTTAAAGACCGATCTTTCGAGGTAAGGGATGTTATTTTCTTCTCAAATGATATTATTTCTTCAATATCATTATCTTCAAATATTGGTTGGTACTTTTATCAAATTTGGAACTTTTTCATGTCTGAGTTACTATTCATGAGTTACTATTCACGAAGTTACTATTCACGAGTACTATTATTAATGAAGCGTGAAGATGTTTTTTTGTGGAATTTCTATCTTTTGGTGTCGAAGTTACTATTCACGTTATGCGCAGACTATTCACGTATCTGACACTATTCACCGAAAAATAAAATTTCTTCTTTTTGTCCAAAATATCTATTCTGGATACTAGCTTTGATTGTATCCATGTTTTGATCATTCTTGAATTTTACACCACTGCGATTATTTTTGAGGTATTTTTGGACGTGAATAAAACAAAGTACGAATCCTTAATCCTTAATCCTTGTCATTTTGTTTCACTGGATTCGTTTCTTTAAAAATATTTTTCATCATCTTCAGTCTTAAATGATGATATTATGGAATATCTTTGGCCTGTAGTGCAAAGATGAATGATTTCTGAAGAATATCTTTGGCCCGTTGTGCAAAGATGAACAGGTGTTTAGATGAACATGACCAACTGATGAATATCTTTGGCCTGTAGTGCAAAGATGAATATTTGATTCCAGATGTATATTGATTGATGTTACAGGGATAAAGGATAGACGATGAACTTTTAAATTCATACATAGAAGATAGTAGTTTGCATTCTCTACTTAACTCTTCTAATGAATTATTATTTCATTGCGAATATTGATTTAAAATTTGTTGTCTATTGTATTCTATTAGATTTTTTCCTGTTGAAGACTAACGATAATTTGTTGTATATTATCTTAGTCATAATATTCTTTACTGAGCTAGTTGAGCTCACCCTTTTCCTTTTTGTTCCATTTTTCTTCTCAGGAGGCGAGAATATAATGAGTATGCAGTCGGGGAATGGAATGAAGGTTTTAGAAAGAATTGTTTAGTAGTCCTCACCATTTTTGTAAAATAATGTATCAATAAATGTGATGAGGATTTATTTGAGTATAGATATTGTCTAGAAGATAATATTTGTATTCAAACTCACGCTTTACTGGTTGTAATAATAAAGTTGTAGTTGTTTACGTACCATGTATTACGACAACTCGTAATGGGTGATGTATACCTATTTTGGGGGCGTCACGGTTGGTATCAAAGCTTAGGATATGATCTCCAAGGCGGAGATCGGGGAATAGAACTAGGAGGGAGAGACGAATAAATCCTTCGCTAAAGTGTGTCCTACCTAAGCTTATTTGTTAGTTGGTTAGTATATAGGGATATTATGTGATATATTGATTTCCTTAATTAACCCTTGTTTTATGAAAGATTTTGAGAATGTCGAATGAGAATATTAACAATGGAAATGAGACCATGGAGACGCTCAGACTCACCAACGAGGAGAACGCACAGCAACAGTCGGCAAATGTTCCTCCTCAACAACACCAATCGAGCGATGATGAACGAGGGAATGTTTAGAAGCTTTTTGCGCTTCATGCAAAAATCGCATTTAGGAGACTCGTGTTCAAAATACTGAGGAGGAAATGATAGCAATTCACGGGTTGTCACAAACAAGCAAGCTTCAAAGAGTTGGGACCACCAGAATTTAAGGGAAAGCCGATCCGATCATGGCGGAAACATGGGTCAAGCAAATTACCAAGATATTCGATGTCTTGGGATGCACGGAGAAACGAAGGTTCCATTCGCCACCTTTATGTTCCGTGGGCGAGGCGGACTCTTGGTGGGAGTCTCTGAAGCGTACCATCCAAATAAGACTCAAGATGTCTTGGGAAACGTTTGAAACTATTTAATGACAAATATTTTCCGAAAGTGTTCGTCATATACGAAGGAAATGGAGTTCATCGATTAGAGCAAAACAACATGACGATGGTCTCAATACGAGGCAAAGTTTGCGAGTTATCCAGTTTGCAGACCTCATTTGGTGGAGAATGAGGAACGTATGATGCGGATGTTTCTTAGAGGTTTGAAACCCCGGCGCCAAGATCTCATTTCTCATAAACTTTCTCTCTATTCAGATGTTGTAAAATGTGGCTCAATTATTAGAGCGAGATAACGAGTACTGGTCAACTGAGGACCATAACCAGATCGCATCACCGGATAGCGATCAATGTAATAATGATAACCAAATGAGAAAGAAACAGACGGACAAAAATGGTAACCACTCTGGTGGTAATCATAGCCATGAAAATAGAAGAAGCGAGTTAGGAGGAGATTTTAAAAGAGGAGATTTAACAACGATCATGTGAAGACGATAAAGGTCTTTAACAACCGGTTCTAAGGGAGGAGAACGACCACCCCATTATATGCTACAAATGCGAAAAGAGGGACATATCACCAAACCGCCCACAATACAGTTCAAGGTATGCTATAATTGTGGAAAGGAAGGACATATCGCTTCGAGATTATGCAGAAATAAACCTAGTTCAATGGGGACGGTGACTCAAAAGATCGTCCCTGAAAAAGGCAAAGTCAACGATTCCGGAAGAGCGTTTGTGGTGACTCGTCAAAATGCGAGGAACCCAAACGAGGTGATCACGGTAAGCTATTTATAAATTCTTGCTGAAGTTTATACCTTACTTGATACCGGTATACCCATTCATTTATCTCTCCCGCATGTGCTCAACGCTTAAACTTGACTCGGAGAAATTAGACTTTGACCTATCTGTGGAAACTTCGTTAGAGAAACTTTCATCACATCCACTCGCTTATAAATCTTGTTTGATTCAAGTTGGCACCATTACCTTACCATTGACCTTATCTCTTTAAAGATACTTGCTTTTGATGTGATTTTAGGGATTGATTGGTTAGCTACTCATCATGCCAAAATTGATTGTTTTTGTAAGGTTGTTAGTTTTCATATTCCTAACCAACTTTGTTGTATGCAATTCAAGCAACTAAACCATTAAAATCAATCACTGTCATATCTAATCATAAAGCTATTTGTTTATTGAAAAACGGATGTCAAGCTTTCTTAGCCCATGTTATGGATTTGAATAAAGACACGTCAAATTTGAATAATATTCCTGTTGTTATTGACTTTCATGGCGTATTTCCTGAAGAACTTCCCGGTCTACCCCCAGAACGTGAAGTTGAATTCTTTATTGATCTTGAACCTGGTACAAAGCCCATTTCTAAAACCCTATATCAAATGGCTCCTATTGAACTTCAGGAGTTAAAGGTCCAACTACAGGAATTGTTGGACATCGGTTTCATTCGTCCTAGTACATCTCCTTGGGGTGCTCCTGTTTTATTCGTAAAGAAGAAAGACGGGAGTATGCGACTTTGTATTGACTATCGGGAATTGAACCATGTCACCATCAAGAATAGGTATCCTCTACCTCGTATTGATGACTTGTTTGACCAATTCTGCAGGGGGCACAATTCTTTTCAAAAATCGATCTTCGCTCGGATATCATCACCAAGATTAAAACGAGGATATTCCAAAGACCCTTCGAAACTCGGTATGGGCATTATGAATTCTTAGTCATGTCTTTCGGACCGACTAATGCTCTCTCGCTGCTTTTCATGGATATGATGAACCGAGTATTCAAGAATATTTGGATCGCCTCGTTGTTGTTTTTATTGATGACATCCTCATATATTCCAAAAGTCGTGAAGATCATGAGCACCATTTGAAGCCGGTACTCCAAAGGCTTCGTGAAAACAAACTATATGCCAAATTAAAGAAATGCGAGTTCGCTTGAGGAAGTAGCATTCCTTGGGCACGCGTGTGTCGAAAACATGGAGTATCTGCTGATCCGTGAAGATTGAAGCAATACAAAGTTAGAGCAACCGAAGTCGGTGGATCAAGTACGTAGCTTTTGGGCTTAAATGTTTATTATCGGAGATTCGTGGAAGGATTTTCTCGAATCGCTACTCCATTAACTCAAATTTAACTCGGAAGGATACAAAATTCGTTTGGAGCGAAGAATGCGAGAAGAGTTTCCAAGAGCTTAAGAGGAGACTTATTTCTAAGACTGTTCTAACAATACCATCTGGTTCTTGATGGATTTGTTATCTCACAAATGATGCTTGAGCAAAGGTTTAGGATGTGTTCTCATGCAACGTGGGAAAGTCATAGCCTATGCCTCGCGACAACTTAAAGAGTATGAGAGGAATTATCCTACTCATGATCTAGAGTTAGCGGCCAATAAGCTGCTGCTAAAGATATGGAGGCACTATCTATATGGGGAGAAAGTGGAGATATATTCGCACCATAAAAGCCTTAAATATTTCTTCACTCAAAAGAACTCAACATGCGGCAAATGACGTTGGCTCGAGCTATTGAAAGACTACGACCACACTATTCAATACCATCCGGAAAAAGCGAATGTGGTAGTGACGCGTTGAGTAGAAGATCATATCTTGCGGAACGAAAAGTGCGATGATGTCAAGTATACGACAGAGCCAACTTTAATAGAAAAGTTAGGGTTGCTTTCAAGCCACCGGGCCGAAATGATGCGTATGAAGAAGAAAGTACAAGAAGGAGCTATTCCTAAGCGAGAATTGATGAAGAAGGAATACTTGAGTCCACTCTAGACTTTGTGTCCCTAACGACTCGATTTGAAGTACAAGATTATGATGGAGGCACACAATACACCATTTGCAATCCATCCTCGAAGTACTAAAATGTATCGTGATCTTCGACATACATTTTGGTGGAACAATATGAAGAGAGAAATTGCAAAGTTTATCTCGATGTGTTTAACTTGTCAACGTGTAAAGGCCGAGCATCTTGTACCTAAGGGTCCGTTGCAACCACTTGAGATTCCGAAATGGAAGTGGGACACATTACCATGGATTTTGTTACGGGTCTTCCTACGGTTTCTCAAGGCATCAATGCTATTTGGGTTATTGTTGATAGATTAACCAAGTCTGCTCATTTCTTGCCGACACGGAAACTTATTCACTGAACGTCTTGCTAGTATGTACGTGAATGAGATTGTGAGGTTGCATGGCATGCCTCAGTATCCATAGTTTCGGATCGTGACCCAAGATTCACTTCAAGATTTTGGGTTAGCTTGAAAAAAGCTATGGGCACGCGATTTACTGATTCTGATTCGCATACCCATCCTCAAACAGACGGACAATCGTAAAAGGACTATTCAAACTCTTGAAGATTTATTAAGACTCGTGTCCTGACTTCAAGGGCGGTTGGGATAAGTATTTACCATTGGTGGAATTCTCCTACAACAACAGCTTATTAGGCAAGTATAGGTGTGGCTCCATTTGAAGCATTATATGGACGAAAAGTGTCGCTTCTCAAAGATGTTGGGGACGAGGTGGGTGAAGTATCTCCAATACTTGTTGGTATTGAACGTGGATTAGGCTACTAGACTAGAGGTTAGGGGTCGAACCACATAAAAATCTTGGTGTAATTTCTGTTTTGTTTTCCTTCTTAATCTACACTTTATTCTGCATATTCATATTCAGTTCACATCTGTGATTGAAGATACCCAGAATCAGACAGAGTTACATGTCCGATTATAACTAACGAATAACATATAATAAAGCAGACAGGGTTACCTATCCGATTATAACCTATAGCAGGAAAACTTAAAAATTGACCATTGTTGATCACTTTTGAGTTTTACACCTATCACTACAAGAAAAACCCTTAAGATCGACGGAAAGAGTCTCGACGGATTTAAATCTGTCGAAATAAGGTTATTTACGACGGAATAATTCGTCGAACATAAGTCCCTCCAAATTACCATAAGTACAACTGAATTCCGTTGGAACTAGAATACCCTCATTGGCGCCAAGTTTCCCACCAGCGCGAAGCATAAATTCGACGAAACTGAAGTTATTTCTGACGGAAATTACGTCGGAAGTAATATAATTCTGAGGGACTTATGTCCGACGAAAATTCCGTGGGAAATAACTTATAAAACCTAATCAGACACTGTTTCTCCTTAGTCGCCCCCATTCCTCATTTCTATTTCTTTCTCCTCACTCTCACTCTCTAATCTCTCTCAGCTCTCATCTCACCTCCGGCCACTGCCCACCCACCTCCTGTCCACTGCCCATTAATTTTCGGCCACTGCCACCATTTCCGACGACGTACGGTAGCTCCTAGCTCCTCCTTTCTCTTCCTCGTTTCTCCCCCTTTAATTCAAAGTAAGTAATCCTAAATGATGATTTGAGATTACTGAATATAGTTTGTAGATTTGAGTTGTTGATTTTGCTAAAGTTGTTCATGTGTTACTGAGAAAAATTTTGGACTTCTTGTTGTATCAAAAATTGGGATTATATTTTAATTTGCTAAAATTGGATTTATTTATGTTATGCAATTTATTTTTTTGACTATAATTATGCAAATTCTTGCATGTTGTTGTTAACTATTTTGCAAATTGGGATTATTTGAATTTAATTTCTGCAAACTATTGCATATTGGTGAAATTAGGATTTATTTTGTGTAATTAAAATTTTTGTTAGTGTATACAGTGTTTGGGTCATAACATAATGTGATATATTGCGGGTTATATATATATATGTCAGTGTATATATCTTCACGAATGTGATATTTGATATTTCCGACAGAATTCCCAATGGAATATCTGTCAGAAATCTTCAATTGAAAATTTTTTGGGCACTACAAATATGTTTAAGTATTATTTAATTAATTTAATATAAAATGAAATGAATTTAATTTAGTTTAGTTTATTATACAAAATAATGTAAAAAATTATTTAATAGAATATAATATAATATAAAAATAATAATAAAATAAATTGAATAAAATAAATCAAATTTAATTTAATAAATTAAACTAAATTTAATAAATATATTTAAAAATATAATATAATAGTATATAAAATAAAATAAAGTATATTAAATTTAATTAAATTAAATTAAATTTTAAAAATATAATGAATTAATAAAATTAAAAAATAAATATTAAAAATAAGATAATATAATAAACTATAATATAAATTTTAAAAATTAGAAAATATAATATTTATTTAATTAAAAATTAAACAAATAAAAGAAAATATAATAATAAACTAAAATAAATTTTAAAAATTAGATAATATAATATAATACAAAATAAAATAAAATAATAAATTAAATTAAATTGAATAAAACAAAACAAATTTGATTTAATTTAATAAATAAATTAAATTTAATAAAAATATTTAAAAATAAAAAAATGTAATAAAATAAAATAAATTTAATTAAAATAATTTAAATTAAATTAAATTTAAAATAAATTTAATTTAAAGAATTTAATTTAATAAATAAATGAATTTAATTTAATAAATTAAATTAAATTAAAACATAATAATAAATTTAATCCGATTTAATAAAATAAAAAAATGAATTTAATTTAATTTAATAAAAAATATATTATATATTATAGTAAAAAATAAAATATAATATAATAAAATATAATAATAAATATAATTAAATTTTATAATATAAAATAAAATAATTTAATAGTAGTCTCCATATATATTCCAAATAACAGTTCTCAGAAACTAAGTAGCACTTACTTAGTTTTTCATTGGCAATATAAACTAAGTAGCATTTGCTTAATTTGCCACAATATTCAATAAACTCAATAATATTCTCCCTACATATATGTACTATAATATGAAACTTAGAAACTCGCTTGACAAGTAGGAGTGAATGTCGAACAGTAGTCTCTATAGATTCCAAATAACAATTCTCATAAACTAAGTACGATTTACTTAGTTTATCATTGGCAAAATAAACTAAGTAGCATTTGCTTAGTTTGCCACAATTTTTAATAAACTCAATAATACTCTCCCTTTAATCTTCAATACATTCAATAATATAAGTATTATACTTTGGAACTTAGAAACTCATTTGACATTTACTTAGTAGGAGTGAATGTCGAACAGTCCCCAGTTTGGGACTGTTACTGGATGTTATGTCTCTTACTTAGGTCAATATCCAATACTGAAACTTCAGACGTTTTTGTTGTTTTGAGGATTTTTCATTTTATCTCTATTTGTTCTTCGAAAGCATACTTAGATTAAGTTATCTTAGTCTATTTCATGTGTTTGGAGACCATGGGGAGGTGCTACCGAAATTTTCTTGAAACTCATGAAACGTACTCAACGTGTTGGCACTAGTGACGAGATGCATTCCATTCTGAGTCGCCAAATACATGGTACAGAATACAAATACAAACTTAATTATACAACATGAGTTGAGAGTTTTAACACGAATATTATCTTCTAGATTATATCCAAACTCAAATGGAGTCCTCATTATAATTATTATCACATTATTTTATAAAATAGTGAGGACTACTACAGCCGCCATCTCGAACCGTCACTCCATTTCCTGACTAGTCTCGGCTACGTTCTCATTTTCTGAAGAGAACAATGAAAGCAAAAGGGTGAGCTTAACTAGCCCAGTAAGAAATATTATGACTAAGATAAAGCATAATAAATTATGGTTAGCCTTCAACAGTGTTAAACTTATAGAATATAATAAACAAAAAGTTTAACTGCAGCGGAACAAGCAATCCATTAGAAGAGTCAAGTAAAGCATGATATCTACTATCTTCTATGATTTAAAAAGTTTATCATTAATTTTATCGCTGAGACTCAGCTCAATAAATAATCCACATCACTGAATTATCCATGCACTATGGGCCAAGGATATTCATTAGTATCAAATCCACGAATTATCCATGCACTACGGGCCAAGGATATTCGTGTTATCACCAATGGTCATGATTATGCCAGCAACTGTCCATCAATGCACTATGGGGCAATGAGGACTTTTACCACATCATTTGTAACATTACAGGTAATGAATATACCGAATAATCCCTGGTTATAATCATACTAATCAACAGTCCATCTATGCACTACGGGCCAAATATGACTTTTGTAAGACCCCAGCTTTTATAAATAAAGATGAATTTTTTTTTAAATATTATTTTGAATATTATGGAATAAATTTGATATAATGTTATAGTTGTGGGTAATATTTATAAATTTTGCAAAGTAAGCAAGTTGTTATAAAATATTCGTTTGGTCAGAGAATATTCTTTTTGTCGGGGAATATTCGTATGCGACTGGCTCAATCATTAGTGGACCCTACAACGGAAGTATTGTTGTAGTTAAAAAGCGACAAAATTATTTTTCTATAAAAATAACGGGCAGAGGTGTTACCAATCAAAAGCTGTTGAACTAACCTAGTAGTAAAAGTACAATAATACGCGTAGTTGTATAAGAGTAGCGATATTGATTATTGATGCTTACGTGAGAAGTCACTCAATTTATGCTCAATTATTGCTACATGATTGCCTTGCATCATATCTCTTATATTATTGATTCAATTATTGTCACAAAGATCATCTCAGATAATATGTTATAGTATTAAATTATTAATTAAGACGATAAGTTATAAATGATTAATAATTGTTAAAAGATTAAATATGTGTTGATTAAAAATAAAATGATTTGTGGTAATATTTATTCAATCCTTGATGTATATAAAGAGTCTCATATGAGGCGTTTGTGGTAAGTTTGATTATTTTATGGGGGCCCATATGTCATCATCTAAGAGTCCCTTCAATCGATAGTAATTACCTTTGTGAATAGTAATTACCTTTGTGAATAAGTAATTACCTTCGTCGAATAGTATTTACCTTCGCCAATCGATAGTAATTACCTTTATGAATAGTAATTACCTTTGTGAATAGTAATTACCTTCGTCAATAGTATTTACCTTCGCCAATAGTAATTACCTTCTTCAATAGTAATTACCTTCAATATAGCAATTACCTTCGTCAATAATAATTACCCCTTCACAAATAGTAGTTGTCCCTTCAATATTACCAAGAGTTAATCGCCTCTTCTTGTTCCAAGGGTTAATTACCCTTCATGAATAGTAGTTGTCTCTTCAATATTACCAAGAGTCATTTTGACCCTTCATAGACCAAGAGCCACCCTCGCTTTTTCTATAAATAGAAAGCTCATTCCTTCATTATTTCTTACTTATTCACCAAACTCTGAGAGAGAAACTATAGAGAAAGAAGAAAAGTATTTTGCTACTTCACTTTTCCAATATTCACTCTTCTCTAAGTAGGGAATATTATTTGTTGTACTCGTAAAGGGTGTTATTCTTTCTTATTCATGAAGAGAACTGTTGTTATTCCATTGCTTATTATTCTCATTGGAATAACTCAGTATATCGCGAATCCCTATACTTGGTGACATTCTTCTATTATTTTATTATTCCGTTAGAACATCCCGTCTACGTGTTTTACACCGGACTGGTTCCGCCTTTATTATTCCGCCTTTATTATTATATTGGAATATCATATACATGTGTTTTACACCTGACCTAGTTCCGCTTTTATTATTACATTGGAATAACTTTGTCTAAACAATCTGCATGCATGCATGGTGATTTCTTTTGTTATTTCATTCGCTATTATACTCAAATGGTTAAAATTTTGACTTCTATACTCCATGAATTTAGTGGAATATCCTTGATATTTGCACTTCATCCAAAGATTTTTAATGAAAATATTTTTACGAGCATTCTTGAATTTTACCCTACAAAGCAATGATCATGTTGACAATTTGGACGTTATTAGTTCTGAATGAATTAATTCGTGAACTTGTTTTATTAAATTATTATGTCATTGTCATCATCCTCATGTTATATTATGTTATCTTTGGCTTACGTGCATAGATGAACTTAGTATGATTATGACCGAGGATCATTCGGTATAATCATGGCTTGATATAAATGATGTGACAAAAGTCCTCAAGTTAGTCTCATAATGCAATGCGATGATGGATAGTTTTGGTATGATTATGACCAGAGCTGATTCTTATATAGTCATGACCATTGATAATTTGATGAAAATCCTTGGCCGTGGTGATACGGGGATGATTAGATATTGTGGTTTAATCATTAAACCGAGTCTTAGTGATAAAATTGATGAAAACCTTTTAAAACCTAAAAGATAGTAGACTTTATTTTCTACTTGACTCTTTTAATGGATTGCATATTCCGCCACTGATTAAACCGGTTGTCTATTGTATTTTATCGGTTTAACATTGTTGAAGACTATTGATAATTTATTCTGCATTATCTTAGTTATAATATTTCTTACTGGGCTAGTTGAGCTCACCCTTTCTTTCACTGTTCTCTTCTGGAAATGAGAATATAGCTTGGACGAGTCGGAGAAAAGAGTGATGGTCCCGAAGATAGCATTAGTAGTCCTCACTATTCTGTTAAATAGTGTGACAATAAATGTAATGAGGACTCCTTGAGTATGGATATTGTCTAAATGACAATATTCCTATTAGAACTCTCAGTTTATGTATTGTCGTATGTTACACGACGGATGTATAATTAAGTTTGTATTTGAATTTATGTACCATGTAAGTGGCGACCCAAGATGGGTGACGTATACCTAATTTTGGGGGCGTCACAACTTTCATCACAATATATGCACGAGGATGATGAAAATGATATAAGAAATCAATTAAATGAGAGCAAGGATAAATTTTAAAGATTTATAATTCAATTTATCCAGAATTCAATAATGTCCAAATTATCAACATGATACTACTTTGTGTAGTATAATTCAAAAATAATATTGTATCAAAAATGATTTGGAACGAAAAGAAATCAATTTTTGTCATGAATAGTACCTAGATGAATAGTACCCGAGTGAATAGTACCCCGTGAATAATACTTTAGGAATAGTACCCCTGCATGAAAAGATTAAAAATTATCAAGAATGCTCAGAATAATATTTCAATGAAAAGATACTAGATGAAGCTCAAATTTCAATAATATTCTACTAATTTCAAGGAGTATAGAAGCAATACTTTAACAAAATGAGTGTAGAATTCGGAATCTAAAACGAAATAATATTAGTTACATACTATAGAGTATGGAAGAAAATATTATTTTTTACGAATATTGAACAAAAATAATATCCCTTACCTTAAAATGAGAGTATTTCTGACTGGTAGGGCAAAGATATTCTTGAAGAAACTTTCACTGCTTTCTACACTCAAAGTTTTCTTTAACTCTAAAGAAATACGCTCAATATTATAGAAGAAGAATTCTCTGAGAATTGAAGGATACTATTTGAATTTAGAAAATCACGGACTGCACAGTGGACAATCACGGATTCGGCTGAAATTTTCTGTTTTACTATGCAGTCACTATGCAAACACTATGCAGACACTATACAAATACTATGCATAATAAAATATAATATATTCTATTTTTCATAAAAAAACAAAAACTTATAAAATATATATTTATATATATACTCCCTTCATTTCACACCATCCCTTTTTTTCTTCCCGTGACCCCCCCCCCCCCCCCCCCCCCCCCACCCCCACCCACACCAACTCATCATATATATATATATATATTATCACACTCATAACACACACTATTTTGAAAAATGAGTAGGTGGAGGTCCATATAATAAGTCAAATTTATAACAAATACTTCATAAAAATCTCCTTAATATTTTTAACAACATTTATTCATCATTAATATTATAACTCGCAATATTAATAACCATATCATTCCCAGGAAAGAGGGGGCTTTTTGATAAGGATTTCTCCATATTGGCGCGCAATTAGGTGACCAAATCCCTTTCCTCGAAAGAACTTTCTAGACATCGTCAATAATGTAAATAATAATATGAATAAATTTGTCGTCTCATTTATTGATTTAATAATATAAAATATTGTGACAATAATTGAATCAATAACGTGAGATACTATGCAGCAATTATTATGGCAATAATTGAATAAAATTGAGTGACTTCTCACGTAAGCATCAATAATTAAAGATATTGTACAATACTGTGTGCTACTATGCAACCACGTGTATTACTGTATTTTTATCAACGAGTATTTCAACAGTTAACGGTAAAAATTTCGCTGTTATTTTTATAAAAAGATATTTCTGTCGTTTTCTAACTCCAACAATAATTCCGTTGTGGGGTACACCAAAGATTGTGTCGTCGTACGAATATTCCCTGTTAAAACGAATATTCCCCGACCAATAGAATATTTTATAACAACTTGCTTACTTTGAAAAATTTATAAATATTACCCACAACTATAACATTATATCAAATCCACGCCATAATATTCAAAAATATATTTTTGAGAAAAAATAATCTTTATTCATAAAAGTTGGGATCTTACAACCTCCCCTTCTTATGAAATTTCGTCCTCGAAATTAGGGTTTGTACCTGGTATGTCGAAGAGGTAAGGATTGTAAGACCCCAAATTATTAATAAATGAAATTTATTTTCCTCTATTTATTATTTTGAAATAGTAAGGGTTGATTTGATTAATGTGGATAGTTATGGGTAAAATACGCAAATATTTCGAATAAGCAAGTGGTTATAAATTATTCATTATTATCGGGAATATTCGTTTGTCGTGGAATATTCAGATCGTCAGTCGTATTCGTATTAACTTGCGGCAGCGATTTTTGGGGCCCCATAACGAAAAAGCGATGGATGAAGAAAATGACAAATATAAGTTGTTTATAAATAATTCAGCGTAGTTGTTATCAAGTTATCGTTGAATAATACCCGATGGTTAAAACACACTACTAATGTCTGCGTTGTTGAACAAGATAGCACTAGATTTACCCAATTATTGATTCTTACGTGAAAGGCACTACTCAATAATTGTTACGATAATTACTATTCAATATTTTATTTTATTGATTCAATAATTCTTTGCATTGATATTTTAAATTATTGTTGTTTCAATAAATTGTCATTACACAAGATTTTCCATTATCGAAGCAATAATTCATATTATCTGAATAATATTATTAGAAAAATTATTGGCAATGTCTAGAAAGTTACGTCTAAGGAGAGGTTTGGTCACTTAATCAAGGCAAGCAAGAAGGAGAAATCTTTATTGAAAGCCCTCTTTCCTCGAGGAGCTACACGGTTGCGATCTTGTGATTCATAATATTATTTATGAATAATTAATTATTGATTTATATGATGAGGAAAATATTGATTTTATGTGGATATAGATGGAGAAAATTTTAAAATGACAATTGTTGAAAATTAATATTTTATCTTTTTCTCGATAAAATAATTCATTTAAATATATTATTTTAATAATATATTAACGGTGATATTTTTATAATGAATTTGGGATATATGAGTATATGAGGAGGAAGAGTATTTTTTGTTGCAATAAATGTTTAAAACATGTTAAACATGTCGGTTGGACCCCATTTATTAGTCGAAATTTGATTATAACTGTAAAAAAATCGCCTGGTTTGTGGATTTCGGTCAATTTCTGTTTGGAATTCGGAAAAACTTTCTTCTGCAAAGTTGTAGAGAATTGAATTTCCTATAAAAAGTCGCGAGTTTCAAATTTTCTGACAAAAGGGCTATTTATTGTGAATTATTGAAGTTCCGAAGCTCTGAAATAATTGATTTTTGGAAGTTTAAAATAATTTAAATAAGAAAAACGTTTTTTGTGTTTGGTGGGCATCTTTAACACATGCTAAGTTGCTGAATTCAGATGATTCTAAGTGGGCGAGACAAATTAATATATATATTATTATTATATTAAATTTTACGCTTTGGTGTGTTCTAAGCGATTTCCTATAAATAGGTCTTGGGTTAGAATTGAAAATCACACCAGAAACTGAAGTTTTCTCTCTCTATATTATCGAGCGTATTTTTGTGAGTATTTTGAGTATACTTTGAGTATTGCTATACGGTGCAAGTTCAAGTCATAGCCTATATCCGGTGTTTCAGCTAGAAGTACTGTCTTTTCGAGGTAAGGGATGTTATTTTATTCGAAAATGATATTATTTCTTCAATATCATTATACTAGAAATATTGGTTGGAAATTTTATCAAATTTAGAACTTTTTCATGATTTGAGGGGTTACTATTCATGAGTTACTATTTACGAGTTACTATTCATGAGTTACTATTCACGAGTTCTTATTCACGAAAGTACTATTCACGAAAGCGTGAAGATGTTTTTTGAAATTTCTATCTTTTGGTGTGAGTTACTATTCACGATATCTGGCACTATTCACGATATCTGACACTTATTCACGAATACGGCCTTATTCAATAGAAAATAAAATTTCTTCTTTTTGTCCAAAATATCTATTATGGATACTAGCTTTGATTGTATCCATGTTTTGATCATTCTTAAATTTTACTCCACTCGATTACTTATGAAAGTATTTTTGAACTTGGATTGTTTAAAATACAAATCCTTAATATTTGTTCTTTTGTTTCAATCGGATTCGTTTCCTTTGAAATATTTTTCATCATCCTCGGTCCTAAAATGATGATATTATTGAATATCTTTGGCACATAGTGCGAAAGATGAATGATTTCTTGATGAATATCTTTGGCCCAGTAGTGCAAAAGATGAACAGTGTTGAGATGAACATGACCTTCTCGATTAATATCTTTGGCTCAGTAGTGCAAAGATGAACAGTGTTTAGACGAACATGACCAATGATGAATATCTTTGGCCTATAGTGCAAAGATGAATATTTGATTCGGATATATATTGATTGATGTTACGAGGATAAAATATCGACGATGAACTTTTAAATTCATATATAGAAGATAGTAGTTTGCATTCTCTACTTAACTCTTCTAATGAATTGTTGTTTCACCGCAGCTTGTTGATTTAAAAGCTGGTTGTCTATTGTATTCTATCGATTTTTCCTGTTGAAGACTAACGATAATTTGTTGTATATTATCTTAGTCATAATATTCTTCTTGGGCTAATTGAGCTCACCCTTTTCCTTTTTGTTCCATTTTTCTTCTCGGGAGGCGAGAATGTAGCAAGTACTTAGTGGGGTATGGAATGAAGGTTCTAGAGAGAGTTGTTTAGTAGTCCTCACCATTTTGTAAAATAATGTATCAATAAATGTGATGAGGATTTATTTGAGTATAGATATTGTCTGTAAGATAATATTTGTATTCAAACTCACAGCTTTACTATTGTAATAATAAAGTTGTAGTTGTTTCTGTACAATGTATTGACAACTCAGAATGGGTGATGTATACCTATTTTGGGGGCGTCACAAGGATACCTTGATTTCACTTCAGATTCTAACTCCCAAGTCATTTCCTCAACATCGTGGTTTCTCCATAAAACTTTGACTTGAGGTATAACCTTTGTGACACCCCCAAAATAGGTATACATCACCCATCTTGAGTCGCCAAATACATGGTACAAAATTCAAATACAACTTAATTATACAACAGTCGTGTAAAATACGACAAAACATAATCTAAGAGTTTTAATAAGAATATTGTCATCTAGACAATATCCACACTCAATGGAGTCCTCATTACATTTATTGTCACACTATTTAACAAAATAGTGAGGACTACTAATGCTATCATCTGGACCGTCACTCCGTTCCCCGACTAGTCCCGGCTACGTTCTCATTTCCTAAAGAGAATAGTGAAAGAAAGGGTGAGCTCAAATAGCCCAGTAAGAAATATTATGACTAAGATAATGCCGAATAAATTATCATTAGTCTTCAACAAAGGTTAAACCGATAAAATACAATAGACATCAAGTTTAATCATAATGGAATAAACAATCCATTAGAAGAGTCAAGTAGAGCATGATATCTATTATCTTCTATGATTTAAAATGTTTTCATCACTTTTTATCGCTGAGACTCAGCTTAATAAATAAACCACGTCATCGAGTCATTTTTGCACTACGGGCCAAGGATATTCATTAAATCATCAATGGTCATGACTATACCGAATAATCCATGGTCATAATCATACCAAAAACTGTCCATCAATGCACTACAGGCTACTGATGACTTTTACCACATCATTTATAACATTACAGGTCATGATTATACCGAATAATCTCTGGTTATAATCATACCAAGATCATCTATGCACGTAAGCCAAAGATGACTTTCATCACAATATAAACATGAAGATGATGACAATGACATAATAATTCAATAAAAACAAGTTCAAGAATAAATTTTAATGATTTATAAGTTAATTTATCTTGAAATCAATTACGTCCAAATTGTCAACATGATACTGCTTTGTGGAGTAAAATTCAAGAACGCTCAGAAGAATATTTCCATGAAAAGATACCGGATGAAGAGCAAATATCCAGGACATTCTACTAATTTCATGGAGTATAGAAGCAAAAACTTTAACCAAAGAGTATCATAGAATATATGAACTGCAAATGGATTTTCACCCGCCATGCGGTAATCCACATAGACAGATCATTTCCACAATTTAATAAGGAATGAATACGAAGGACCATTCACCATGCATGTGATAATCCACATAGACAGATTATTCCAACAGAATAATAAAGAATGGAACCAGGTCATGCATAATTCGCACAAATAGGATATTCTAACATAATAATAAAGAATGGAATAACAGAAGAATTCACCATGCATGCGATAGACCACACAGACAGGTTATTCCAACAGAATAATAAAGAATGGAATAACAAAGAATTCACCATGAATGCGATAGACCGCACAGACAGGTTATTCCAATAGAATAATAAAGAATGGAACCAGGTCTAGCATAATCCGCACAGATAGGATATTCCAACAGAATAATAAAGAATGAAATAACAGAAGAATTTCACCATGTATGCGGTACTTGGCATAGACAGGTTATTCCAACATAATAATAAAGAATGGAATAACAGAAGCTCTCTTTATGAATACGAAAGAAATAATACCCCTTACCTTAGAAAGAAACTGGATACTGGAGTAGAGAGGTATCAGACTTCTCTTCTTCTTTCACTCTATAATTTCTCTCAATAATAATTGCCCTAAAGCTTTAGTGAATTGGTGAGAAATGAAGGAAGAATGAGCTTCTATTTATAGGAAAATATAGTTTCGATAATTGCACATTTTGGGGCTCGAAATATTACAGTACAATACCTTCAACTTTTCTTTCATTTTTAATTTAGTCCTGCAAGTATTATCAAACTTGCACCACCTCTACTAATAGTAAATAATGTGAATCAATAGTTCAATCATGTGAATCAATAGTTATAATCATGTGAAAATACGAATTACAGTATAGTACCTCTATCTATACCTCCATTTTTAACTTTGTCATGCAAGTATTATCAATCTTGCACCAACTCCTCTAATAGTACAAGAATGTGAATTAATAGTTCACATATGTGAACAAATAGTTATAATCATGTGAATTAAAAGCAATTAATTACTCATTTATCCCCGACTAGTCAGTAAAACTTCAAGACATCAATTAATATCGAAATAAATGTAGATTTTCACTAACACTAATAATTTCAACACAATGGAACTATCAATTTCATCTTTAATCAACACGAACTTATTCATCATAAATATTATAACTCACAATATTTAACAACCAGGTCGTTCCCAGGAAAGAGGGGGCTTTCCGATAAGGATTTTTCCTTATTGGCGAGCAATTAGATGACCAAACCTCTCCTTGACAGAACTTCTAGACATGGTAAATATTGCAATTTAATAATATGAATAACTTTGTCATCTCAATTATTGATTTAATAATATATCATATTATGCAGATGATATTGTGACTATAATCGAATCAATACTATGAGAGATATGATGCAGCAATTACTGTAGCAATAATTGAGTATAACTGAGTGACTTCTCACGTAAGCATCAATAATAAATACAGTGTGCTACTATGCAACCACGCGTATTACTGTACTTTTACTACCGGGTAGTTCAACAGTTTAATGGTAAAACTTCCGCCGTTATTTTAAAAAAGATAATTATGTCGTTTTCTAACTACGACAATACTTCCGTTGTGGGGTCCACCAATGATTGTGTCGTCGTATGAATATTCCTTGTTAAAACGAATATTCCCCGACCAATCGAATATTATATAACCACTTGCTTACTTTGCAAAATTTGTAAATATTACCCACAACTATAACATTATATCAAATCCACACCATAATATTCAAAAATATATTTCGTGAAAAATTATTCTTTATTCATAAAAGTTGGGGTCTTACAACCTTGGAGCGTAGAATATGTTCCTTCTTATCCAAGATTTTAACAGGTACCTCTTCATACGTTAAATCTTCCGCTATCTCGTCTGGTTCTAATTCAATTATGTGGTTCGGGTCTTCCACATATTTACATAACATAGATATGTGAATAACGTTATGAACATGAGATATACTTGGCGGTAAGGTGAGTCTATAGGCCACAATTCCTACTAGATCGAGGATTTCAAATTAATGGGCTAATGAATCGAGGATTGAGCTTTCCTCTCTTTCCAAATCTTGTAACTCCTTTTCCATGGAGCAACACGTAACAACACATGATCTACCATATTGAATTCCACGTCCTTTCGATGAAGATCAGCATAACTTTTGTGTCGATCTTATGAGGTTTTTATACGTTTCTGGATCATTTGAATCTTTTCTGTAGTCATGCGTACCAATTTCGGTCCCAACAACGTTTCTTTACCCACCTCGTCCCAGCATACTGGAGAACGACACTTGCGTCCATACAACGCCTCGAATGGAATCTTGTCGATACTTGCTTGATAACTTTTATTATAGGAGAATTCCACTAATGACAAGAAATTGTCCCAACTTCCTTTGAGGTCAAGGACATAGAGTCTTAATAGATCTTAAAGAGTTTGAATAGTCCTCTCCGACTGCCCGTCCGTCTGAGGATGTTATGCCGAACTGAATCGTAAATCCGTGCCCATAGCTTTTTGTAAACTAACCCAAAATCGTGAAGTGAATCTTGGGTCTTGTTCAGAAACTATAGATACTGGCATACCATGAAGTCTTACAATCTCATTTATATATATACGATCAAGACATTCAAGTGAATAAGTTTCTTATATATATAAGAAATGAGCAGACTTGGTCAATCTATCAACAATGACCCAAATTACATCTATGCCTTGAGAAACCTTGGGAAGACCAGTAACAAAATCCATGGTAATGTGCTCCCACTTCCATTCTGTAATTTCAAGTGGATGCAATGGACCTTTTGGCACTTGATGTTCCGCCTTGACTCGTTGACAAGTTAGACACCTTGAGAAAAACTCCGCTATCTTTCTCTTCATATTGCTCTACCAAAATTTATGTCGAAGATCACGATACATTTTGGTACTCCCATGATGGATTACAAACGGTGTGGTGTGCCCCCATCATGATTTTATACTTCAAATCAAAGTCGTTAGGAACGCAGAGTCTGGAGTTGATTCGAAGTATTCCTTCTTCATCGATTCTTGCTTCCGGAATAGCACCTTCTTGCACTTTTTTCCTCATATGCATCAGCTCCAGGTCTTTAGCTTGAGCAACTTTAACTTTGTCAATTAAAGTCGGTTCTACTCGTATATTTAACATCATCACATGGGTCCCTGGAGTCTTTAACTCTATCTCCGTCCTTTGTAAGTCATACCAAATGGGCCTTTGCGTTGACAATATCGCACTCGTGCCCGTATATGATCTTCTACTCAACGCGTCAGCTACCACGTTCCCTTTTCCAGGAGGGTATTGAATGGTATGATCGTAATCTTTCAATAGCTCGAGCCAGCGTCGTTGTCTCATGTTGAGTTCATTTTGGGTGAATAAATATTTGAGGCTATTATTATTCGTATAGATCTCCACCTTCTCCCCATACAGTCGTAGATGCGGTACACTGGCATGAGGTGATGGCGATGGCGCGCTTACTACGAGAGTTAAAAGTCAAAGCCACTTCTTGTGTGGCGTCGTACACAAGTAGCGACAATTGAACCATCTTGGGCATGACAAGAAGATGAAATCTGCAGCCTTCGAATCGACAAACCTTCGACAACAAAAGATGAACAAAAGCTAATTTTGGCCTACAAGCTCCTTTCTAACAATCTAATTCACATGTAATTCATACAAAGACTTCATGTAAACATAATTCAAGAACTCCTAACATGTTTCTACCCATACAACAACATAAACAACAAATTTAAAACATCCAATTTCACTATTTTTTTTATAAAAACTCACTTTTTGATGTTTTAAATGAAAATAAACATTGTGATTTTGTTTTTCAACCAAAATAGTTAATTTAAAGCACTTTATCAATGTTTATACATACTCTACCACATTCAATAATCAATTTATCAACTAAAAAACTAATTAACCCTTAATTTCTACCTTAAACCAAACAATATATATTCACAAAAACTCTCTGTAAAAATATTTTTCTTCACAAATTATATACATATCATCAATTCATTGACTATAACTTATGAAAATAGTTTTAACATCATTAGTATATCATATAAAGCCACATAACAACAACAATTTATCCTTACACAAGGATTCTACAGAGAATTAGGGAAGAGAAAAACTAAACTTTTAAAACTAAAAAAATAGGATGATACCTTGAAGAAGATGATGATACTATCTCTTTGATTGTCAAGCTTTTCTCCTCTTCACTCCCAATTCTCTAGGATTCTCTTACTTTTTTTTCTTCTTCTCTTCTTCTTCTTCCTCTGATTTTTTCTTTTCTTCTCTCTTACCTCTCTCTTCTATTCTTACGTCTTAGAATATAACGCATATAAGATTTTAAGTGCGAAAATGACTGCTGCCAACTCTAGATCATGAGTAGGATAATTTCTCTTATATTCTTTGAGTTGTCTTGAGGCATAGGCTATGACTTTCCCATGTTACATGAGAACACATCCTAACCCTCTGCATGAAGCATCGTTATAGATGAGAAATCCCTCCGAACCATATGATATTATCAGAACAGGTGCTGAAATGAGTCTCCTCTTGAGTTCTTGAAAACTTTTCTCACATTCCTCGCTCCAACCAAATTTTATATCTTTTCGAGTCAGCTGAGTTAATGGAGTGGCAATTCGAGAAAATTCTTAAACGAATCTCTGATAATAACCAGCTAAGCCTAGAAAGCTACGTACTTCGGTCACTAACTTAGGTTGCTCCCAGCTTTGTATTGCTTCAATCTTCGCTGGGTCAATAGATATTCCATGACTTGATATCATGTGCCCAAGGAATGTTACTTCCTTAAGCCAGAACTCGTATTTCTTCAACTTGGCATAAAGCTTATTTTCACGAAGCTTTTGGAGTATCAGCCTCAAGTGTTGCTTATGATCTTCACGGCTTTTGGATTATATGAGGATGTCATCAATAAAGACAACCACAAAATGATCCAAATATTTCTTGAATACTTGGTTCATCATATCCATGAAGGCAGTAGGAGCATTAGTCAATCCAAAAGACATGACTAGGAATTCGTAATGCCCGTACCGAGTTCTGAAAGCAGTCTTTGGAATGTCATTGGTTTTAATCTTTAACTGATGATATAAGGAACGAAGATCGATCTTTGAAAATAATTTAGCTCCTTGTAACTGGTCAAACAGGTAATCAATGCGAGGCAACGGGTACCTATTTTTGACGGTGACATGATTCAACTCCCGATAATCAATGTAAAGTCGCATACTCCCATCTTTCTTCTTTACTAATAGTACAGGAGCACCCCAAAGAGACATACTAGGACGAATGAAACCGATGTCTAACAACTCATGTAGTTGGGTTTTTAACTCCTGAAGTTCAATAGGAGCCATTCGATATGGGGCTTTAAAAATGGATTTTGTACCGGGTTTAAGGTCAATACAAAAATCTATTTCACACTCTGGGTGTAGGCCAGGAAGTTATTCAGGGAATATGTCAGGAAATTTATTAACAATAGAAATATCATTCAAATCTGACGTATTTTGTTTAAATCTGTGACATGGGCTAAGAAAGCTTGACATCCATTTTTTAATAAATGAATGGCTTTATGGCTTAATATGACAGTGATTGACTTTCGTGGTTTGGTTGCTTGAATTCGCATAATAGGTTGGTTAGGAATATGAAAGCTAACAACCTTGCGAAAATAATTAATTTAAGCATGATGAGTAGTTAACCAATCAATCCCTAAAATCACATCAAATGCAAGTGTAAGACCCCAACTTTTATAAATACAGATGAATTTTTTTATAAATATTATTTTTGAATATTATGGAATAAATTTGATATAATGTTATAGTTGTGGGTAATATTTATAAATTTTGCAAAGTATGCAAGTTGTTATAAAATATTCGTTTGGTGGGGAATATTCTTTTGTTAGGGAATATTCGTATAACTACTCAATCATTGGTGGACCTCACAATGTAATTATTGCCGATTGAGAAAACGACAAAAATATTTTATAAAAATAACGACGGAGGTGTTACTGAGTAAAAGCTGCTGAACTACCCTAATGGTAAAAGTACGATGTCTGGCGTGGTTTGCATAGTAAGACACTACTGCGATATTGATTATTGATGCTTCGTGAGAAGTCACTTTCTATTACGCTTTCAATTATTACTACAATAATTCTTTGCGTCATATCTCTTATATTATTGATTTAATTATTGTCACAAGATCATCCGTAATAATATGTTATATTATTAATTGAGACGACAAGTTATAAATGATTAATAATTGTTGAAAGATTAAAATGTGTTGATTAAAAATAAAATGATTTGTGGTAATATTTATTCAATCCTTAATGTATATAAAGAGTCTCATATGAGACGTTTGTGGTAAGTTTGATTATTTTATGGGGGCCCATATGTCATCATCTAAGAGTCTCTTCACAATAGTAATTACCTTTGTGAATAGTAATTACCTTCATCAATAGTATTTACCTTCGTCAATAAGTAATTACCTTCGTCAATAGTAATTACCCTTGTGAATAGTAATTACCTTCGTCAATAGTAATTACCTTTTACCAGACGTCCAAACCACTTGCCGCTTTTCACATTACAGGCATCAAACCACTTGTCGTTTCACATTACAAAGTCGAACCACTTGTCGTTTCACATTACGCAAGGCCAAACCACTTTTCTTTTCACATCATCATTCGTCCAAGCCACTTGCCTTTTCACATGGCAAAAGTGCTAAGCTAGAAATCTTCTATAAATAGAGGCCTAGTGCTTCATTATTTTCACGAATTCATTCAAGCTATAGAGAGAAAGTATAGAGAGAATAGAGAGAAGAAGAAGAAGAGTATTTTGTTACTACACTGCGTCACTGCGAGATTCAATCTCCTACCAAAAGTAAGGGGTGTTATTCTTTCTTATTCATGAAGAGAACTGTTGTTATTCCATTGCTTATTATTCATTGGAATAACTCAGATACGCTGGTTTACCCTATACTTGGTGACATTCTTCTATTATTCTCATTGGAACATCCTCATGCATGTGTTTTACACCCACCGGTTCCGCTCTTTATTATTATTCTGGAACATCCTGTCACGTGTGTTTTACACCGGACCGGTTCCGCCTTTATTATTCTGTTGGAACATCCATGCATGTGTTTTTTACACCGACTGGTTCCGCCTTTATTATTCTGTTGGAATATCCTATCTGTGTTTTACACCGGATCTCAGTTCCATCTTTATTATTCTCATTGGAACATCCCGCTTGTGTGAATTTCACCCGACCGGTTCCGTTATTATTATTCATTGTTGAATAACTTTGTCGTCTATGCAAGTACCGCATGCATGGTGATTTCTTTTGTTATTCCATTCTTTATTATACCCAAATTGGTTAAAACTTTGACTTCTATACTCCATGAAATTAGTAGAATATCCTTGATATTTGCGTTTCATCCAAAGATATCTTTTCATGGAAATATTCTTCGATCATTCTTGAATTTTACTCTACAAAACAAAGATCATGTTGACAATTTGGGCGTTAATAATTCCTGGATAAAATAATTCTTGAACTTGTTTTATTGAATTCTTATATCATTGTCATCATCCTCATGTTTATATTTTTTTAAAGTCATCTCGTGGCACATGGTGTATAGATGGACTTGGTATGATTATGACCGAGACTATTCGTTGTAATCATGACCGTAATGTTACAAATGATGTGGTAAAAATCCTCGATGGTCAGTAGTGCATTGATGGATGCTTGTTGGCATGATCATGACCATTAATGAATACACAACTATTCTCGCCCGTAGTGCATGAATAATTGTGGTCGTGATACTAAAGAATATCCTTGGCGTAGTAGTGCGAGGGTGATTCGATGATGTGGAATATTTATTAAAGTTTGAGTCTCAAATATAACAATGATGAAAAACCTTTTAAAACCTAAAAGATAGTAGACTTTATTTTCCACTTGACTCTTTTAATGGATTGCATATTCACGCAGCTTAAACCGGTTGTCTATTGTATTTTATCGGTTTAACATTTTGAAGACTATTGATAATTTATTCGCATTATCTTAGTCATAATATTTCTTCTTGGGCTAGTTGAGCTCACCCTTTCTTTCACCGTTTCTCTTCGTGAAATGAGAATATAGTCGGGACGAGTCCTGGTCGAAGCGGAGTAATGGTCCGGAGGATAGCATTAGTAGTCCTCACTATTCAGAAAATAGTGTGATAATAATTGTAATGAGGACTTCTTTTTCAGTTTGTATGATCTCTAGTAGACAATATTGTATTCAAACTCACGCTTTATGTCAGATTGTACACTATGCTTATATTAGTAAGTTGTATTTAAATTACAGACCATGTATCTGACTACCCAAGATGGGTGATGTATACCTAATCTTGGGGGCGTCACACAAGTGTTTTCAAAGAGATAAGATCAACAGGTAATGTGTGGGTGCTAATTTGAATCAAACAAGATTTATAAACAGTGGATGTAATGAAGGTTTCTCCCAACGGAGTTTCAATAGATAAGTCAAAGTCTAATTTCTCCGGAGTTAAATTTAAACGTTGAGCGCAAGTAGGAGAAATAAAAGAATGGGTAGAACCGGTATCAAATAAGGTATAGACTTTGCAAGAGTTTATGATTAGCTTACTCGTGTTATCCTCGTTTGGGTTCCTTACTTTTTGGGAGGTCATGAAAAACGCTCTCCCTTGAACTACCAGCTTTGACTTGTCTAGGCGACGGCATTTGGTGTCACCATCCCAGCTGGACTTAACTTCACTGTACGATAAAATCGGGCTAGGTGACCTTCTCTTCCGCAATTATAACATGCTTTGGACTGCTGCGTACAGTTTGAACTGATGTGTCTCTCCCCTCCGCATTTGTAGCATACGACCGGTGGTCATTCTCCTTCTTTAAAAACGGGTGCTGGTACTGACGTCATCATTATTGAATCTCCTCTTCTTGAAATTTTCACTTCTATTATCTTGGCCAGAATTACCACCGAAGTGGTTACCATTTCTGGCATGTTGATTTCCTCCACGTTTTATGTCACCGCTTCGATGACTGCTACCACTGGTATTATCGATTTGTTGTCTGCTCTCTCTTGCTTGGGTTGACTCATTATTGCGCTCCAATAACTGAGCCCTATTCACAACATCTAAATACAAGCAAAGTTTGTGAGAAATGAGGTATTACGTATTTCGAGTTTCAAACCTCTTAGAAACATTCGCATCATACGCTCTTCTTTATCTACCAAATGGGATGCAAACCGAGATAACTCCGCAAACTTAGTATCGTACTACGACATGGTCATATTGTTTTGCTCCAGCTTGATGAATTCTACCTCCTTCATGTGACGAATACTTTCAGAAAAGTACTTGTCGTTGAACAATTCTTGGAACTTCTTCCAAGACATCTTCAATGTAGCACCCCCAAAAATCGGGACAATTTCTCTTCCCGATCTTGTGCGTTAATATTATCATGTTCTAGCTTTAAAACATTATTAAATGTTAAAATAGCTAAAAATGCGGAATAAATTTTTTTTTTCTTCTTTCCATTCATTCATTCCCTGAATCACAACCTTTACAATTCTTCTTTATACTAGAATCATATTTATTATATGATTTATTTAACCTGAGTAGATATGAATATATATATATATATATATATACAATTCATTCTTTCAAGCATATACCCTTTTAGAACAAATAATCTTCATCTATCGAATAATTCTAAATTTTACACATCTGTGATTTACACATGAAAATACCAACAAATGATTCAACACAATCTCAATTAAATCACTAGTCTTTTTTTCATGCGCTCCTAATCACGATATATCGCATCATAGGTTTAACCTGCAAATTAAGCAAGATTGAACACGATGGCCCAATAAGTCTAACAGTCTATCATGCATCACGTAGCACATAGGTTTCACATTCAGTTCATGCATTTATATTCTTGGTGTTCAAGCATATTACAAATGCATTATCACATTTATGTCCTGCTGGTAGCAACATACATACCATAGCGCACTACACATGTCCTGTACATGTCATTCATTGCACATATATATTGAGTTCTCCGACTCAAATCAATAATTAGTCATAATTTGACATTCATCATTCACAAAGTAAATAATGCTGTTCATAGATATTACATTCTTATAAACATAAATCATGCTAACAGATATCTATAACAATTATAAGTCCACATAAATAAACTGAGAAACTTGCCTGATTCATAGTTCATTATCTATATTATTCGCATCCAATATTTCTTTTTCTTCCAGAATGAACGGATAGGGTCTTGACATTTTCAAATACCTCATCCATGCTTATATATGAATCTTTTGTCTGTATTTCTTTGAACACGAAGATAAGCAAAAATAACTATACTTCATACTCAAATAAAGATAGTTTAATAACAACACCTCTCTATATTAGTTTTCGAAAAACTTTTACATTCCTTTAGAATTTTTTTGAGATTTTGACTTAATATAGTCATAAGCTTGCAAAAAGTTTCAATAAGGCTTTTAAAATGCCAATATAGTGCATTTACAAATTTTTAAACCTTCTACAAGGTATTTACAGGCTTAACGTACATTTATCTGTATGTAAACTTATAGTTACATAATGCGTCCATGACTTCCTTTGTGTATTTATAGCTCAACTTTCTTTAATGAATTCTACACAATTATAGTCTTATATAACTTGTATAGTTATATATATTACAAATCCCTATTGATCACATCAATAGCTTCTATTCTTGTTTTTGAAAAACTTTAGCATACTTCCCAAATTTTTCATCCTTTTATAATTATTTAGTTTTGATGAACATTGATGTGGTTTTAGTACATGAATACAACACGTGATTTTGTTGTGTTGGGTAATTCACCCAACTGATTTTGTGCTCGTGGTTTTGACAGTCTGGATTGCTTGTAATGCTTGGATTATAAAGTTTATAATTAGATGGATATACTACCTAACATATCCAAAATTCAAAGCATATGAACGAGTGGTTTAAAAGATATAGCATCACGAAATGAGTGTCAAAGCAAGGGAACTGCCCAGGCAACGTCGAGCCCAGCTAAGCCACGCAAGGCCACGTGAGGCCCAACTGCTAGCAACGTTGTGCTGTATGGCCAGTTGATTCCGCGATGCGATTCTTGGTTGGCTTTAATGATTTGGCATGTAGCAAGACACCGTAATAGAAGTAAAATGTAATATAACAACTTTATGTCATGAAAACTCATCTTGAAAGTAAGGAAAACAATAAACATGTAATGTAAACATAAGTTTACATGTTTACGTAAACGTAAGCCGAGAAATAATATGCAAAAGCGGGTATAAAGCTAAATGAAATGCACGATTAAAAGTAAACTATAATGGTAATCACAAGCCAATCATGTTTATGATAAAGCATATACTTTGTAACAATCTTATTCATTTATTAATAAAAAGTATTAATTTATTAAAGGCTTTTAATTATCTATATGATGTCGTTTTTATAATATGTGATAAACCCATAGTTTTAAGCAATGCTTTTAGAATAATGATGATGATCATTCTAATGAGATCTAAATTCTTAGAAAGCTTAAAACTAAAATAGTTCCCAATCATCGGATTACTAAATTGGGGATTAGTGAATCCGGATAGATTGGTACATACGCTGCTTGCTCATCGATGAGGATGATTGATCTCATGATCATTTGTGTGGAGACACTAAAGCAAGTATGTAGGTGCTTATTAGAGAATAAGTTCATCGAACGTGGCTCGCTAAGGAATACCTAATGGAGTTTTATTTGCTCACAATAGGAATTCTCAGTAGTGATAGTAGTACAAGTAATCCTTGGACTTGAGATCATCATAGTATCTTGTGTATGATGAGTTATACTTTGACTTATTCCTTAAGACCCTTAGGGTATATCAAAGGGTATGCTTGGGTATAATAAGTTGTATATGGAGATAATGTATGATCAATAAAGAATCTACCACTTCTAATAAAAGAAGAGAAATGTCCTATGTGATTCGATAAATGACAACCCAAAGAGTCCTCGGTTAAGGCGTAATGAAATTAGAAAGGAGTTTCTAATTTGCATTATTTGAGTCATGCATTTAAGAATCGAAATACATATAATTAAATAAAATAAGACTTGACAAAGAATTCCATGTCTTATATTTAATCGGGACATCAGATGGTGGAAGGATTGAATTGACGGTAACTATTTACTCAAAGGTTCTTTTATGATTAATGTTGAAATCTATATTATCCTGAAAAGTCGTTGATCGCTAGGAGGCTTATCCCTATCAGAATAAATATTATTTATTTAAATAAATTAATTGTTTAATTTATTTATTTAAATAAGATTAGAATTGTTCTAATTGATTTATTCACAACCGATTTAATATGGAGAACCTAAAGGGTCACACCATAAAAGGAAGAATAATTATTTAAGAAGTTAATGGCATAATCGTAATAATATAAGTTATGTATATTTAATTTAATCTATGGTGATAGAATAAATTAAATAGCTTAATATTTATTATTTAATATTTTAGAAATATTAAATATAAATTAATAAGAGGAGTCTTATTAATATTATTACAATTATTATTATTTTAATTTCTAAAAGAGTTTAGGAATTAATTTAATATAAGTACTTCTCATTTATTCCTAATAAGATTAGGAGGTTAAATTAATTAAAAGAGTTTAATTAATTATCCCTAATAAGATTAGGGAGCTTAATTAATTAAAAGAATTTAATTAATTAAATAAAACCCAATTCCTTAATTGTTAAGGTGGGTTGCCCACATCTATAAATAAGAGGAGTCTTATTATGGGTGAGGGGTTGTTGATTTTTACAACATACGATATAATTCCAATTTGTTGAGAGAGACCTTTTCTATAGAGATAGAAAATTAGGGTTTGAGCCAAATACACCATCTTCTTGAATTCTTTATTTTTCCTCGGTGGATCACCTCTGAGGCCAAACATATGGGTGGCTAACGCCGATCAAAGGAAGGAACCAAACCCGTGGATTCAAGTTGAACGCGAAAGGATTTGAGGTGAACTTGTACCGAGGAAGCTCGATCTTCAAGGGTATGATTTTATTCTTTATCTTTTCGTTTAATTAATAATTGTGCATAAAGGGTGATCCGGGTTTATGGTTTGTAAATTTTTAAACTCTGATTTTTTCACGCTTCCGCTTAATTTATGCAATTTGATCAAGTTCATGAATATTACAAACCTAATAAAGGGCATCGAGCCAAACTTTTATGCGAATTATTAATTATTTTAATTTGATATGTATATTGATATGTGTTTAGAACAATTTAATTGGGCATAATTTTAATGTATAAAATTTTTTTTAAAAAAAAAAAAAAAGAAAAAGGAAAAGGCCGATTTTTTTTTTTTTTTTTGAAGCATGACTCACTAAAATAAAGATACATGATTAACCTACTTGGTGAATAAACAAGGCCACGTGGTCGTCAACTCACTAAAACCAAGGAAAGGGATCGAGAGATTAACAAAAATATATATAAGGAATTAAAAGGTGGCCACTTGATTTCTTTTTTTTTTTTTTTCGATCCGTGAGTCACATGGCAACAAGAAATCACGGAATGCTTTATAAAAAAAAAAAAAAAAAAAAAAACTCACGCCACGCTTTTATGGGATTCAATAAATGGGATACAAAAAGTTATATCATAGGAAGGAATTATTATATATATATATAATAAAATATATACCGTATTATATAAATATAATATATATATACCGTACTATATATATATATATATATATATATATATATATATATATAATATATATATATATATATATATATATATATAATATATATATATATATATATATATATATATTATTCTCAATAATTTTATAATTAAAATAAAAGGTTTATTTTAATTTTAAATAAAAAGTTTATTTTAATTTTAAAATAATAGTTTTATTTTAATTTTAAAATTAAATTTCATGCTAACTAATTAGAGTTGGAATTGGATTCCATGATAACTAATTGGAGTTGAAATTGATTCTATTTTTCCTTAAATAAAGGAGTTTATTTAGATATGAAATAAGATTTCATATTATTCAAAATAAAAGAGTTTATTTGTGAATAGGAAAAGAGAATCCTAATTTCCTTAAATAAAGGAGTTTATTTAGATATGAAATAAGATTTCATATTATTCAAAATAAAGGAGTTTATTTGTGAATAGAAAGAAAATCCGTATTTCCTTAAATAAAGGAGTTTATTTAGATATGAAATATTCTTTATATTATTCAAAATAAAGAAGTTTATTTGTGAATAGGAAAGAATATTCGTGTTTTATTAATAATTTTTTTTTTTACATGGAATTGATTCCATAATTAATTAAAATAAAGGAGTTTATTTTGATTAAAGATTTTGATTAAAATAAAATAGTTTATTTTATTCAAAATTGGATAAATTAAAATAAAATAGTTTTATTTTGATTTAAATTTGGATTAAAATAAAGGAGTTTATTTTGATTCAAAAAAAAATAGATTTTATACTAACTAAATTTGCCCATTAAATGATATCAATATATATATTAAATGTTTATTATTCATAAGATGAATGTTATTTATCGATGCATATGATGATGTGTATGATAATAAATGGGATTGATTATGGACTATCGATTAATATGATTGATTTTATTTTAGTTGGATGCATGAATGTATGGGTTTTATTAAATGGGGTCTCACAGACTGCCTTCTCTAATTTTTCTTAATGTAAATTCTATTCCCTCCTATGTATTCCCTCGATCACGATCAAGGTTTCTATTTATTTTAAAATAGTTTTGTAATAGGAATAATTAGAATTAATTTTGAAGAATTAGAGATCAAGGAGCAAGGAGCGCTTGAAGACCCGCTTCAGAATGGAGCCCTAGTTTAAATGTAATAGTTATATTTAAATATTATTTCTTGCACCCCTAGGGGTTTGACCTTTTGGTTCACTTGGTGGCTCTAGTGAACCAAACTAGAATAAAAAGTCCATAATCAATCCGGGTAGAATATAGTATTCTATATGTGCATGCTTATACTATATATATTATATATTATGCAAACATGCTTCGCATGTTAATTAATACGACGCGATATTTTATATATATATATATATGCATGCGCTGCTAAACAAGATGAGACAAATTAATAACAAACCCCTCAATTTTTATATTAAGTCCTAAGCGCTCAAAGATATTTGGAATATCGAACGTCGCTTTCTAGCATGATAAAATTAATAGAGTATTAAATATTTAATATGAGTTTGTTGTGTCACCACAAGGCAAGTATTAAGTATTTAAGATGTTAATTTATCACATTTGATGCTTATAAAGAAAATTGAACAATATTGTTTTGTTGTGTCACCACAAGGATGATATTTTTCTTTTTGAATATATGGAGTGCTAGGTCGACTTAACTTGGATAATTTTGATTCTGATGTGCCACCACTGATCAAAATAATCTAAGAGGCAAAAGAAAAGGAGTTGCATAGTTGATGTAATTGACAAAAGTTGTCTACCTATTTATTTATATATAGTTTGTTGTGTCACCACAAGGCTATATACATTTGAAATGGGATCCTTATTCTCACTAGCAAATCTTTAATTAGATTTTGGCGAACTATATAAGTGAGGGTAATATAGTTTGAAGAAAATAGTGGGGAGATACCAATTTAAAACAAGACCTAATTTATTTTGGTAATTAATAAAAGAATGTATGTTAAAATGTTGTTAATTACAAATTCATTTACGTAATTTTACAATGTCTAAAATTACTATCATCACAAAAGCATATTAGATGCTAAATTAACCGGACCAAATTAAACGGATTGGTTAAGGAATTTGAGAATAGTTCTCATAGTCAAAAAGCTATCTTATGTCCTTAATAGCCTATCCCCGCAATGGTTGCGCATAATGCCTCGAGGAAGAGATTACTACTTTTAGAAAGTGGCAAGATGATGCACAAATGGCTCAATGCATCATGCTCGCATCCACGAGTAACGAGCTTCATACACAAGATGAAACTATGGATGCTCCTACTATATTCCCGCACATCAAGTAGTCAGTGGTGAGGAAAGTAGGACTAATAGATATCGACATCTAAGGAGCTCTTCCGATCTAGAATGGCCAATGGCACTACAAGATGTGATACAAAAAGTCCTAATGATAATCAATTTGATTGATCAATTAGACAACGGTTTTGTCATGGATGGAGAGTTGAGCCAAGATTTGATCTTGCACTCACTCCCTAACTCCTTTCACAATTGTTGTGAATTTTTCATATGAATAAGCTAGATATCGCCCTCACCGATTTGCTTAACATATTGAAAAATGTCGAGAGAGTCACTTTCCAACCAAGAAAGATCAAGTCTTACCGGTAGGGGCCAAAGGATCTTCCTCAAAGAAGAACGATTCAAAGAAGGTAAATAGAAAGGCGTAAACAAAGGATAATAAGAACAAAACCGATATGGATAGCAAAGGAGTTTGCTTCCACTACAATAAGCCCGACACCGGAAAGAAATCATGAGAAGTATCTTGCAGAGGCTAACCAAAGAAGCTTAGTGAAGTTTCTGCATAATACGCTTTTTGTTCATGATTGAAATAAATTTTTCTTTAAGTCAAGGTTCTACTTGGGTATTGGATACCGACTTTGGTTATCATAAATATAGATTTATGAAGGACCAAGCAGTAAGTAGAAAGTTAAACAAAGATAAGTAATCCTATATGTGAAAATGTAGCAAAGGTTGCCATATTAGCCATAGAAACTTATAGTTTAGCAATGCCTACGGCAAATCTATTAAGTCAATAAGTTGTTATCAGATTCCAGCCTTGTTAAAAATATTATTTCCATTTTATTGTTGGACAATGAAATCTTTGGTATTATAATTAAGAACAATTGTTGTTCTATTTATAATAATAATGTTTTGTATAGAACTCGAATATTACTTAATAAATTTTGTATACTGACTTACATGAAAATAATTTTGCATATTGAACAAATTAGTATAAGAAAAGGAGATGATCATTCAAAGAGTTGAATGTGTGTATTTGTTGAAATACAAGTGTGAATTATTCAAAGGTTCAAAGAATTCAAAAGTGAAACAAATTGGCAAAGTATTAAGATTCTTTGATTAGATCAAGGAATAAATACTTGTGCAATAAGTTTCTAGATCATCTCAAATGGTTTTCTCATAATGGACGCCTCTTATACAAATAATTGATTGATGTATCCGAAATGAAAAATCGCACCTTGTTGGACATGGTGCGATCCATAATGATTTTACCGACATTCCAAAGATCCTTCTAGGTCATGTCCTAGAAATGGCTACATATCTACGAAAAAGGTAACCTCAAAATCCAACCCCAAGACTCCATAAAAGTTATGGATGTGGAGGATTCCTAATCTTAAGTATGTTAAGATAAGGGTTGTCCAACTTATGTGAAAAAAGTTTCAAAGGATAAGCTTGGGACAAGATTTGACAAGTACAATTTTGTGGGACATCCTAAAGTAAGTTTAGGGTATATGTTCTATAATCCTACTTAGCAAAAGGTGTTTGTTACGAAACACGCCGCCTTTTAAGATAAAGGTGTTTATCATTGAAGGGGCTAGTGGAGGATAATAGATCTTGAAGAGTTCAAGAACCACAAAACACTATAAGTCAAATAAGAGGAACCTCAGATGTAACCTATTGTACCACAAAACCAATCGTAAATCGAATAGTACCAAGATACCTAGAGGTATGGATTCATCATAGATGATGATGATGAGGTACACATCATGTAAGATGATGATCCAGCTTATATACGATGAGGTAAGTGTTGTAGACACTCGAGAAATGGATCAAGCAAGTTTCTCAAATATGGAACATTCGTTTTGATGAGGCAATCAAAAGAGTTTGATTTTATCAAAAATAAGAATGAACCTAGTGTGTACAAAAGGGTCAAATGGGAGCATCGTGACATTCCTAAGTATTATATGTTGATATACTACGGATAAGGAATGACATACCAATGCTACAATCAAGAAAGATAAAGTTGTTCAAACATTCCTCCATGAATGATTTGGAAGAGTATCTTAATTGGGGATAAAATCTATATAGATAGATTTAAGAGGATGCTCGACTTAACCCAAGGAACGATATTCATTTGATGCTAAAGTCGCTTAGCATGGCAAACTCCAAGAGATGTCTCATGTCGATGAGCTATGGAGTGTATCTCTTAATAGTCCCCACAGACTCTCGAAAAGAGAGGTCGCATGAGTGACAATCATGTATGCAATGAAATGTACGAGACCGATGTCGATCACCATATTATGGAGAAGTTCACTATGAGTCGCTGAAAAACATCTTAAAGTGCTTAACCGACACTAAGGATGTGATCATATTTCATGGTGGGTCTAAATTAAAACTAGAGGGCTTAATGCACTCAAGTTTTTCGTATGCACTAAGATGACGTAAAAATCCACTTTTAAGGTAAAGCGTTATCTCAATAAAGGGTGCAAAGAATTGAAAGGTTCCAAACAAAGAAAGAATTGCCGTTTAGTGATAAAGACAAAGTATATAGCTATAAATGAAGTCGCAAGTTGATTGTTTGGATTAAAAGTTCATTACGTAACTAGAATAGTTCCTAAGTCTCATCTTGGATCTAAACATGTGTCAGGGCACTTTCATTTGATTATTAGAATCATTAAAAGATGGGAAATCACTATAGAGATAGTGGACTCTCAAGAACAACATTACATATCCATTAACTAAAGCTTATCCAACAAAGCAGGATAATCGCCACTTAGAGAAGAAGAAGAGTATAAGATACCACGACGATCGGGTTTTAGTGCAAGTGGGAGATTGAAAGTAGTATGCACACAAGCCAATCATGTTTGATGATAAAGCATATACTTTGTAAATAATCTTATTCATTTATTAATAAAAAGTATTAATTTATTAAAGGCTTTTAATTATCTATATGATGTCGCTTTTATAATATGTGATAAACCCATAGTTTTAAGCAATGCTTTTAGAATAATGATGATGATCATTCTAATGAGATCTAAATTCTTAGAAAGCTTAAAACTAAAATAGTTCCCAATCATTGGATTACTAAATCGGGGATTAGTGAATCCGGATAGATTGGTACATACGTTGTTTGCTCATCGATGAGGATGATTGATCTCATGATCATTTGTGTGGAGACACTAAAGCAAGTATGTAGGTGCTTATTAGAGAATAAGTTCACCGAACGTGGCTCGCTAAGGAATACCTAATGGAGTTTTATTTTCCGCGTCAATAGGAATTCTCAGTAGTGATAGTAGTACAAGTAATCCTTGACTTGAGATCATCATAGTATCTTGTGTATGATGAGTTATACTTTGACTTATTCCTTAAGACCCTTAGGGTATATCAAAGGGTATGTTTGGGTATAATAAGTCGTATATGGAGATAATGTATGATCAATAAAGAATCTACCACTTCTAATAAAAGAAGAGAAATGTCCTATGTGATTCGATAAATGACAACCCAAAGAGTCTCTCGGTTAAGGCGTAATGAAATTAGAAAGGAGTTTCTAATTTGCATTATTTGAGTCAGGCATTTAAGAATCGAAATACATATAATTAAATAAAATAAGACTTGACAAAGAATTCCATGTCTTATATTTAATCGGGACATCAGTATGGTGGAAGGATTGAATTGTATTTTAACTATTTACTCAAAGGTTCTTTTATGATTAATGTTGAAATCTATATTATCCGGAAAGTCGCTGATCGCTAGGAGGCTTATCCCTATCAGAGAATAAATATTATTTATTTAAATAAATTAATTGTTTAATTTATTTATTTAAATAAGATTAGAATTGTTCTAATTGATTTATTCACAACCTAGCTTTAATATGGAGAACCTAAAGGGTCACACCATAAAAGGAAGAATAATTATTTAAGAAGTTAATGGCATAATCGTAATAATATAGTTATGTATATTTAATTTAATCTATGGTGATAGAATAAATTAAATAGCTTAATATTTATTATTTAATATTTTAGAAATATTAAATATAAATTAATAAGAGGAGTCTTATTAATATTATTACAATTATTATTATTTTAATTTCTAAAAGAGTTTAGGAATTAATTTAATATAAGTACTCTCATTTATTCCTAATAAGATTAGGAGGTTAAATTAATTAAAAGAGTTTAATTAATTATCCCTAATAAGATTAGGGAGCTTAATTAATTAAAAGAATTTAATTAATTAAATAAAACCCAATTCCTTAATTGTTAAGGTGGGTTGCCCACATCTATAAATAAGAGGAGTCTTATTATGGGTGAGGGTGGGGTTGTTGATTTTTACAACATACATAATTCCAATTTGTTGAGAGTACGCTTTTTCTATAGTAGAGATAGAAAATTAGGGTTTGAGCCAAATACACCATCTTCTTGAATTCTTTTTATTTTTCCTTGGTGGATCACCTCTAGAGGCCAAACATATGGGTGGCTAACGCCGATCAAAGGAAGGAACCAAACCCGGTGGATTCAAGTTGAACGCGAAAGGATTTGAGGTGAACTTGTACCGAGGAAGCTCGATCTTCAAGGATATGATTTTATTCTTTATCTTTTCGCTTAATTAATAATTGTGCATAAAGGGTGATCCGGTTTATGGTTTGTAAATTTTTAAACTCGATTTTTTCACGCTCCGCTTAATTTATGCAATTTGATTGCGTTTTCATGAATATTACAAACTTATGTATGCTTTGTAAGGAATTATTGATGCATGTAGGATATGCATAGTAAAGAATATATATTTGCATGCGGATATGCATATTAAAGGAAATGTAGTGCATATGGAATTGTGTGCTATGTGAAACATGATAGACTGTTAAATTTTCTGGGCTGTCGAAAGCTCAATCTTGCAAACACAAACTTTTTGCAGGTTAATGACGTTATGCAATATTATTTGTTTTATGGATGATGAAAGATGAATGATGGATTTAAATGAATACATTTCTTTGAATTAGAAATGGTATAAAGTCGTGATTGATAGTTGCTAAATGTAAATGGGCAGTTATGTATAGTTATAAATGTTGAATAGATAAAGAATGTTTATTCTGAAATGAGAATAAATATAATTCTAGTGTAATGAAGAATTGTAAAGGTTTCGATTCAAGGAACGAATGAAAAACAGAAAGAAAAGTTTTAATTATTCGAATTTTCGGAGGTGTTATTTCATTAAATTATGATGTAAATGTGAAACAATATAGTATTTAATGCACAAGATCAGGAAGGAAAATGGTCTCGATATTGGGGTCGTCACAAAGGCTGCTGCCCACGGCAGCAGCAGGGGTTGTGATAGGAGTTGACTGGAGGCTCCCCTTGGGCTCTCCGTCAACACATTCTGATTGCTCAGATTTCCCAACTATTAGTGTTATGTTATTAATGATTGTATTACCTCTAAATTATTAAAAATGGGCATTGTAAGGGATATAATGAAAATAGTTAATGGGCAAATAATGGAGGGCTGCTGCCCATTGGTAGTAGTAGTAAACTGTAGCAGTTAGATTTTGTGGACAAATATGAAAAGAACAGTTGATTCCCCTTGTATTTTTTCCCTTTATTAATATAAATATACACGTATATTTATTTATGTATACATATATATATTTACTTTCAAAAAAAGAATGTCATTCTTTTCTGTTTACCTTATTTCTTATTAATCTATTGAAAAGGAATCCTTCAAACTTTTTGATTATAATTTAGTCAAGTTAACAGAGATGGAAAAAATTAAGGTGTTATTGATATGAGCTTCTTTTGCAATATTCTTAACCTGGTCCGGATTCCATTGGAATCGTTGCTATTTCTCATGGTTGCACTGGTGTGGCAGCACGAGCATGTGGCCTGGTGGGTTTAGAGCCTACAAGGGTAAGTATTCATTTCTACGTTCATGATACCAGTTTTGAGTTTTTGAGAAGTATTTATTTGGAATGTCATCCAAGTTGCACAGATCCTCAAGGATCGGTCATCATGGTTCTGTGATTGCAGAACTATGGATGTCCTGAATGTACTACCCACTGTCAATGGTGGAACCATAGAACTTTTATACATGCAGGTAACTACTAATATATTTGTAATCATCAAGTTTAGTGGAACATTTCTCGTGCATCTACTTAATGAACTTATGCATTTGTTATTGTTTTTTAGCTGTACGTGGCGCCGGCTCGTGACTTTTGGTTGTTACGCTATACCTCTATAAAAATGGTTATATTAAGTATATCATGTCAAGACTTCAGAATATATTAAGAAGTGAAATTTTGTGGATGTAGTCAAATTCACAATTTAATATAGTAGTAATTATATTGAAAAGTGAATTTGAGATGTATGAATAGTTTGGTATTATTGGGATGTAAATATATTGTATGGTATTAATATTCTTTGTAATTGATATATTTTGAATTTGAGATGTATGGATAGTAATATTATTTGTAATTGGTATATTTTGAATGCTTGATACATTTTGGCTTTAAATAGATGACACCTTCTAAAGTCTAAACGTTGTATAAATGTGTCTAAATGTTGTCTGATGTATCAAATTACAACATTTTAGGCCAGAAAACGTTGTGGAATCTTACCGTCTATAACGTTTTCAAGCATCCAATGATTTTTGGAAAACAAATATACAACTTTTTTTAAGAAAAAAACGTTGTGTAATGTGTCAAACCACAATGTTTTAAAAACGTTGTATAAATGTATCAAATAGATGACACCCTTAACCACGACGTTTCTGTAAGACCTTCTACACCGTTTTTTCCGCGTTATCTATTTACTGTTTTGTTGTAGTGACATTATCTTGAGGATTCTGCCGTTGTCGAAAGTGGAAAGAAAGATCTGGAGGGGGTTCTTCAGAATTGGTATGTATCAGCCACTTGTGATGATGATATTTATTTTAGGATAAAGGATGATGATAATAATTATGAACACATTTTATTCTTATTTCCCCCTTCTTTAATAAACCTTAAATTTATTAGTCAATTATATGCAAATTGGCAGTTTACAAAAGGCAAAAATGGGACAACAATTTGTGGAGTAGTGCTCAAGAATCCTTTTTGAGTCTAGAGAAGAGCAATGCTGCTTCTGTTGATGAAATAATAAGGTTGGCAACCTCTTACAAAAAATAGTATATGTTCTTTGGGGATCACATATATATATATATATGCATATTTTTATTAAATGTTCGTCTTTTAGGGGAGGAATGGATGCCAATCAAATATTGCGTTCTTGGTTTTCTTTTGCTGTGTCATCAACTCCTAATGATGCAGACATCGCAAGCAAGAATCTCCTTTGCTCCATTGATTGTAAGTATCTAGTTTGTGCAAGTGATGAGCCTTATTTGGCATTAACTAATAACTGATTTTGTTTTTCAAATTCAAATTTAATTAACTGAATAAACCCTTGCAGATTCCTTACAACTTGACCATGATGCATGTGGTAATCTTGATTCTATGATTATTCCTTCTTTGTGGAGACTTGAGGAATCAAGAGCGGTTACTTACCATAAGACTCGGAGATCACGAAGAAGATGCGGAAAATGCCTCCTAACCGAATACGTGGTAAGAATATGTTTCATCTTAGAAAGGAATAGAAACAAAGATTTCAAACTACTTCATTCATTAGAAATATATTTTTGAAGCCACAAGAAACACAAACTCTTGTTTGGATATAAACTAGGCGCTTTTATTTGCATTCATATTCATTAAATAAAAGGGTTTGCTTTAGAATAAATCAGTAATTTTCAATATAGAACCAATTAGAAGTGTTGAGATTGGACTAGTCATCAAGGTATGTATATACGTGAATCACAAAATCAATTTAAATTTAATGCTTTTAACCAAAAATAAAATGTCTACAATAGTCTTGCTTTATGCGTATTATTCAAAGAATAAATTTTCATATTATTCATTTCAATAATTGTAAATAAATATATGTATGAGATTTATTTAGGTGGGAATATCTCTGCTTCGGGTACTGCTATTTGGATGTTCTGGCTTTTCCGTGATTTCCTTATATTCATGGTTCATTTTAATATGGATAGTTTCGACTTTTGAGCTTCTTGGTATGAAATATGTTAGGAATTATGAGGATTTCTCTCAAAAATGATGAATGTGATCAAGCATTAATACTAATTAGTTACTTATTTTTGGCAGTTTGATACCAAGTATTACTACAAAGTTGGGATTGGACATTCTATGCTAACTTTCTAGTTCATCACTACTCCTGTAGTTGGACCTGATGTCCCATATACTTTTGGCCTCATTGGTAAAATGCTCTTCCTATATTAGCATTCCAAAGAAGGGCTAATGAATAGTTTTGACATTTGTTCAATAATCTTTTGTCTTGTTGGCGAATTCCAAGCTTTTTTACTTTATGCCTTTTAAAGAGTTAAATTGAATAAATGTGAATGTAGTGTACTACCTTGGACAACTGGACTTAATAAAGAAGCACCAAATAAGAAGAAATTTTAATTAGACTAATTGCTAGAGTTTTTTGCATGTTTAGATGGATCTCAAAAGGGAAAACACAGTTGTGATGTAACATCATGAATCTATATGACATTTTTTGTTGTCTATATACCTTTTATTCACTTTATTAATAATTTTATTGCAGGGGATCTTGGTCAGAGTTATGATTCGAATCAGACACTTAACCATTATGAACTAAATCCAACAAAAGGAAAAGATGTGTTGTTTGTCGGGGATCTTTCATATGTAGATAACTACCCTAATCATGACAATACAAGGTAACTTTATTTATTTACAATAGTTTTTAATTTCTTGCAGTCTACAATAAATTTTCAGAAGTTTGTTTGTTTCTTAGCATAAATTCATCTTTGTTTAATCTACTACATATGATAGAGTAAGTCAGTACTTGACATGTGTGCTTGTGCTACATCTATATATTATCTTAAATAAAATTACTAAAAAAGTTTCCAAACTTTATTTGAAAAGTTCAATTTGTAACATTTATAGTGTGACAATGATTCCGATGCGGAGTCTGAGGTTAAGCTGGTTTGTCTTCACTAAAGCCGTATATAAATAAAATTATCAACCAAAAATTGATTGCTTCCTGATATATATTAGGGCAGTTGGTGCAAACTCATACACAATTGTCTAGCTCGTTATGTTGTAAAAGTATATATATATGTCAACATTTATAGTCGCACTGAAGGTTCATGAAATGGCCGATTAAGATTCCAATTTTTTCTTCTAACAGAGCAATCATATAGTCGCACTGAAGGTTCTTTTTCTATTTGGATTTGTAGTAAATGATATTGTGATTGTCTATTTGTCTTTTTTTACATATGAGCAATACGATGTACATTAGTACCACGTAGCAACTCCATTGTCTTTGTGTATTGATTTTGGCACTAAGTGCATCTAGTGACCTATTTGCTTCATTTTTCTGACTTGCTATTATTTTTAAATATGTGCAAGAAGACTGCTTCTACGACCTGCCTTACATTACTGGGTATCAAATTTTTATGCTACGTTTACAGAAGACAAGGGACGAAATTATGAAGTGTACTCTCTCTATATATGTAGATATATACTTTGATTGAAGAACTGTGATAGCTTTAGATGGTTAATTGTAAAGATAATGAATAATTATGTAGTGGATGATTTTATTAATTTAATAATAGTTTAGTTTTTTGTATTTTTGCCATTATTTGGTATGGGACATTGAGCCAGCCAGGTACACAAAAAGAATGTCAAATTTTGATTTGACAATAATATAATTCGTTACAAAAGCATTGAACAAGTTTTAATATAGCAATAATTTTTTAGACATTTAGCAACAAATTTTCGTTGCTAATGGCATTAAAAATATAATATTTGGCAACGAAAAATTAACCTAATAACAACGGAGAGGATATTGTTGCTAATACTAAAATAAAAGGCAACATTTTTTATCATTGCAAATCATATCAACTTTCGTTGCACATATAAAGAAACGGCAACATATAATATCGTTGCTAATCGACGACTTTCGTTGCTATTGAAAAATAATCAACAACAAAGATTTTCGTTGCTGATTCAGCATAATGTCGTTGCCAAATAATATAATCAGCAATGAAAATCGTTGCTAAAAAGTTTACATTCCGCAACGAAAGCAAGCTTAGGCAACAATTTTCATAATTTACTGCAACAAAAAAGGTCGTTGCAAAATGGTGTCAATTGCAACGAAAATGCATGGTCGTTGCAAAAAAAAGAGTTCATTTCGTTTTCAATTAGAAGGTTTTTGCAACGAAATGGGCTTTTTAGCAACGAAAGTTTAATTATTCTGCAACAATACATTTTGTTGCTAAAGGATCGATGTCTATGTACGAAAGCCAAATTTAGTTGTAAAATGTATTACTTTTGGCAACGAAAAAAATACGTTTGTTGCGGAACAATTAGCAACGCTCATTGCTCAATGAAAGACGCAACGACAGTAAAGTCGTTCCCAAAACCCTTTTGCAACGAAATTTGGCACCTTTAGCAACGAAAATCGGTTATTGCTGAAGCCCCATTTTTTTGTAATGTACCTATAGTCTCCATTCAGCCTCCCTCTTCAGTTGCCTATCAACAGACTACCCCTAGTAGTCAGTTGGCTCCTATAAACTGACTAACACTCTTGCTCCTTGCAGAGTAATTGACCCCTATTAGCCCACCACTATATTCTAGGAGTCAACTAACCTGTTAACTAACCTCTAACTCTTGGAACCAGTTATGATATCTGCTAACTAATAAGACTTAGCTTATTTCTCCCAACATGGGCTGCTGGAATGAATAATGAAAGGGGCTAGGTTTAAGTTTGGTATTTGGGCTTACAACAAAATTCCTAATAAACAGTATTCCCTAATACTAAAAGTAAAAGTCTTGCAAAACATAAGTAACAATTTAAGGTAGCCCCATATTTTAAATGTGGACTTCAACGACTTCCAATATTCAGGAACTCTTATTTACCAAATTTGATTAGGTTACAAAATAGCACTCCCATCATCAAAATAGTGGTTCCATATATTTTAATTAACTTATTTAAATTATATAATCTATATTTTATAATTAAATTTAATTTCCTCCTTTCCATAAATTGTTTTCAAACAATTTATTCATATATTAAATATATAATTTACTATATTTCATTTATTCAAATATGAATTTAATTTACTAACTAGTTGATACCATATTTTATATATTGGATCTCATAACATTTTTTTTACTTTACATCATTTGGTATAATATTAAATATTATACCATTATCCATGTAACATAATATCATATATCCAATTATTTTCTTTCCTTTCTATAAATTGCCTTCACAATTTATTTACACCGTAGTAAATATATTAATATATTCACTATATTAAATACATTCATACATTACACTCAATAAAGGTAATTTATAATTTCTTCAATAAAATAGTGGTTATACATGAAGTATACTTAATGCCACTAATCTAACATATTAAAATAATTTAATATTATAAATTATTTTAATTCTACCAAACTCATTTTCTTTAATAAATTGCCCCTACAATTTATTTACATATAATAAATATATAATATCAATATATTTATTAAGCATAAACATCACATATTGCATAGTTCATACTCACGTATGCAATATAATATCATACAACATATTATCTAATAAGAATTTATTTATTTAACTCTTATTTTAATATTACCCAAAAATATGGGTTATCACATTCAATGCGGCAGGCTGAGTACGTTTTACAGATTCCCATCAATAATCTGTCTCTCCTCACAACATGAATATGGCAAATGGAACCTTTTGTTCCTCAGAGCATTTCAAGACATCAAATATCTTAGTGATCTGCTTAATCCACGTCTCCGCCTTAAGTGGTTCTGACTTTCCTAAAAACTCTGGTGCTCCCAGCTCCTTGAATTGCTTAGTAGTGACCATCCGTGAGTTTCCAGTGTTTCCACCTGTATTTGCACAGGAGTCTCTCTCGCCTGATGTTACATGAATTGTAGAAAGCCTCTGAACATCCTATCGTTCATCATTTGGTCGATGTTGTTGTTTATATGAGTATTGTTGCCTTCCTAATGCACATTATCCTAGTTATTGATCTGTGGTGACTCAACAGTCTCCTGTGCTCGCTTATCTCAACATTTTCAGATGTCATTTTCAAACACTGCCACAAAACAAGGGTTAATTGACATGCCACATATTATCCATATATTCTAACCGACCAATTAAATAACAAATAAACTTAGGTAGGTCATACTAGTGAAGGAATTACCCGTCTCTCCCTTCCTAGTTCTAGCCCCACATCATATCCTTAAGCTTTGATACCAACTGTGACTCCCCCAAAATAGATATACATAACCCATCTGAGTCACCAAATACATGGTACAGAATACAAATACAAACTTAATTATACAACATGAGCTAAGAGTTTTAACACGAATATTGTCTTCTAGACAATATCCAAACTCAAATGGAGTCCTCATTACAATTATTATCACACTATTTTATAAAATAATGAAGACTACTACAGCCACCATCTCGAACCGTCACTCCATTCTCCGACTAGTCCCGGTTACGTTCTTATTTCCGGAAGAGAACAATGAAAGTAAAAGGGTGAGCTCAACTAGCCCAGTAAAAAATATTATGACTAAGATAATGCAGAATAAATTATCGTTGCCTTCAACAGTGTTAAACTGATAGAATATAATAAACAACAAGTTTAACTGCAGCGGAATAAGCAATCCATTAGAAGAGTCAAGTAGAGCATGATATCTACTATCTTCTATGATTTAAAAAGTTTATCATCAATTTTATCGCTGAGACTCAGCTCAATAAATAATCCACATCACTGAATTATCCATGCACTACGGGCCAAGGATATTCATTAGTATCACATCCACGAATTATCCATGCACTACGGGCCAAGGATATTCATTAGTATCACATCCACGAATTATCCATGCACTACGGGCCAAGGATATTCATGTTATCACCAATGGTCATGATCATGCCAACAATTGTCAATCAATGCACTACGGGCCAATAAGGAAATATCACATCATTTATAACATTATAGGTCATGATTATACCAAATAATCCCTGGTTATAATCATACCAATCAACAGTCCATCTATGCACTACGGGCCAAATATGACTTTTGTAAGACCCCAGCTTTTATAAATAAAGATGAATTTTCTATAAATATTATTTTTGAATATTATGGAATAATTTGATATAATGTTATAGTTGTGGGTAATATTTATAAATTTTGCAAAGTATGCAAGTGGTTATATTATATTCGATTGGCTTCGGGAATATTCTTGCTTAGCAGGAATATTCGCATAACTACTCAATCATTGGTGGACCCCTAATAATGTAATTATTATTTGATTGAGAAAACGACAAAAAATATTTTATCAAATAACTACGGAAGTTTTACCGCTTGATATCGTTGAACTACTCTAGTAAGTAAAGTACAAAGAATACGCGGTGGGTTGCATAAAGACACTCGGTATTGATTATCGATGCTTATGTGAGAAGTCACCAGGTTTGATTCCATTATCACGATTAATAATATGAATTATTATAATGATAATGACGCTTTTGTTTTATTCATATTATTAACGTAATAAAATGTAAACATCTTTTTATATAAAATGTAATACTTTATTAAAGTTATTCTATAAATAAAATATATTATATTTTATTATGCATAGTGTTTTGCATAGTGTTTTTGATATAGTGTTGCATAAGTGTTTGCATAGTAAAATGTTTTTATATAAATAGAATATATTATATTTTATTTAAAAGATTTTTCTTTAAATATGGATCGTCGATTAAAGTAAATCAATCTGACCGCTCATGGATTAATTACTATGCATTCTATTTTCCTATAAATAAAGCTCATTCCTTCATTATTTTCTTACGATTTCACCGAAACTCTGTAGAGAGAAACTATAGAGAGAAAGAAGAAAAGTATTCTGCTACTTCACTTTGCCAATATTCAGCTTCTTCTAAGGTAGGGAATATTATTTGTTGTACTGTAGTGGGTGTTATTCTTTCTTATTCATGAAGAGAACTTCATTATTCCATTCATTATTATTCTGTTAGAATAACTTTGTAAAAGTGGCATACCCTATACATAACTCAGATACGCCAGATACCCTATACTTGGTGAAATTCTTATGTTATTCCATTGCTTATTATTCATTGAAATAACTCAGATAATGCGGTTTACCCTATACTTGGTGACATTCTTCTATTATTCTCATTGAACATCCTCGTCTGCAGGTTTTTACATTCTGACCGGTTTCGCTTTTTTATTATTCTCATTGGAACATCCTCGCTCAGTGTTTTTACACCGGACCGGTTCCGCTTTTTATCATTCTCGCTGAATATCCTATCTCGTGTGTTTTACACCGGATCCGGTTCCATCTTTATTATTCTGTTGGAACATTCCGCTTGCAGTGAATTTCACCGACCGGTTTCGTTATTATTATTCTCATTGAATAACTCGTCTATGAGAAGTACCGCATGCACGGTGATTTTTTTTTCATTATTCCATTCTTTATTATACCCAAATGGTTAAAACTTTGACTTCTATACTCCATGAAATTAGTAGAATATCCTCGATATTCAAGTTTTCATCCAAAGATCTTTTCATGGAAATATTCTTCCGATCATTCTTGAATTTTACTCTACAAAACAAAGATCATGTTGACAATTTGGACGTTAATAATTCCCGGATAAAATAATTCTTGAACTTGTTTTATTGAATTCTTATATCATTGTCATCATCCTCATGTTTATATTTTTTTTTAAAGTCATCTACATGCCTGTAGAGAGTATGGATGGACTTGGTATGATTATGACTGTGGATTATTCTTGTAATCATGACCGTAATGTTACAAATGATGTGGTAAAAATCCTCAATGGTCAGTAGTGCATCGATGGACAGCTTGTTGGCATGATCATGACCATTAATGAATACACAACTATTCTCGCCCGTAGTGTATGAATAATTGTGGTCGTGATACTAAAGAATATCCTTAATGTATTGCAGGGGTGATTCGATGATGTGGATTATTTATTAAAGTCGAGTCTCAACTTTAATAAAGGATGAAAAACCTTTAAATCATAAAAGATAGTAGAATTTATTTTCTACTTGACTTTTTAATGGATCGCTTATTCACACCGCAGCTTAAACTTGATGTTTATTATATTTTATCGCTTAACATTGTTGAAGGCTATTGATAATTTATTCTCGCATTATCTTAGTCATAATATTTCTTATCGGGCTAGTTGGGCTCACCCTTTCTTTCACCGTTTCTCTTGAAATGAGAACATAGTTGGGACGAGCCTGGGAACGGAGTAATGGTCCGAGGATAGCATTAGTAGTCCTCACTATTCTGCGTGAAATAGTGTGATAATAATTGTAATGAGGACTCCTTTTGAGTTTGTATAATATCTAGTAGACAATATTTGTATTCAAACTCACAATTTATGTCGTATTGCATACACGACGCTTATATTAAGAAGTTGTATTTAAATTACGTACTATGTATCCGACTACCCAAGATGGGTGATGTATACCTAATTTTGGGGCGCCACAACAGTATCAAAGCTTAGGATATGATCCTGCTAAGATGTGAGAAAAGTACTAGAGGGGAGAGACGGGAATACCTTCGCTAGTATGACCTACCTAAGTTTATGTGCTATTTTATTGGTCTCGTAATATAAAGATAATTTGTTACATGTCAATTAACCTTTTGTTTTGTGGCGAGATCTCAAAATGACATCCGAGAATGTTGAGAATAACAATGGAGCACAAAGCGATCGCTGATTCACCACATATCAATAATCGTGATAATGTGCATCGTGAAGACGACAATCCTCATGCAAACAACAACACCGACCAAAATGATGAATGATCAAATGTTCAGAGGTTTTATGCAATTTATACAACAAAGAAGCGAGCGACTCTTGTCCAAAACGTAGGTGGAAACACGGAAAACTCTCCAGCCACCGCTAAACAATTCAAGGAGCCGACCACCGGAGTTTAAGGAGAGCCAAAACCACTTCAAGCTAAGCATGGATAAAGCAGATTACCAAGATATTTGATGTCTTGGGATGCTCCGAGGAGCAAAAGGTTCCTTTGCACGCTTTTATGTTGCGCGGAGAGGCGACATCGGTGGGAATCCAGAAACGTACTCAACCCGTCAGATCAAGATATCTTGGGAGAAGTTCCAGAGTCGCTCAACGACAAATACTTTCCCGAAAGTATTCGCCACACGAAGGAGGTGGAGTTTATCAAGTTGAAAAAAACAATATGACCGTGTCGCAATACAAGGCAAAATTTATGAGTTATCACGGCCATATTCCACTCTTGTGGATAATGAAGAGAGAATGGCGCGAATGTTTTAAGAGGTTTGAAGTCGGAGATACGCCAACATCTTATTTCTCATAAACTGTGTTTGTATTCGATGTTGTAAATAGGGCTCGCTTAGTGGAGCGCGATAACGAAATCAACACAACTAAAAGAGAGCAAATTAGCAAGAAAGTTATAATACCAAATGAGAGTAGTCATCGGGCTGTGACAACAAGCGTGAGAGGAATCAACAGTGATATGGTAACCACTTCGGTGGTAATCGTACAAAACAATAAGAATGGACATTTCAAGAAACGGAGATTCAACAATGATGGAAAGACGTCAAGACCAAAGCCCAAGTTGTTAAGGAAGGAGAAAGACCACCTATCATATACTTCAAATGCGGAGAAGAGGGACACATCATCCAAATCGTGCTATGTCATCCAAAGCATGTTATAATTGTGGAAGAGAAGGTCACTTAGCTCGATTTTGTCGCCATCAAGACAAATTCAACTAGGATGGAGGCACCAAAGGTCATTCCTAAAAAGTCAAAACTAGTAAAGTGCAAGGGAGAAGCGTTTGTTGTGACCTCCCCCAGAGAGCAAGGAACCCGAATGAGGTCATCACGGTAAGCTTATCATAAACTCTAATGAAGTCTATACTTTATTTGATACCTGCTTCTACCCATTCTTTTATTTCTCCTACTTGCGCCATCGATTAAATTTGACTCGAAAAATTAGACTTTCGACTTATCTGTGGAAACTCCGCCGAGAGAAACCTTCATTACATCCACTCGCTTATAAGTCTTGTTTGGTTCAAATCGGCACCCTCACATTACTCCGTCGATCTTATTTCATTAAAAATACTTGCATTTGACGTGATTCTAGGGATTGATTGGTTAACTACTTATCATGCAAAAATTGATTGTTTTCGTAAGGTTGTTAGCTTTCATATTCCTAATCAACCTATTATGCTAATTCAAACGACCAAATCATTAAAATCAATCACTACCATCTCAAGCCATAAAGCTATTCGCTTATTGAAAAATGGATGTCAAGCTTTCTTAGCTCATGTCACGATTTAAACAAAATACGCCGCTTTTGAAGCGATATTTCTATTGTTAATAAATTTCCGACGATTCTCCCAAGAACTTCCCGCCTACCCCCAGAGCGTGAAATTAAATTTTGTATCGACTCTTGAACTCCGGTATAAAACCTATTTCCAAAGCCCCATATCGAATGGCTCCTATCAACTTCGTGGAGTTAAAGACCCAACCGCAGGAATTGTTAGACATCGGCTTTATTCGCCCCTAAGACTTCTCCTCGGGGTGCTCCTGCGCTCTATTCGTGAAGAAGAAAGATGGGAGTATGCGACTTTGTATTGATTATCTGGAGTCAATCATGTCACCATCAAAAATAGGTATCCATTGCCACGTATTGATGACCTGTTTGACCAACAGTAAGGAGCCAAATTCTTTTCAAAGATCGATCTTCGCTCCGGATATCACCAATTGAAGATTAGAACCACCGACATTCCAAAGACGGCTTTCGAAACTCTAGACGGGCATTATGAATTCCTAGTCATGTCCTTTGATCGACTAATTCTCCTCGCGCCTTCATGGATATGATGAACCGAGTATTCAAGGAATATTTAGATCACTTTGTGGTCGCCTTTATCATGACATCCTTATTTATTCCAAAAGCCGTGAAGATCATGAGCAACACTTTAGGTCGACACTCCAAAAGCTTCGTGAATATAAGCTTTATGCCAAGTTGAAGAAATACGAATCGCTTCAAGAAGTAGCATTCCTTGGGCACGTGGTATCAAGTCATGGAATATCTGCTGACCTAAGAAAGATCAAGCTATTCAAAGTCGGGAACAACCTAAATTAGTGGTCAAAGCACGTAGCTTTCTCGCTTAAATTTGGTTATTATCGGAGATTCGTGGAAGGATTTTCTCGAATCGCTACTCCATCGACTCAAATTGACTCGAAAAGATACAAAGTTTGGTTGAGTGAAGAATGTGAGAAGAGTTTTCAAGAACTCAAGAGGAGACTTATTTCAAAGACCTGCTCGACAATACCATCCGGCTTGAGGGATTTGTCATCTACAAAGGATGCTTCGAGCAAAGGGTTGGGATGTGTTCTTATGCAACATGGAAAAGTTATAGCCTATGCCTCATGACAACTCAAAGAATATGAGAGGAATTATCCTACTCATGATCCGAGTCAGCAAATGTTATCTTCAGCACTTAAAATTTGGAGGCATTACTTGTATGGGGAGAAAGTGGAGATCTTTACGGATCATAAAAGCCTCAAATATTTCTTCACTCAAAAGGAACTCAACATGCGACAACGACGCTTGGCTTGAACTGCTGAAAGATTATGATCATACCATCCAATACCATCCCGAAAAGCGAACGTGGTAGCCGACGATTGAGTAGAAGATCGTATGCAAGTACGAAAGTGCGTTATTGTCAACACAAAGGCCCATTTTGTGTGACTTGCAAAGGATGGAGATAGAGTTAAAGACTCCAAGGACGCATGTGATGATAGCGAATATACGAGTAGAATCGACTTTAATCGATAAAGTTAAAGTCGCTTCAAGCTACGCACTGGAGCCGATGCGTGCGATGAGGAAGAAAAAGTGCAAGAGGGTGCTATGCCGAAGCAAGAATCGATGAAGAAGGAATACTTCGAGTCAACTCCAGACTTTGTGTTCCTAACGACCCTGATTTAAAGTATAATATCATGATGGAGGCGCACAACACACCATTTGCAATCCATCCTGGGAGTACCAAAATGTATCATGATATTCGTCATACATTTTGGTGGAGCAATATGAAGAGAGAGATAGCGCCTGCTTATCTCAAGGTGTCTAACTTGTCAACGAGTTAAAGCGAGCATCAAGTACCAAAAGGTCCATCAGCAACCACTTGAAATTCCGAATGGAAGTGGGAGCACATTACCATGGATTTCACTACCGGCCTTCCTAAGGTTTCTCAAGGCATCGATGCGATTTGGGTCATTGTTGATAGATCGACCAAGTCCGCTTCATTTCTTACCGATACGAGAAACTTATACACTTGAACGCCTTGCTCAGATGTATATAAACGAGATTGTAAGATCGCATGGTATGCCTAGATCCATAGTTTCGATCGAGACCCAAGATTCACTTCACGATTTTGGGTTAGTTTGCAAAAAGCTATGGGCACAGACTTCACGATTTAGCTCAAGATATCATCCTCGATTTTACGGACGACAATGGAGAGGACTATTCAAACTCTTGAAGATCTATTAAGACTCGTGTCCTTGATTTCAAGGAGTTGGGACAAGTTCTTACCATCGGGTGAGTTTTCCTACAACAACAATGCTTATCGCAAGTATCGGCATGGCTCCATTCAAGCGTTGTATGGAAGAAAGTGTCGCTTCCAAAGATGCCGGGATGAGGTGGGTGAAGCAACGTTGTTGGGACCGGAGTTGGTACGTATGACTACTAAAAGATTCAAACGATCCGACAACGATAAAAACCTCACAAAATCGATAAAAGAGTTATGTTAATCTTCATCGAAAGGACGGGAATTTGATATAAGAGATCATGTGTTGTTAAGAGTCGCTCCATGGAAAGGAGTTACAAGATTTGGAAAGAGAGGAAAACTTAATCCTCGATTCATCTGGTCCATTTTAATCCTCGATCGAGTAGGAACTGTGGCCTATAGACTCGCTTTTACCGCCAAATATGCCTCGTGTTCATAACGCTTTTCACATATCCATGTTACGTAAATATGTGAAAGACCCGAACCATATTATCGAAGTTAGAACCCGCATTTAAATAAGCGGAAGATTTGACGTATGAAGAGGTTCCTGCTCAAATTTTGGATAAGAAGGAACATATTCTACGCCCAAGATTATACCTCAAGTCAAAGTTTTGTGGAGGAACCACGATGTTGAGGAGATGACTTGGGAGTTAGAATTTGAAATGAAATCAAGGTATCCTTACCTCTTCGACATACCAGTGCACGTACTTCCTAATTTCGAGGGCAAAATTTCATAAGAAGGGAGGTTGTAAGACCCCAAATTTTTATAAATAAAGATGAATTTTCTATAAATATTATTTTGAATATTATGAAATAATTTGATATAATGTTATAGTTGTGGGTAATATTTATAAATTTTGCAAAGTATGCAAGTGGTTATATTATATTCGATTGGTGGGGAATATTCTATTTAGCAGGGAATATTCGTATAACTACCAATCATCAGTGGACCCCATAATGTAATTAATTATTGTTTGATCGAGAAAACGACAAAAATATTTTATCAAATAACTACGGAAGTTTTACCATTGATATCGTTGAACTACTCTCAGTAGTAAAAGTACAAAGAATATGTGTGGTTGTATAAGAAGACACTGTATTGATTATCGATGCTTATGTGAGAAGTCACTCACCTTGATTCCATTATCATTTATTAATAATATGAATTATTATAATGATAATGACGCTTTTGTTTTATTCAGATTATTAAACGTAATAAAATGTAAACATCTTTTATATAAAATGTAATACTTTATTAAAGTTATTTTATAAATAAAATATATTATATTTTATTATGATAAGTGTTCGCATAAAGTTTTTGCATAGTGTTGCATAGTGTTTGCATAGTAAAATGTTTTTATATAAATAGAATATATTATATTTTATTTAAAAGATTTTGCTTTAAATATGGACCGCCGATTAAAGTAAATCAATCTGGACCGCTCATGGATTAATTACTATGCATTCTATTTTCCTATAAATAAAGCTCATTCCTTCATTATTTTCTTACTTAATTCACCAAACTCTGTAGAGAGAAACTATAGAGAGAAAGAAGAAAAGTATTTTGCTACTTCACTTTGCCAATATTCAGTTCTTCTAAGGTAGGGAATATTATTTGTTGTACCGTAAGTGGGTGTTATTCTTTCTTATTCATGAAGAGAACTTCTTTATTCCATTCATTATTATTCTGGTGGAATAACTCGTAAAAGTGACATACCCTATACATAACTCGTGTACGCTGGCATACCCTATACTTGGTGAAATTCTTATGTTATTCCATTGCTTATTATTCTCATTGGAATAACTCAGATACGCTGGCTTTACCCTATACTTGGTGACATTCTTCTATTATTCTCGCTGGAACATCCTGCTCATGTGTTTTACATCGGACTGGTTCCGCTTTTTATTATTCTCATTGGAACATCCTCATGCTCAGGTTTTTACACCGACTCGGTTCCGCTTTTATCATTCTCGCTTGAATATCCTATCTGTGTGTTTTACCGGATCCGGTTCCATCTTTATTATTCTGTTGGAACATCCTCGCTTGGTGTGAATTTCACCGACCGGTTCCGTTATTATTATTCTGCTGAATAACTCGCCTATGCCAAGTACCGCATGCATGGTGATTTCTTTTGTTATTCCATTCTTTATTATACCCAAATGGTTAAAACTTTGACTTCTATACTCCATGAAATTAGTAGAATATCCTCGATATTTCAAGGCTTTCATCCAAAGATCTTTCATGGAAATATTCTTCCGATCATTCTTGAATTTTACTCTACAAAACAAAGATCATGTTGACAATTTGGACGTTAATAATTCCCGGATAAAATAATTCTTGAACTTGTTTTATTGAATTCTTATATCATTGTCATCATCCTCATGTTTATATTTTTTTTTAAAGTCATTTGTGTGGCTTCAGAGCATGGATGGACTTGGTATGATTATGACCGTGGATTATTCGGTAATCATGACCGTAATGTTACAAATGATGTGGTAAAAATCCTCGATTGGTCGAGTGCATCGATGGACAAATTGTTGGCATGATCATGACCATTAATGAATACACAACTATTCTCGGCCCGTAGTGCATGAATAATTGTGGTCGTGATACTAAAGAATATCCTCGGTCAGTAGTGCGTGGGTGATTCGATGATGTGGATTATTTATTAAAGTCGAGTCTCACTTTTAATAAAGTGATGAAAAACCTTTTAAATCATAAAAGATAGTAGATTTTATTTTCTACTTGACTCTTTTAATGGATTGCTTGTTCACGCAGCAGCTAAACTTGATGTTTATTATATTTTATCGCTTTAACATCAAGAAGGCTATTGATAATTTATTCTCGCATTATCTTAGTCATAATATTTCTTCGGGCTAGTTGAGCTCACCTTTTTTTCACCGTTTCTTCGTGAAATGAGAACATAGCCGGGACGAGTCTGGGAACTAGAGTAATGGTCCGTAGGATAGCATTAGTAGTCCTCACTATTCTATGAAATAGTGTGATAATAATTGTAATGAGGACTCCTTTTGAGTTTGTATAATATCTAGTAGACAATATTTGTATTCAAACTCACAATTTATGTCGATTGCATACCTATTACGCTTATATTAGTAAGTTGTATTTAAATTCTGTACCATGTATCTGACTACCCAAGATGGGTGATGTATACCTAATTTTGGGGGCGTCACAACTTTCATCACAATATAAGCATGAGGATGATGACAATGATATATGAATTCAATTAATTTAGAGCAAGGATAAATTTTAAAGATTTATTATTCAATTTATCCAGAATTCAATAATGTCCAAATTGTCAACATGATACTGCTTTGTGGAGTAAAATTCAAAAATAATATTGTATCAAAAATGATTTGGACCGAAAAGAAATTAATTTTTGTCATGAATAGTACCCTGTGTGAATAATACCCGAGTGAATAGTACCCTGTGAATAGTACCCCGGCATGAAAAGATTAAAAATTATTAAGAATACTCAGAATAATATTTCCATTAAAAGATACTAGATGAAGCGCAAATTTCAAGGATATTCTACTAATTTCAAGGAGTATAGAAGCAATACTTTAACAAAATGAGTGTAGAATTCAGAATTTAAAACGAAATAATATTACTTACATACTACAAAGTATGAAAGAAAATATTATTTCTTACGAATATTGAACAAAAAATAATATCTCTAAGGAGAGTATTTCTGACTGGTAGGGCGGAGATATTCTTGAAGAAAACTTTCACTATTTTTTACACTCAAAGCTACCTTAAACTCTAAAGAAATACGCTCAATATTATAGAAGAAAAATTCTCTTATTCTGGTATAATTTTTAATTCTAAACTAAGCATCATATTTATAGGAGAATGGAAGCACACTATTTGAATTTAAAAAATCACGGACTGCACAGTGGACAATCACGAATTCGGCTGAAATTTTCTGATTTTACTATGCAGTCACTATTCAAACACTATGCAGATATTATGCAAACACTATGCATAATAAAATATAATATATTATATTTTTCATAAAAAATAAAACTTATAAATATATATTTATATATGTATACTCCCTCCATTTCACGCCATCCCTTTTTTTTCTTCCCGTGATCCCCCCACCCCCCCACCAACTCATCATCATATAATATATATATATATATATATATATATATATATATTATCACACTCATAACACACTATTTTAAAAAATAAGTAGGTGGGGGTCCATATAATAAGTCAAATTTATAACAAATATTTCATAAAAATCTCCTCAATATTTTTAACAATATTTATTCATCATTAATATTATAACTCGCAATATTAACAACCAGATCATTTCTAGGAAAGAGGGAGATTTTCGATAAGGGTTTTTCCCTATTGGCGCGCAATTAGGTGACCAAACCTCTTTCCTCGACAGAACTTTCTAGACATCGTCAATAATGCAAATAATAATATGAATAACTTTATCGTCTCAATTATTGATTTAATAATATAAAATATTGTTACAATAATTGAATCAATAACGTGAGAAACTATGTAGCAATTTGGCAATAATTGAATAAAACTGAGTAACTTCTCACGTAAGTATCAATAATCAAAGATACTATACAATACTGTGTGCTACTATGCAACCACGCGTATTATTGTACTTTTATCACCGGGTATTTCAATAGTTAACGGTAAAACTTTCGCCGTTATTTTTATAAAAAGATATTTTTGTCGTTTTATAACTCCGACAATAATTTCGTTGTGGGGTCCACCAATGATTGTGCCGTCGTACAAATATTCCCTGTTAAAATGAATATTCCCCGACCAATCGAATATTTTATAACAACTTGCTTACTTTGCAAAATTTATAAATATTACCCATAACTATAACATTATATCAAATCAACACCATAATATTCAAAAATATATTTTGAGAAAAATTAATCTTTATTCATAAAATTTGGGGTCTTACATGCATCCAATAACGGGATAGAAGCATTACCCATTTCCTGTAGAGTGGAGATACTAGGTAAATATCTAATTCATACATGAATATCCATGTACTAAATGCGTCTTCTGTGCAGTTAAAAATGTCAGCCGACCGAAGTTGGATATACTGTAGGATACCCAGTGATGGGAGGGGATTAGTCTCAACTTATCGTGATGGGGTGTAAGATTTCTTGAACAAAGCAATAGTACATGCATGTTGATGATCCGAACGGAAAGATGTGATGCCCGTGTGTCAAGTGTAAAAACCTGATTTAGAAGAAAGTCGACGAGATTAAATTCGACTTATTTTCTCGTGGATTTGTGAATGGGTACTTCGTATGGACTCATCACGGGGAATCAGAAGTGATTGAAAATATTGTGGAACAACCAATTCTACGGGATTTATACGTCGAAAACTATGATCCAGTGGAGATGTTGGTCGATGCTTATGGTCCTACTAATATTGACTGGGCTGAAAATGAGCCTTCTTCAAGTAGTGCTAAGCAAGTGTCAAATGATACAGATGCTGCCTTTTACAAGTTGCTATCTGAATCTGGGGTCGCGTTGTATCCGGGAAATGATACGAAGACCAAGCTTTTTGCAGTGATGATGTTCTTATACTTCAAGAATGAGCACGACTGTAGTGAGAGAGGTTTCAATGATTTGCTTGCTATAGTTGGACAGTTCTTACCCAAGAATCATATTCTTCTTGCTATTTATTACGAGGTGAAGAAGATGGTCAAGGGGTTAAGTATGGGGTATCAGAAAATCGTTGCTTGTGAGCAGGATTGCATGTTATGCTATGGGGAGGAAAAAAATAAGGGACAATGTGATATATGCAGCTTACCACGCTACAAGGTGACAAAACGTGTGGGGAAAGAGAAACATGTTCCCAGAAAGATGTTACGGTACTTTCCTCTTGCGCTGAGGCTTCAGCGGCTATTCATGTCGTCTCATACGGCTCAAAATATGAGTTGGCATCGAATAAGAGATGTCGTGCCTGGTCAGCTGACTCACCCAGCAAATGGAGATGAATAGAAGAGATTTGATGCAAATTATCCTGAGTTTGGGGAAGAAGTTAGGAATGTTAAGCTTGGCATCGGTTGTGACAGGTTATAGGTACATAAATGGGTTTAAACACCTGGAAACTGAACTTTTAAAATTTGGATTAAAAAAATAGTTAATTCCGACGGAATAAGGTATTTCTGACAGAATTTTTCGTCGGATATAATAATTAGCAATTTTTTAATAAATACAGGTATATTTTAATTTTTAATCAGAAATAGGCTATTTTTGAGGGAATATTTCCGTCGGAATAAGGAATAGTATACTCGACGAAAAATTTCGTCCTATTTATTCAGTCATAAATAGCTTATATTCGACGAAATTCCGTCGAAGATAATTCGTTGTAGATAAGATGGGTACGACGGATGGTATCTTCGACGCGTATATATACGACCGAATTTCCGACGGAATATTCCGTCGAAAATAACCTATATTCGACGGAATAAGCTTATTTCCGAGTGAAAATTCCGATGGAAATAAGGCTTTTCCTTGTAGTGTATTCACCCCCTTCTAGGTGTGCTTATTTACATAATTACAGGTTTAAGGTTCAATTCTGACTAGATTTTTTTATTGCAGTTTTTTTTTTGTTTTGTGGGTTTGCTACTTAATCCTCTATGAGGTTTTTGATTGGTTATTGTTATTGTAATAGTGATAATGTATGAGAAGTCAAATCTCATATTTGGTCTTTAAAATTGATATTATATCAATTTTAAAATTTAAAATTTAAAATTTAATAAATTGATTTTAAAAATTCAAAATATTTTAATTTGAAACAGAGGAAGAGCTTCCTATTCAGATGGTCCGTGTAAGACCTCAACTTTTTATAAATAAAGATTTAATTTTTCTAAGTTATTATTTTAAAATAGTAAGGGGTTGATTTGCTTAATGTGGTTAGTTATGGGTGAAATGTGCAAATGTTGCAAAATAAGCAAGTGGTTATAAAATATTCATTTTTATCGAGGAATATTCGTTTGGTCGTGGAATATTCTTTATTGCTTGGGATATTTATGCGACCAAGCACGTACCATTTGTGGGCCCCATAACGAAAAAACTATTTGATGAAGAAAACGACAAGTTTTGAGTTTTTATAAATAACAGCATAGTTATTACCGTTAACACTGTTCGAATACTTGGTTGTTAAACTACAGTAATACGTGTGGTTGCACAGTAGCACACGGTATTGCACAGTATTTTTGGATTATTCATTCTTACGTAAGAAGGCACTACTCAATAATTGTTACAGTAATTACTGTTCAATATTTTATTTTATTGATTCAATAATTGCTACGTTGATATTTTATATTATTGTTGTTTCAATAATTGTCACTGCACAATATTTTCCATTATCAGATCAATAATTAATATTATTTGAATAATATTATTAGATATCATTATTGGCAATGTCTAAGGAAGTTCTGTCTAGGAAAGGGGCTTGGTCACCTAATTGCGCGCCAGTAAGGAAAAATCCTTATCGGAATTGTGATAAATGGGCTTTCCTAGGAATGACCTAGTTGTCATAATTGTGATTCTGTAATATTATTTGTGAATAATTAATTATTGATTTATATGATAAGGAAATATTTATTTTATATGGATATAAATGAAGGAATTAATGCTGAGGTATTTTATCAGTATTTTGTCGAAATGGAGGTATTAAAAATCATCTGTATGTGGATTTCGGTCATTTTTTGTTTGGAATTTGGAAAAACTTTCTTCTACAAAATTGTAGAGGATTAAATTTCCTATGGAATAGACATGAGATTCAAATTTTTCTGATAAAAGGGCTATTTATTATGAATTATTGAAGTTTCTGAAATAAATATTTTTATTAAAAACATGGGTGGGCCCCACTTTTGGTTGGTGCAAAAATTTTGAATTTTGTGGGGCCTACTGTGGTGTGATGAAATTTGATCAATTGTGGCGTGAGTGAAATTTTTTGATAAAATATTATTTTATTAATTTAGTCTGCTTTGGCATTCTAGCATTTTCCTATAAATAGGGTGCTTAGTTAGAAATGAAAATCACACCAGAATCAAAAAAAATTCTCTCTATAATATCGAGCGTATTTCTTGTGAGTATTTAGATACTTTGAGTGTTGCTATACTGTGCAAGTTTCTTTCAGCATTATATCCGATATTTCAGCTAGAAGTACTATTCTTTTGAGGTAAGAGATGTTATTTTCTTCATAAATGATGTTATTTCGTTCAATATCATTATGCCGAAATATTGGTATGAATTTTATTGTGAAATTTCTATGTTTTCATGTTGAGGTTACTATTCACATATACGACACTATTCACGTATACGACACTATTCACGAATACGGTACTATTCACGAGTAATATTCATGAAGTATGATCGATTTTTTTTATGAAATTTCTACATTTTTGTGTCATGGTTACTATTCATGTATACGACACTATTAACGTATACGGCACTATTCACGAATACGACACTATTCACAGAAAATTAAAATTTTCTTTTCTTTGTCCAAGTTGTCTATTATGGTTACTATTTTTGATTATATCCATGTTTTGATCTTCATTCTTGAATTTTTCTCCACAATTGATTATTATGTAGTATTTTTGAACTTGGATAAACCAAAGTACGAATCCCTAATCTTTGTCCTTCCATCTCACTGGATTCGTTTTCTTTAAGATATTTTTTATCATCCTCAGTCCTAAATGATGATATAACTGAATATCTTTGGCCTATAGTGCAAAGATGAATTATTACCTGATGAATATCTTTGGCCCGTAGTGCAAAGATGGACTAGTGTTGAGATGAACATGATTAACTGGTGATACGAATGAATATCTTTGGCCGTAGTGCAAAGATAAATATTTGATTCAAGATGTATATTGATTGATGTTACAGAGATAAAATATTGATGATGAACTTTTAATTCATAGACGATAGTAGATTTCATTCTCTACTTAACTCTTCTAATGAATTGTTATTTTCGCTGTGAATATTGATCTAAAATTGGTTGTCCATTATATTTTATCTGATTTATTGAAGGCTAACGATAATTTGTTCAATCTTCGTCATAATATTCTGTACTGGGCTAGTTGAGCTCGACCTTTTCCTATTTGTTTCATTTTTCTTCTCAGGAAGCGAGAATATAGCGGGAACTAGTCGGGATATGGAATGATAGTTCTAGACAGTTGTTTAGCAGTCCTCACTATTTTGTAAAATAGTGTATCAATAATTGTAATGAGAATTTATTTGTGTGCAGTGCATATTGTCTAGAAGACAATATTTGTATTTAAATTCACAGTATATGTGTTGTCGTATTTTGCACAAAATTTGTAATAATGAAGTTGTAGTTGTTTCTGTACCATGTATTTGGCGACTCAGAATGGGTGATGTGTACCTATTTTCGGGGCGTCACAGTTGGTATCAAAGCTTAGGGATATGGTCTCTGGCGGAGATCGGGGAATAGAACTAGGAGGGGAGAGACGAGTAAATCCTTCACTAGTGTGTCCTAATTAAGCTTATTTGTTGGTCGGTAAAAATGTAGGGATATTATGTGGCATGTCAATTTCTTTAATTAACATTTATTTTGTGACAGTATTTGAGAATGACATCTGAAAATGTTGAGATGAGCAATGGAGTGAATGAGACCGTGGAGACACCTTTAATCACCAACCAGGAGAACGTGCAACATGACGACAATGTTCCTCCTGTAAACAACACCACTGTTCAAACGATGAATGATGGGATGTTTAGAAGCATATGCAGTTCATGCAAAATCAGACGAGGGAGACTCGTCTACAAAATACGGGTGAAAATAATAGCAACGCACAGCTTGTCACGGCCAAGCAGTTCAAAGAGTTGGGACCACCAGAGTTTTTGGGAAAGTCGGATCCGATCAAGGCGAAAATGTGGGTTAAGCAAATTACCAAGATATTTGATGTCTTGGGATGCACGGAGAAACAAAAGGTTCCATTCGCCACCTTTATGTTCCGTGGTGAGACATATTACTGGTGGGAATCTGTGAAACATACCCAGCCAGCCGCACTCAATATGTCTTGAGAAACGTTTCAGAAACTGTTCAATGACAAGTACTTTCCTGAAAGTATTTGTCATATGAAGGATGTAGATTTTATTAGACTGGAACAGAAAAATATGATTGTGTCCTAGTACAAGGCTAAGTTCGAGGAGTTATCCAGGTTTGCACCTCATTTGGTAGAAAATGAGGAACGTATGACGCGGATGTTTTTGAGAGGTTTGAAACCCGAAATTTATCAATACCTCATTTCTCACAAATTGTGTTTGTATTCAGATATAGTGAATAAGTCTCAGTTATTGAAGCGGGATTATGAGTCAGCTCAACAAAAAGATAACGACCAACAACACGATAATAATCGTACCGGTGGCAACGGTCATCGGAACAATGATAACCATCGTGGAAGAAATTATCATGCCAAAAATGGTAACCTCTTCGGTGGTAATCATGAACAAGATAATAGAAGAAATGATTCAAGTGAAAATTTCAAGAAGAGAAGATTTAACGATGACGAGAAGACGTCGGCAGCAGCACCAGCAACAAATTCTAGAGGAGGAGAACGACCGTCAGTTATATGCTACAGATGCGGAGAGGAGGGACACATAAGTTCAAATTGTTCACAACCTTCGAATGTATGTTTTAGTTGTGGAAAATATGGTCACATAGTTCAATTTTGTCCTATAGCGAGATCAAGTCCAGCTGGGATGGTGGCACCAAAGGCGGATACAGACAAAACAAAGTTGGTGGTTTCAGGAAGAGCATTTTTCGTGACTTCTCAAGAAGCGAGTAACCCTAACGAATTTATCACGGGTTAGTTAATCATAAACTCTTGTGAAGTCTATACCTTATTAGATACCGGTTCTACCCATTCTTTTATCTCTCCTACTTGTGCTCAACGTTTGAACTTGATTTCGGAGAAATTAGACTTTGACTTATCTGTTGAGACTCCGTTAGGAGAAACTTTCATTACATCCACTGTTTATAAATCTTGCTTAATCCAAGTTGGCACCATCACATTACTTGTTGATCTTATCTCTTTAAAGATACTTGCATTTGATGTGATTTTAGGGATTGATTGGTTAACCACTCATCATGCTAAAATTGATTATTTTCGTAAGGTTGTTAGTTTTCATATTCCTAACTAACCTGTTATACGAATTCAAGCAACCAAACCACTAAAGTCAATCACTGTCATATCAAGCCATAAAGCCATAAAGCGATTCGTTTATTGAAAAATGGATGTCAAGCTTTTTTAGCCCATGTTATAGATTTAAAAAAAAATACGTCAGATTTAAATAATATTTCTGTTGTTAGTGAATTTCCTGACGTATTTCCTGAAGAACTTCCTGGCCTACCCCCAAAGCGTGATATCGAATCTTGTATTGACCTTGAACCCGGTACAAACCCATTTCTAAAATCTCATATCAATTGACTCCTATTAAACTTCAGGAGTTAAAAACTCAACTACAGGAGTTGGTACCTGAGCCTCTATCTGGTGACTTCCTTTATGGAATGCATCGAAGCCAGACTCTCCGTAAGGGACGCTATACTTGTGTGGTGGTAAAACAATAGGTTCCATTATGACGTGCTATCCAAGGTTGGGATATGAGTCACAGTTGAGAGCAACCTACGCCAGTAATCGAAATACGTAGCTTTGTAGGCTTAGTTGGTTATTATCGGAGATTCGTGAAGCATTTTTTTGAATTGCCACTCCATTAACTCAGCTGGCTCGTAAAGATACAAAATTCATATAGAGCGAGGAATACGAGAAGAGTTTCCAAGAGCTCAAGAGGAGACTCATTTCGGCACCTGTTTTGACAATACCATCTGGTTCGGAATGATTTGTTATCTACAGCAATGCTTCAGGCAAAGGGTTAGGATGTGTTCTCATGCAACATGAGAAAGTCATAGCCTATGCCTCGCGAAAACTCAAAGAGTATAAGAGAAATTATCCTACTCATGATCTGGAGTTGGCAGCAGTCGTTTTCGCGTTGAAAATCTGGAGACACTGCCTGTATGGGGGAAAAAGCGGAGATTTATACGGATCATAAAAGCCTCAAATATTTCTTCACCCAAAATGAACGTATCATGCGCCAAAGACGTTGGCTCGAGCTATTAAAAGATTACGATCATACCATTCAATACCATCCTGGAAAAACAAACGTAGTAGCTAATGTGTAGAGTAGAAGATCGTATGTGGGTACGAGTGCGATATTGTCGAACACAAAAACTCATTTCATATAATACAGATAGAGTTAAAGACTCTAAGGACCCACGTGATGATGTAATATACGCGTAGAACCAACTTTAATCGATAAAGTTAAGGTTGCTCAAGCCACAGACCTGGAGCTGATGAATATGAAGAAGAAAGTACAAGAATATGTTATTCCATAAGTAAGAGTCGACGAAGAGAAGAAATCTCAACCCTCGATTTATTGGTCCATTTGAGATTCTTGACCGAGTATGAACTGTGTCCTATAGACTCGCCTTACCACTAAGTATGTCTCGTGTTCATAACGTATTTCACATATCCATGCTACGTAAATATGTGAAAGACCCGAATCACATTATTGAGTTAGAACCAGACGAGATAGCCGAAGATTTAATGTACGAGGAGGTACCTGTCAAGATCTTGGATAGAAAGGAGCATGTCCTACGCTCAAAGGTTATACCTCAAGTCAAAGTTTTATGGATCGAAACATCAGGTACGTACGTCAATTTTGAGGATGAAATTTCATAAGGAATGAAGGTTGTAAGACCCCAACTTTTTATAAATAAAGATTTAATTTCTCTAAATTATTATTTTGAAATAGTAAGGGGTTAATTTGATTAATGTGGTTGGTTATGGGTGAAATGTGCAAATGTTTCAAAATAAGCAAGTGGTTATAAAATATTCATTTTTGTCGGGAAATATTCATTTGGTCATGGAATATTCTTGTTGTCGGAGAATATTCGTATGACGGCACAGCCATTTGTGGGCCCCATAACGAAAAATGGTCGAATAAAAAAAATAACAAGTTTGAGTTTTTATAAATAATCTGGCAGTAGTTGTTTTCAAGTTAACAATCGTTGAATACTCTAGTGGTTAAAATACAAGATCTACGCGCGATCGAATAAAGAATAATACGCGTGTTTGCACAGTATTTTTGGATTATTGATTCTTACGTAAGAAGGAACTACTCAATAATTGTTACAGTAATTACTGTTCAATATTTTATTTTATTGATTCAATAATTACTACGTTGATATTTTATATTATTGTTGTTTCAATAATTGTCATTACACAGTATTTTTCATTATCATGTCAATAATTTATATTATTTGAATAATATTATTAGATATCATTATTGGCAATGTCTAAGGAAGTTATATCTAGGAAAGGGCTTGGTCACCTAATTGCGCGCCAGTAAGGAGAAATCCTTATCGGAAAGCCCCATCTTTCCTAAGAACGACCTGATTGTCATAATTGTGATTCTGTAATATTATTTGTGAATAATTAATTATTGATTTATATGATAAGAAAATATTTATTTTATATGGATATAAATGAAGGAATTAATGCTGAGGTATTTTAACAGTATTTTGTTGGAATGGAGGTATTAAAAATCATCTGTATGTGGATTTCGGTCATTTTCTATTTGGAATTTGGAAAAAATTTCTTCTACAAAATTATAGAGAATTAATTTTTTTATGGAATAGACATGAGATTCAAATTTTTCTGATAAAAGGGCTATTTATTATGAATTATTGAAGTTTCTAAAATAAATGTTTTTATTAAAAACATGGGTAGGCCCCACTTTTGGTTGGTGTGGAAATTCTGAATTTGGTGGGCCCCACTGTGGTGTGATGAAATTTGATCAATTGTGGCGTGAGTGAAAAATTTTGATAAAATATTATTTTATTAATTTAGTCTGCTTTGGCATTCTGGCATTTTCCTATAAATAGGGTGCTTAGTTAGAAATGAAAATCACACCAGAATCAGAAAATTTTCTCTCTATAATATCGAGTGTATTTCTTGTGAGTATTTAGATACTTTGAGTGTTGCTATACAGTGCAAGTTTCCTTCAGCATTATATCCGATATTTCAGCCAGAAGTACTATTCTTTGGGGTAAGGGATGTTATTTTCTTCGTAAATGATGTTATTTCGGTCAATATCATTATGCCAAAATATTGGTATGAATTCTATTGTGAAATTTCTATATTTCCATGTCGAGGTTACTATTCACATATACGGCACTATTAACGTATACGACACTATTCACGAATACGGTAATATTCATGAGTACTATTCAGGAAGTATGATTTTTCTTATGAAATTTCTAGCTTTTTGTGTCGGGGTTACTATTCACGTATACGGCACTATTCACGTATACAACACTATTCACAGAAAAATAAAATTTTCTTTTCTTTGTCCAAGTTGTCTATTATGATTAATATCTTTGATTCTATCCATGTTTTGATCTTCATTCTTGAATTTTTCTCCACAATTAATTATTATGGAGTATTTTTGAACTTGGATAAACCAAAGTACGAATCCTTAATCTTTGTCCTTCTATCTCACTGGATTCATTTTTTTAAGATATTTTTTATCATTCTCAGTCCTAAATGATGATATAACTGAATATCTTTGGCATATAGTGCAAAGATGACTGATTACCTGATGAATATCTTTGGCCCGTAGTGCAAAGATATACATGTGTTGAGATGAATATGACCAACTGGTGATACGAATGAATATCTTTGGTTGTAGTGCAAAGATGAATATTAATTCAAAATATATATTGATTGATGTTATATGGATAAAATATTGATGATTGACTTTTAATTCATAGACGATAGTAGATTTCATTCTCTACTTAACTCTTCTAATGAATTGTTATTTCCGCTGCGAATATTGATCTAAAATTGGTTGTCCATTATATTTTATCTGATTTATTGAAGGCTAACGATAATTTGTTCTATCTTAGTCATAATATTATGTACTAGGCTAGTTGAGCTCACCCTAGCCTTTTCTTTTTTGTTCCATTTTTCTTTTCAGGAAGCAAGAATATAGTGGGAACTAGTTGAGGTATAGAATGATGGTTCTAGACAGTTGTTTAGCAGTCCTCACTATTTTATAAAATAGTGTATCAATAATTGTAATGATGACTTATTTGAGTGTGGATATTGTCTAGAAGACAATATTTGTATTTAAACTCACAGTATATGTGTTGTCGTATTTTGTAAAAAAAATATAATAATGAAGTTGTAGTTATTTCTGTATCATGTATTTGACGACTCAGAATAGGTGATGTATACCTATTTTGGGAGCGTCACAGTCCACATGGGAACCACCTTTAGCGACAGACAAAATCGTCACTATAGAATCTGAACCCTCGTCATAATTCAAAATCATCGCTATAGTCCAATTCAAATCTTATAGGGATGATTTTTATGTGATTTAGGACCACCTTGATAGAAAGTGGCTATATATATATATATATATATATATATATATATATATATATATATATATATAGGAGCCTTCATAATAGCAACCTTACATGGGTATCGTGTAACACCCCTTTTTGGACCGTTGATAAATTTATTGGAAGGTCGAGATTGAAACATAAATATACCCAAATTGTAATAACTTGTATCGCTTTTATTTTAATATGAGTACCCCACCATAGTCAACATGTTGTCATTGTTTAACTAAAACGAATTTTTAATATTAATAATACGAATCGAATACAATTACACATATTAGGCATAAAAAAAAAAAAATAAATAAATTCCAAACCGTAATGCTTTCTTACTACTATAAAAAAAAAAAAAAAAATCGAATCGTAATGCTCTTACGACTTATAAAAAAAAAAAAAAAAAAATCAAAACCGTAATAAGCTCTTACGACTTGTAAAAAAAAAAAAAATAAAAAAAAAAATTACTAAACCGTAACAAGCTCTTACGGCTTAAAAAAAAAAAAAAAAAAAAAAAAAATCATTCAAACCTATTGAACTTCTTCCTATTTCAAAAAAAAAAAAAACACTAAAAAAACTCACACTAACAAATATTTGTTATAATAACAAATATTTTATTATAAAATATTTTATAATAACAAATATATGTATCATATTTTATAAAAAACAAATATTTTTATAATAACAAATAAAGAATATAAAATATTTTATAAAACAAATATTTTATAAAACAAAATATTTTTATAATAACAAATAAAGAATATAAAATATTTTTATATCCTATTTTATATTTTATAAAATATAAAAATATTTGTTATTATAAAATATTTTATAATAACAAATATTTTATATTTGTTATAGAATATTTTATATTTTATAAAAATATTTGTTATTATAAAATATTTTATAATAACAAATATTTTTATATTTTATAAAATATAAAATAGGATATAAAAATATTTTATAATAACAAATATTTTTCTATTTGTTATAAAATATAAAAATATTTTATAAAATATTTGTTATTATAAAATATTTTATAATAACAAATATTTTTATATTTGTTATAAAATATTTTTATATTTTATAAAAATATTTGTTATTATAAAATATTTTATAATAAATCAGATTTACCATGCATTTGTTTTATATTTTATGATAAATCAGATTTACCATTTGTTTTATATTTTTATATTTGTTATAAAATATTTTATATTTTATAAAAATATTTGTTATTAAAAATATTTTATAATAACAAATATTTTTATATTTTATAAAATATAAAATAGGATATAAAATATTTTATAATAACAAATATTTTATACAATTTAATAAACTTTGTATAAAAAAAAAAAAAAAACCGTAAATAAGCTCTTACTTACGACATAAAAAAAAAAAAAAAAATCTCGATAGTAATAAGCTCTTTACTACATAAAAAAAAAAAATAAAATAAAATAAAATAAAATAAATTCAAACCGTAGTAAAGCTCTTCTCAAACAAAAAAAAAAAAAAAATCATAAGCGGTTGAATCTTAGAACTCACAAAAAAAACTCACACTAAAAACTCACACTAACAAATATTTGTTATAATAACAAATATTTTATTATAAAATATTTTATAATAACAAATATATGTATCATATTTTATAAAAACAAATATTTTTATAATAACAAATAAAGAATATAAAATATTTTTTTATAATAACAAATAAAGAATATAAAATATTTGTTTTTATAAAATATTTTATATTCTTTATTTGTTATTATAAAAAATTTGTTTTATAAAATATGATACATATATTTGTTATTATAAAATATTTTATAATAAAATATTTGTTATTATAACAAATATTTGTTAGTGTGAGTTTTAGTGTGAGTTTTTTTTTTTTTTTTGAAGCTTCTAAGAAGTTCAACCTATTTGAATGATTTTTTTTTTTTTTTTTTTTATGTCGTAAGAGCTTGTTACTTGCTTTTTTTTTTTTTTTTTTTATGTCGTAAGAGCTTGTTACGGTTTGATTTTTTTTTTTTTTTTATATGTTTAAATGCATATCTCGCATTGGCCAGATTATTTAATATTAAAAATTGCTTTTAGTTAAACAAACCGACAACATACGTTGACTATGGTGGGGGTCCTCATATTAAAAAAATAAAAGTTCTACATGTTGTTACTACCAAGGTATATTTATGTTTCAATCTCACCTTCCAATAAGTTTTTATCAATCCATTCAAAAAGAGGTGTGTACAGACAAAGACTCCATAAAGAACCGATTACTATGGAAGAACCCTATATATATATATATATATATAGTTCGGACTATATATGACAGAGAATAAGTCCATTTTGTCCAACTATTAAGACAGCATTTAAAAACTAATGGTGCATGCCTAGGAGTAATTAGTAACGCACACTTTACCTTGAGAAAAGTCTATTTGTCTTCTTGTCAAGATTCCAAGTAGACGAAAATTAGTTTCTTAACCAATAAATTTAAATATTCATGTCCCAAAAAAATGACCATTATATTATTTTTATGTCCCAAAACGTAACCTCTAAATTACTCGTGATTATTGTTTGATTACCGTATGCCAAAGTTGACTGTCAATTTTGGCCTCTCACTCATGAGTTGCATGCAGCCATTATTTTAAGAACTTTACACTTTGTTTTAATTTGAGAGTTTTAGACTTTCGAATGGTAATCATATATTCCCTTTCTTCCAAAATTATTGATAAAATTTGAAATTTGAAATTAAACGACCTCATATAAAATTTTAAAATTGGTCCGACTCATAAAAATTTTTAAATTTTTTTTTTTTGTGATTAGTAATTATTATTATATATTATACAATTATAATAATCGTATCAACTAAAATTAAAAAAAAATCACATCAATATGAAATTTAATATACCGTCATTTGATCGTAAAATTAAATTGTATCTTTAATTTTAAAATAAAATAAATATTTATATAAATAAATAAAAACATCAGTGCGCCAAAGTTGATTTCAAACTTGGCCTCCCATGGCCATAGGACGGTGAGAGCAGATCCTATGTCCCCATTTTCTTTGTTTCTCTTGTGTCTCCTCACTTAAATTTTGACACCTAACCTTTTACTTAATACCAATTAACATTAAAATTAAATAAAAAGTCAGATATCAAAATTTAAATAAAAAAACATAAAAAATAAAGACAAAAGATCTACTCTCTTATGCCGGTACCTTTGTACTTAATTTGTAGTTAGACTTTCCAAATTCCAATGGTGATATTTTTTTCTCTCGTAGATAAGATTTTAATGCTGCTCACTTACTGCCTTCAATTTAGATATACGTTTAGCTGCACATATTTGACTATCGTTCAATACGTCATGTAGTTATCTTTAGTTCGCGGAATTTCAATAGAATTTTGGGAAAATACAATATAATAGTAATATACAGTGTACATGCATAATAATATACTCCCATTTCTAAAATATAAAATTATTATTAATTTTTTTAAAGTCAATTTAAGATATATTTAAGTTTAAAATTATTATAATTTTTTTAATTTTAATTAATACAATAATTAATATTATAAATTATCTAAGAAGAGTTAGTCATTGAAAGTTTTATTATTTTATTAATTTTAATATATCATCTTAATTTTAATTGAATGTGAAAAATTTCAAATTAAATTTTAAAAATTAATAATAATTTTATAATTTAAAACGGAGGTAGTAATTGTAGCGGCATGAGGCATATGTGCTGTGCGTGTAATATATATTATCTTGTTACTGTTTAAAGTTTAAACGTTGACTTTGGTGGATAAATTAGAAATTTTTGTGAAGTTAGAAGATGAAATAAGAAAAAATTATTTATTTAATCTTTTAAAATTTATAAAATATATATTTTATACTCGTACTACCACCGTATTAGCAAGATATTTCAAAATAAATGGGATGGCCTCTCACACGTGCGGCAAAGTCCATAAGATGGGGCGGCAGCCAGCCAGCCAGCCACATGACATTAAAAAACGTTGGTGGTGGGTCCCACGGGATTGGCACGTATCCTGGAGGAGGGAAAAACTACTAGCTTAAATACCCACCTTTGGCCTTTGGAATTGCCTAATTTCAAGGCCGGCGATATTCAGAGGCCTCACCATAGAGGGCCAATTAAAGAGACATTGAGAGGGGGCAAAGGCAGGAGGAACGCAAAGTGCTTCTCTTTTCTCTTTCAGGTATAGATACAGATATATGCGTATATGTTCTTTATTCAATTTCTTGAGCTTGAGATTTGTAAATTTCAATTTCTTTTTCGTGATTTATTGTAGATCAGATTTTCTGTTAGATCGTGGTGTTATTTGCTTGAGCTTATTAAACATATCGCTCGAATTATGTAATTGTTGTTTTCTGTGAGCGGATTATGAGATCGATTAAGCACTTTTTTTTTTTTTTTTAATATATGTTTGAGATCTTTGTTTAATTAAAAGTTTGGGTTTTGAGGTATAAATTGTGTAATGTGGGTTACTGGGTTGTGTTCTGGATATGAGGTATGCTTTGTCTATTCTTTGATTTATGTAATTTGAAGGTTTCATCTTAATATGGGTAAAGGATCAGTTTAATTTATGAACTCCTTTTCCCAAAAAAAAATTCCAGCTATCATACAGAACATGCAGTTTAATTTCATATCTTCCTCTACTTATCTCTCTCATTCTTTCGTTGTATTTTAATCTAGGATTTGCATTTGTAACTTACATCTCTTGATTTCATTTGCTCTTTCTTTCTTTCCTTTCTAAGTAAAAGAATCCCATTTATGTAATGCATTTGCTACTTTCTCTTTGGGTAACTTTTGCATATTAGTATGATACAGGCATATTAGTATGTTCTGTAATGGAGTTAAATCAGCTTTTTGTCTAATTTATTTCCTTTAACTTTTTTTTTATTGAGATGCCATAAAAAATTGGTGTACTTCCAGTAAAGAGAGATGAGTGGATTTGGTCAAAATAAGTTTGCTGTGTTAAAATCTTCATTTTATTTATCCTTTTTAAATTATTGCGCAGCCTTCTACCAAAAAACTGAAGCCTTGCATATCAGTTTGTCTGTCATAATATGTTTGCCTTCTAGCATAATACTGTTCTGCAATAACATTATTGGAGTATTAGTGCTTAACCTCTCTTCTCCCTTTGTTTGTTACTTGTAACCTTAAGATCTCGTTCATCTGAAGAAACATGTCATATGTGAAGTAGGTATTTTCATTAAAATGTTTTCCAAATTATAATCCAGCCCTATTGTTTGGTAGATCTTTTGATTAATTAATGTTTATGCCTTTGTACTCTTTATCAACGAAAATTAAGAAATATCAACAGCCCTTGAAAAATATGAGTGAACATCTGATTTATGAGGAAAAAAAGTGGTTATTTCATGTAGAAATAGTTCAACTTATTTTTGTAAAAGTAAGATCCGGTGACAATGAGTGATGCAGGACCAAATAAACTGCAAAAGTAAACTCTTCTGCCTGTACCTTACTTTTTCTAAATCTTACTTAATACTCCCTCCTCCACAAGAACAGTCTCATTTGAGATTTTCTTAGTAAAATTCAAAATTAATGTGATTTATTTGATTTTGATTAATACCATTGTTAATATTGTAGAGTATTAAAAAGTAACTTAAGTGCAAAATTGTTATTTCAAAAATTAAAATAAATTCACGTTACAAATTGAACTTTAGGATTTTGAATGCAAAAAACTAGGCTTAAAGTCAAATGGGACTTCTCTTTTTTTTTTTTGTGAAAGGGTGTATAAAACTTATTTTTGGTTTGAAATTCATCATATGATCTTCCATGTGGTGTCATTGTCTTTGTCCCCTGTTGTTTGGAAAGACGCATGCCTCTCTTTTGTGTGGTTGTAGCTATACTTAGCACTGAAACTCTGGCTGTATGGGTGGTCTTTTGACTCCGTACCCTATCACTGCCACCACTCCATTAAGATGTTTTTCAATTTTTTTTATTTTCTTATTAAACAATTAATAAATTACCACATGAAATAATTTAATCACAGAGGATCCTAGATTAGGATTGCCCCAATCATAGAGGAAAAAATAACATTTGTAAGCTCCCTGTACATCATTCCAAGAGTTTGCACATTTTTTCCCCCTAACAATGCGGAAGGACAAGAAATTCATTTGGCGTATTAGTCTTATTTTCTTCAAAATTTTGTGTTTCAATATTTTCTTTTATCTCTATCATTTCTATTACAAAGAAGACTTTCAGTTTGTGTAATATTACTTAAATACTTCTTACTTTTCAATATTCCCTATGTTGGTCTCTGGATGGGTACCAGGGGGCTCTTGTTTGGTGCATGCATATGTGAATGCCCATATAATAAACTGCACACACATTTCCATGTTTAGTGAGTCCTTCTCAAGTTACCATCTGAACAACTAATTATGCTCACAGCTATATTCTGTTCTTCAGGACAATTAAACAATGGGTGCAGGTGGCCGGATGCCCGTTAACCCTCAGGGCAAGAAGTCAGAGGAAGTTCTCCAACGAGTTCCGGTCTCAAAACCTCCATTTACAGTTGGGGATCTTAAGAAAGCCATACCACCACATTGTTTCCAGCGATCCGTTCTCCGTTCTTTCTCTTACATTGTTTACGACCTCACCATTGCCTCCATCCTCTACTATCTCGCCACTAACTACATCCAACTCCTTCCTCACCCACTCTCATACATAGCTTGGCCTATCTATGGTTTTGTTCAAGGCTGTTTCCTAACCGGAATTTGGGTCATAGCCCATGAATGCGGTCATCATGCCTTTAGTGACTATCAATGGCTCGATGACATTGTAGGCCTTATCCTCCACTCCTCTCTCCTCGTCCCCTACTTCTCTTGGAAGTATAGTCATCGTCGGCACCATTCTAATACCGGTTCTCTTGAGCGTGATGAGGTATTCGTACCCAAACCCAAATCGGAACTCCAATCTTTTGCCAAGTACCTTAACAACCCACCTGGCCGAGTTTTCACACTTGTCATCACACTCACTCTGGGTTGGCCGTTATACCTCTTATTCAATGTTTCCGGGCGGCATTATGAGAGGTTTGCATGCCACTATGATCCACAGAGCCCCATCTACTCAGACCGTGAACGTGCTCAAATCCTTGTTTCTGATGCTGGTGTTCTTGCCGTCAGTTATGCGTTATACCGCCTAGTAGCAGCAAAAGGTCTTACCTGGGTGCTCTGTGTTTATGGAGGTCCTTTACTAGTTGTGAATGGGTTTCTTGTCCTGATTACGTTTTTGCAGCACACTCACCCTGCACTGCCACATTACAGTTCAACTGAATGGGACTGGTTAAGGGGAGCTCTAGCCACAGTTGATAGAGATTATGGAATTCTAAATAAGGTGCTCCATAACATAACTGATACTCATGTTGCCCACCATTTGTTCTCAACAATGCCGCATTATCATGCAATGGAGGCCACGAAAGTGATCAAGCCAATATTGGGAGATTATTATCGGTTTGATGAGACCCCGGTATTCAAGGCAATGTGGAGGGAAGCAAAGGAGTGTATATATGTTGAGCCAGATGAAGCTAACCAGAACACAGGTGTCTTCTGGTACAATAATAAGCTCTAGTTTGATGTTGAAGGAAAATTATGAAACAGTGGCGAAGTTGAATCTTTGTTAGTGGAGATTTATGTCTTCCCGCTCTCATGGTAATCTAGGCTGTTTTGGTTGCTTTGTACTATGAACCTCATAATATTAGCTTAAATAAGTTTGTTGTGAGAAACAATTGTATGATTAACAAACATGTTTGAAGTTAAGTGCTCAGTTAAGAGTTTCTTTTCCTTCCAAGAAAAACAAACCAGCACTCCATTTTCCAGTTTTAAATTACGGTAGGTCGCGAGCAGAATAGCAGAGAGCTGTAATCCCTGATGGCCAATTATGGTGCTGATGATTGCTCCTCCTCCTCCATGCCAAGTTTAAAAGACAAGTTCTGGTGGAAATTTTCTGTTTGATTATTTTTTACTTAATGAAAAGGAGTGTTTTATACATCGAATTAGTCTTCATTCATTTGCCCAACTTGTTGATAAGGTCTAGCTGGGGATACGAGAATCCACATTATACTAGAACTAGAATGAATCTCATAATATTATTAGGTCGAGTTTCGAGGGGCAGTAGTAATTATTCAGATTGCAGAGTAAATTTTCAAGGAGTTGTGGATATTATGTTGTAGGTTTCAAGCAGAAGTCATCTCCATAAGTTTAGGGGCTAGCTTATGTTTCAAGTTCCTCAGCCTCAGAATTTTCCTCGCCCACATAGCTATCCGAATCAAAGGCATAATAGCTGCTCTCATTTCCCTCCATCTGAAAAATAGAAAGTCAAGTTTTTCCTGAATTAAGGTTTGTATAAAAGTAGACACTTGAACATAAAGATCAATCTAATAGAAGGATCTAGAGAAAGATATGGGACGTTAAGAGCAAATTTAAGCTCTTTATTTATTAACTATAAATTTAGCCTTTAAAATTCTGTATTAAAAAATAATTATGTTTAAGTGTGTATCTTGTTTTAACTTCGTATTCTTTCTTTCCCCATAATTAAGCATATAACTTTTAGTATTTTAAAAAGAAATTTTTTATATTCTTTCCCCATAATTAAAGAAAAATTAATTGTAATTATCAATTACCGTAATATTGACCGTTAGAGTTAACTTATGATCATTTGAGTTAAATTCATTCAAGTTGATGAGTTAACTCCGTAAAAATGTTGATCGTATTTTTTATATAGAAGAAGGTATAGATGAGTGTGGTTAATGCAGAAAACTGAGATTGTTTCCAAATCACTAACCCATTCGATTGCATTGCTCAAGGTGTTTTGGGCCTTTCTCATGCTGGCACATTAGATTCCCATAGACCGACTGATGCAGGAGGATTCCTGAATCCTGGCCGAAGATTTTGAATGATCGGATAGTACAATCGATGTCGATGCTAAAAGATCAAAAGCTTAGGGATTAGCGTATCGGTATCGGTTGACTTCGAGGTCAAGCGTTCGGTCCTTTTCTTCGGAGTCAGAGTTCGGCTTCGGACGGCGTCATGATCGTGTATTCGAAGTCAGAGTTCGGCTTCAGATGACGTCATGACTTCGGAGATGGCGAACCTCTTCCGAAGAGGCATCATGACTTCGGAAGTCGATGGATCTTATTATTATTATTATTATTATTATTATTATTATTATTATTATTATTATTATTTATGTGACGTCCCCAAAAATTAGGTATACATCACCCATCTTGGGTAGTCAGATACATGGTACAGAATTTAAATACAACTTACTAATTATAACTGTCGTGTACAATACGACATAAACTGTGAGTTTGAATACAAATATTGTCTACTAGATATTATAAAAACTCAAAATGAGTCCTCATTACAATTATTATCACACTATTTCACAGAATAGTGAGGACTACTAATGCTATCCTCTGGACCATTACTCTGCTCCTCGACTCGTCCCAAATATGTTCTCATTTCACAAGAATAAAAGGTGAAAGAAAGGGTGAGCTCAACTAGCCCAAAGAAGAAATATTATGACTATGATAATGCAGAATAAATTATCAATAGCTTTCAACATTGTTAAACCGATAAAATATAATAAACATCAAGTTTAATCACTAGCGGTGAACAAGCAATCCATTAAAAGAGTCAAGTAGAAAATAAAATCTACTATCTTTTATGATTTAAAAGGTTTTTCATCATCATATAGTGAGACTCAACTTTTCATAAATAATTCACATCATCGAATCACCCCTACACTACTACGCCAGGGATATTCTTTAGTATCGCGACCACAATTATTCATGCACTACGGCCAAGAATAGTTGTGTATTCATTAATGGTCATGATCATGCCAACAATCGTCCATCAATGCACTACGACCATCGAGGACTTTTACCACATCATTTGTAACATTACGGTTATGATTACACCGAATAATCCACAGTCATAATCATACCAAGTCCATCCATGCTCTACGTGCCACGTATGACTTTAAAAAAATATAAACATGAGGATGATGACAATGATATAAGAATTCAATAAAACAAGTTCAAGAATTAAGTTATTCAGAACTAATAACATCCAAATCGTCAACAATCTTATCGCTTTGTAGAGTAAAATTCAAGAATGATCGGAAGAATATTTTCATGAAAAGATCTTTGGATGAAACGCAAATATCAAGGATATTCTACTAATTTCATGGAGTATAGAAGTCAAAGTTTTAATCAACTGGGTATAATAAAGAATGGAATAACAAAAGAAATCACCATGCATGCGATAGATCATGACAGCAAAGTTTATTCCAATGTAATAATAAATAACGGAACCAGTCGTGAAATTCACACAAGCGGGATGTTCCAATGAATAATAAAGATGGAACCCGGATCCTGTGTAAAACACACGATAGGATATTCCAATGTAATGATAAAAAGCGAAACCAGTCCCATGTAAAACACATGCATGTGATGTTCCAATGAATAATAAAGATTTTAACCAGTCCGGTGTAAAACACACGCATGTGATGTTCCAAATGAATAATAGAAGAATGGAATAAAAGAAGAAGATCACCAAGTATAGGGGATTCCATGATACGAGTTATTCCAATGAATAAATAAGAATGGAATAACAAAAGAAGTTCTCTTCATGAATACAAAGAATAACACCCTTACGGGTACAACAAATAATATTCCCTACCTTAGAAGAACCGAATATTGGCAAAGTGAAGTAGCGAGAATACTTTTCTTCTTTCTCTATAGTTTCTCTCTAGAGTAGTTTCAAAGTGAAATCGTAAGAAAATAATGAAGGAATGAGCTTCTATTTATAGGAAAATAGAATGCATAGTAATTAATCCATGAACGGTCCAGATTGATTTACTTTAATCGACAAATCCATATTTAAAGAAAAATCTTTTAAATAAAATATAATATATTCTATTTATATAAAAACATTTTACTATGCAAACACTATGCAACACTATATGCAAAACACTATGCAAAAACACTATCATAATAAAATATAATATATTTTATTTATGTAATAACTTTAATAAAGTATTCATTTTATATAAAAAGATGTTTCGCTTTTATTACGTTAATAATATGAATAAAACAAAACGTCATTATCGCTATAATAATTCATATTATTAATCGACAATAATGGAATCAAACCGAGTGACTTCTCACATAAGATCAATAATCAATACATTGTGCTACTATGCAACCACACGTATTCATCGTACTTTTACTACCGAGTAGTTCAACAAAGATCAACGGTAAAACTTCCGCCAAGTTATTTCAATAAAATATTTTTGTCGCTTTCAATCCGACAATAATTACGCTTATAGGGTCCACCAATGATTGAGTAGTTATGCAATATTCCTCGCTAAACCGAATATTCCCCACCAATCGAATATAATATAACCACTTGCATACTTTGCAAAATTTATAAATATTACCCACAACTATAACATTATATCAAATTATTCCATAATATTCAAAATAATATTTATAGAAAATTCATCTTTATTTATAAAAGTTTGGTCTTACAACCTCCCTTCTTATGAAATTTCGCCCTCGAAATTAGAATGCGTGCACTGTATGTCGAAGAGGTAAGGATACCTTGATTTCATTTGATTCTAACTCCCAAGTCATTTCCTCAACATCGTGGTTCCTCCACAAAACTTTGACTTGAGGTATAACCTTGAGCGTAGAATATGTTCCTTCTTATCCAAAATTTGAACAGAACCTCTTCATACGCCAAATCTTCCGCTATTTCGTCCGGTTCTAACTCAATAATATGGTTCGGGTCTTTCACATATTTACGTAACATGGATATGTGAAAACGTTATGAACACGAGACATATTTGGCGGTAAAAGCGAGTCTATAGGCCACGCCTCCTACTCGATCGAGGATTAAAATGGACCAGATGAATCGAGGATTAAGTTTTCCTCTCTTTCCAAATCTTGTAACTCATTTCCATGGAGCAACTCTTAACAACACATGATCTCCTATATCGAATTCCACGTCCTTTCGATGAAGATCAGCATAACTCTTTTGTCGATTTTGTGAGGTTTTTATACGTTGTCGGATCGTTTGAATCTTTTCCGTAGTCATACGTACCAACTCCGGTCCCAACAACGTTGCTTCACCCACCTCATCCCAGCATACTGGAGAACGACACTTTCTTCCATACAACGCTTCGAATGGAGCCATGCCAATACTTGCTTGATAACTGTTGTTGTAGGAAAACTCCACCAATGGTAAGAACTTGTCCCAACTCCCCTTGAAATCAAGGACACAGAGTCTTAATAGTGTTAGGTTTGTAATATTCATGGGCGCAATCAAATTGCAAAATAAAATTAGCGGAAGCATGTAAAAAATCAGAGTTTAAAAAATTTTACAAACCATATACCCGGATCATCCTTTATGCATAATTATTAATTAAACGAAAAGATAAAGAATAAAATCATACCCTTGAAGATCGAGCTTCCTCAGGTACAAGTTCACTTCCAAATCCTTTCGCGTTCAACTTGAATCCACCGGGTTTGGTTCCTTCCTTTGATCAACGTTAGCCACCCAAATGTTTGGCCTCTAGAGGTGATCCACCAAGGAAGAAGAAAATTCAAGAAGGAGGGTGGTTGGCTAAACCCTAGTTTTCTATCTCTATAGAAAAGGGTACTCTCCAACAAATTGGAATTATGTCGTATGTTGAAAAAGTCAACAACCCATACCACCCATAATAAGACTCCTCTTATTTATTGATGTGGGCAACCCTCCTTAACAATTAAGAAATTGGGTTTTATTTAATTAATTAAATTCTTTTAATTAATTAAGCTCCCTAATCTTATTAGGGATAATTAATTAAACTCCTTTAACTAATTTTCCTTCCTAATCCAATTAGGAATAAATGAGAGTACTTATATTAAATTAATTCCTAAACTCTTTTAGAAATTAAAATAATAATAATTGTAATAATATTAATAAGACTCCTCTTATTAATTTATATTTAATATTTCTAAAATATTAAATAATAAATATTAAGCTATTTAATTTATTCTATCACCATAGATTAAATTAAATATACTTAACATATTATTACGATTATGCCATTAACTTCTTAAATAATTATTCTTCCTTTTATGGTGTGACCCTTTAGGTTCTCCATATTAAACCTGTTGTGAATAAATCAATTAGAACAATTCTAATCTTATTTAAATAAATAAATTAAATAATTAATTTATTTAAATAAATAATATTTATTCTACAATAGGGATAAGCCTCCCTAGCGATCAACGACTTTCCAGATAATATAGATTTCAACATTAATCATAAAAGAACCTTTGAGTAAATAGTTACCGCATCTGATTCAATCCTTCCACCATACAATGTCCCAATTAAATATAAGACATGGAATTACTGTCAAGTCTTATTTTATTTAATTATATGTATTTCGACTCTTAAATGCACAACTCAAAATAATGCAAATTAGAAACTCCTTTCTAATTTCATTCTGCATTGGCCAAGGACTACTGGGTTGTCATTTATCGAATCACATAGGACATTTCTCTTCTTTTATTAGAAGTGGTAGATTCTTTATTGATCATACATTATCTCCATGTATAACTTATTATACCCAAGCATACCCTTTGATATACCCTAAGGGTCTTAAGGAATAAGTCAAAGTATAACTCATCATACACAAGATACTATGATGATCTCAAGTCCAAGGATTACTTGACTACTATCACTACAGAATTCCTATTGACAGCAAATAAAACTCCATTAGGTATTCCTTAGCGAGCCACGCTCAAAGGAACTTATTCTCTAATAAGCACCTATATACTTGCTTTAGTGTCTCCACACAAATGATCATGAGATCAATCATCCCCCATCCAATGAAAGCAAGCAACGTATGTACCAATCTATCCTGGATTCACTAATCCCCAATTTAGTAATCCAATGATTGGGAACTATTTTAGTTTTAAGCTTTCTAAGAATTTAGATCTCATTAGAATGATCATCATCATTATTCTAAAAGCATTGCTTAAAACTATGGGTTTATCACATATTATAAAACAAAGATCATGTAGATAATTAAAAGCCTTTAATAAATTAATACTTTTTATTAATAAATGAATAAGATTGTTACAAAGTATATGCTTTATCATCAAACATGATTGGCTTGTGTGCATATTACTTTCAATCTCCCACTTGCATTAAAGCCAATCGTCATGGTAACTCATACTCTTCTTCTCTAAGTGACAATTATCCTGCTGTTGGATAAGCTTTAGTTAATGGATATGTAATGTTGTTCATGAGAGTCCACTATCTCTATAGTGATTTCCCATCTTTCAATGATTCTAATAATCAAATGAAAGTGTCACAACACATGTTTAGATCCAAGATGAGACTTAGGAACTATTCCTAGTTCTGTAATGAACTTTTAATCCAAACAATAAACTTGTAGCTTCATTTATAGCTATTTACTTTGTCTTTATCACTAAACCAACAACTCTTTGCTGTTTGAAACCTTTCCAATTCACTGCACCACTGTTCAAGGTAACGCTTTTACTTTAAAGTGGATTTTCAGTCGTCTTGGTCTGTCTAAAAAAAAAAAAACTTGAGTCTGTTAAGCCCTCTAGTTTTAATTAAGACCCACCATGAATATGATCACATCCTTAGTATCGGTTAAGCACTTTAAGATGTTTTTCACAGACTCATAGTGAACTTCTCCATAATATGACTGATCAACATCAGGTCTCGTACATTTCATTGCATATATGATTGTCACTCATGCGACCTCTCTTTTGGAGTCTATGGGGACTATTAAGAGAGATACACTCCATAGCTCATCGACATGAGACATCTCTTGGAGTTTGCCATGCTAAACGACTTTAGCATCAAATGAATATACGTTCCTTGGGTTAAGTCGAGCATCCTCAGTATCTATCTATATAGATTTTATCCCCAATTAAGATACTCTTCCCAAATCATTCATGGAGGAATGTTTAGCACAACTTTATCTTTACCGATGTAGCATTAGTATGTCATTCCTTATCCGTAGTATATCAACATATAATACTAGGCCCACTGTCTCTTTTGTACACACTAGAACTCTTACCTCATCGTATGTAACTCTGGATCATCATCTTCTATGATGCGTACCTCATCATCATCATCCATGATGAATCCATACCTCCTAGGTATCTTGATGCTTATTCCGTTTTACTGATTAGGTTGTGGTACAATAGTTCTATCTATAGGTTCCTCTTATTTGACTTATAGTGATTTTGTGGTTCTTGAACTCTTCAAGATCTATTATCCTCCCACTAGCCCCTTCAATGATAAACACCTTTATCTTAGAAGGCAGCGTGTTTCGCAACAAACACCTTTTGCTAAGTAGGATTATAGAACATATACCCTAAACTTACTTTAGGATGTCCCACAAATCGACACTTATAAAATCTTGTCCCAAGCTTATCCTTTGAAACCTTTTTCACATAAGTTGGACAACCCTTATCTTAACATACTTAAGATTAGAATCCTCCCCATCCATAACTTTTATTGAGTCTTGGGGCTTGATTTTGAGGTTACCATTTTCAGTGATATGTCAGCCATTTCTAGGACATTATCCTAGAAAAAGATACTGAAATGTCGGTAAAATCATTATGGACCGTACCATGTCCAACAAGGTACGAATTTTCCATTCAGATACATCAATCAATTATTGCGTGATCGGATGATGTCCATTATGAGAAAACCATTTGAGATGATCTAGAAACTTATCGCACAAGTATTTATTCCTTGATCTAATCAAATAATCTTAATACTTTTGCCAATTTGTTTCATTTCAATTCTTTTAACCTTTCAAATAATTCACAATTGTATTTCAAAAAAAATACACACATTCAACTCTTTGAATGATCATCTCCTTTTCTTATTTTAGTTTGTTCAATTTTGTAAAATATATTTTTCACGTAAGTCAAGTATACTAAATTTATTAAGTAATATTCTCGTTTATATAAAAATATTAATATTATAAATAGAACAACAATTGTTCTTAATTATAATGCCAAAGATTTCATTGTCCAACAATAAAATGGAAATAATATTTTTAACAAGAACCGGAATACAATAACAACTTATTGACTTAATAGATTTGCCCGTAGGCATTGTTAAATTATACGTTTCTATGGCTAATGTAGCAACCTTTGTTACATTTCCCACACATAGGATTACTTATCTTTGTTTAACTTTCTACTTACGCTTGGTCCTTCATAAATCTATATTTATGATAACCAAAGTCGGTATCCAATACCCAAGTAGAACCTTGACTTAAAGAAAATTTATTTCAATCATGAACAAAAATCGATTATGTCGAAACTTCACTAAGCTTCTTTGGTTAGCCTCTCGCAAGATGCTTCTCGCAGCTTTCTTTTCAGTTGTCCGGACTTATTGCGGTTGGAAGCAAACTCCTTTGCTTATCCGTGACGCTTTTGTTCTTATTATCCTTTGTTTTTGCCTTTCTATTTACCTTCTTTGAATCGCTCTTCTTTCGGAAGATCCTTTGGCCCCTACCAAGAAGACTTGATCTTTCTTGGTTGTAAAGTGACTCTCAACATTTTTCAATATGTTAAGCAAATCGTGAGGTCGATATCTAGCTTGTTCATATAAAATTCACAACAATTATGAAAGGAGTCCGGAGTGAGTGCAAGATCAAATCTTGGCTCAACTCTCCATCCAAAAAAACTCGTTGTCTAATTGATCAATCAAATTGATAATGTTAAGAACTTTTTCTGCATCTATATAGTGCCATTGGCCATTCTAGATCGAAAGAGCTCCTTAGATATCGATATCTATCGGTCCTACTTTCCTCACCATCAACTATTTGACGTGCGGGAGTATAGTAGAAGTATCCATAGTTTCAGTTGACATTGAAGCTTGTTACTCATGGATACTGAGCATGATGCATTGAGCCAATCAGGCATCATCTTGCCACTTTCTAAAAGTAGCAATCTCTTCCTCGAGGCATTGTCTACAACCATTGCGAGGATAGGCGTATTAAGACATAAGATAGCTTTTCACACTATGAGAACTATTCTCAAATTCCTTAACCAATCCATTTAATTGATTCTCGATTAATTTAGCATCTAATATGCTTCACAAAGGATAGTAATTTTAGATATTGTAAAATTCTCAGAAATGAATTTGTAATTAACAACATTTTAACATACATTCTTTTATTAATTACCAAAATTAATTAGGTCTTGTTTTAAATTGGTATCTCCCACTATTTTCTTCAACTATATTACCCTCACTTATATAGTTCTAAAAAATCTAATTAAAGATCCGGTAGTGAGAATAAGGATCCCATTTCAAATGTATATAGCCTTGTGGTGACACAACAAACTATATATAAATAAATAGGTAGACAACTTTTATCAATTACATCAACTATGCAACTCCTTGTATTTTTTGCCTCTTAGATTATTTTGATCAGTGGTGGCACATCCGAATCAAAATTATCCAAGTTAAGTCCGACCTAGCACTCCATATATTCAAAAAGAAAAATATCATCCTTGTGGTGACACAACAAAACAATATTGTTCAATTTTCTTTATAAGCATCAAATGTGATAAATTAACATCTTAAATACTTAATACTTGCCTTGTGGTGACACAACAAACTCATATTAAATATTTAATACTCTATTAATTTTATCATGCTAGAAAGGCGGCGTTCGATATTCCAAATATCTTTGAACGCTTAGGACTTAATATAAAAATTGAGGGTTTGTTATTAATTTGTCTCATCTTGTTTAGGTAGCATTACACATATATATATATAAAATAATACGTCGTATTAATGAACATACGAAGCATGTTTGCATAATATATATATATATATATATAAGCATGCACATATAGAATACTATATTCTACCCGGATTGATTATGGACTTTTATTCTAGTTTGGTTCACTAGAGCCACCAAGTGAACCAAAAGGTCAAACCCTAGGGGGTGCGAAATAAAATTTAAATATAACTATTACATTTAAACCCTGGCTCCATTACAAACGGGTCTTCAAGCTCCTCAGATTTTGATCTCCAATTTTTCAAAATTAATTCTAACTATTCCTATTACAAAACTATTTTAAAATAAATAGAAACCTTGATCGTGATCGAGGGAAGTACATAGGAGGAGATAGAATTTACATTAAGAAAAAAATTAGAGAAGGCACGTCAGTAATTCCATTTAATAAAAAACTCATACATTCATGCATCCAACTAAAATAAATCCAATCGCATTGGTCAATAGTCCATAATCAATCCCATTTATTATCATACACATCACCATATGCATCAATAAATAACATTCATCTCATGAATAATAAACATTTAATATATATATTGATATCATTTAATGGGCAAATTTAGTTAGTATAAAATCTATTTTGAATCAAAATAAACTCCTTTATTTTAATCCAAATTTAAATCAAAATAAAACTATTTTATTTTAATTTATCTAATTTTGAATAAAATAAACTATTTTATTTTAATCAAAATCTTTAATCAAAATAAACTCATTTATTTTAATTAATTATGGAATCCAATTCCATGTAATAAAAAAATCTTTAATTAAAATAAACTCTTTTATTTTAATTAATTGTGGAATCCAATTCCATGTAAAAAAAAAATTATTAAAGGAAACACGGATATTCTTTTCCTATTCACAAATAAACTCCTTTATTTTGAATAATATGAAATCTTATTTCATATTTAAATAAACTCCTTTATTTAAGGAAATTAGGATTCTCTTTCCTATTCACAAATAAACTCTTTTATTTTGAATAATATGAAATCCTATTTCATATCTAAATAAACTCCTTTATTTAAGGAAAGATCAATTTCAACTCCAATTAGTTATCATGGAATCCAATTCCAACTCTAATTAGTTAGCATGAAATTCTAATTTTAAAATTAAAATAAAACTATTATTTTAAAATTAAAATAAACTTTTATTTAAAATTAAAATAAACCTTTTATTTTAATTATAAAATTATTGAGAATAATATATATATATATATATATATATATATATATATATAATAACCGTATATATAATAATATATATATATATTAGTTACGGTATATATATATATATATATATATATATATATACTAATATATTAAATATTATATATATATATATATATATATATAATCACATGACTTCTTGGATTTTTCTTGTTCTTATTCACATGAAATCCTTGATTTAGTTCCCTTTAATTTTTAAACCGCGTATATACAGATTCTATTACAACTTTCAAGCTTCTTTAAAGATTCATGCAAGATACCATAATAAATGTTGAATGTCATCATTGATTTCCTTTTAAAATGACTCATGCTGCACGATTTTATTTTATTTTTTTTATTTTTTTTTATATATAAATTTTATACAACAAAATTATGCCCAATTAAATTGTTCTAAACACATATCAATATACATATCAAATTTGAACAATTAATAATTTGCATAAAGGTTTGGCTTTGATACCACTGTTAGGTTTGTAATATTCATGGGCGCAATCAAATTGCATAAAAGTGCGGAAGCGTGTAAAAATCAGAGTTTAAAAAATTTTACAAACCATATACCCGGATCATCCTTTATGCATAATTATTAATTAAATGAAAAGATAAAGAATAAAATCATACCCTTGAAGATCGAGCTTCCTCAGGTACAAGTTCACCTCCAAATCCTTTCGCGTTCAACTTGAATCCACCGGGTTTGGTTCCTTCCTTTGATCAACGTTAGCCACCCAAATGTTTGGCCTCTAGAGGTGATCCACCAAGGAAGAAGAAAATTCAAGAAGAAGGGTGGTTGGCTAAACCCTAGTTTTCTATCTCTATAGAAAAGGGTACTCTTCAACAAATTAGAATTATATCGTATGTTGAAAAAGTCAACAACCCATACCACCCATAATAAGACTCCTCTTATTTATTGATGTGGGCAACCCTCCTTAACAATTAAGAAATTGGGTTTTATTTAATTAATTAAATTCTTTTAATTAATTAAGCTCCTAATCTTATTAGGGATAATTAATTAAACTCCTTTAACTAATTTTCTTCCTAATCCAATTAGGAATAAATGAAAGTACTTATATTAAATTAATTCCTAAACTCTTTTAGAAATTAAAATAATAATAATTGTAATAATATTAATAAGACTCCTCTTATTAATTTATATTTAATATTTCTAAAATATTAAATAATAAATATTAAGCTATTTAATTTATACTATCACCATAGATTAAATTAAATATACTTAACATATTATTACGATTATGCCATTAACTTCTTAAATAATTATTCTTCCTTTTATGGTGTGACCTTTAGGTTCTCCATATTAAACCTATTGTGAATAAATCAATTAGAACAATTCTAATCTTATTTAAATAAATAAATTAAACAATTAATTTATTTAAATAAATAATATTTATTCTACAATAGGGATAAGCCTCCAACTATGATCAACGTCTTTCCGAGATAATATAGATTTCAACATTAATCATAAAAGAACCTTTGAGTAAATAGTTACTTGCATACAATTCAATCCTTCCACCATACAATGTCCCAATTAAATATAAGACATGGAATTCTTCGTCAAGTCTTATTTTATTTAATTATATGTATTTCGACTCTTAAATGCACAACTCAAATAATGCAAATTAGAAACTCCTTTCTAATTTCATTACGCCTTAACCCGAAGGACTACTTGGGTTGTCATTTATCGAATCACATAGACATTTCTCTTCTTTTATTAGAAGTGGTAGATTCTTTATTGATCATACATTATCTCCATGTATACAACTTATTATACCCAAGCATACCCTTTGATATACCCTAAGGGTCTTAAGGAATAAGTCAAAGTATAACTCATCATACACAAGATACTATGATGATCTCAAGTCCAAGGATTACTTGTACTACTATCACTACAGAATTCCTATTGACAGCAAATAAAACTCCATTAAGTATTCCTTAGCGAGCCACGCTCAAGAAACTTATTCTCTAATAAGCACCTACATACTTGCTTTAGTGTCTCCACACAAATGATCGCTGAGATCAATCATCCCCATCCAATGAGAAAGCAACGTATGTACTCAATCTATCCGGATTCACTAATCCCCAATTTAGTAATCCAATGATTGGGAACTATTTTAGTTTTAAGCTTTCTAAGAATTTAGATCTCATTAGAATGATCATCATCATTATTCTAAAAGCATTGCTTAAATCTATGGGTTTATCACATATTATAAAACAGCATCATGTAGATAATTAAAAGCCTTTAATAAATTAATACTTTTTATTAATAAATGAATAAGATTGTTACAAAGTATATACTTTATCATCAAACATGATTGGCTTGTGTGCATATTACTTTCAAATAGATCTTCAAGAGTTTGAATAGTCCTCTCCGATTGTCCGTCCATCTGAGGATGATATGCCGAGCTAAATCGTAAGTCTGTGCCCATAGCTTTTTGCAAACTAACCCAAAATCGTGAAGTGAATCTTGGGTCTCGATCGAAACTATGGATACCGCAAGCATACCATGCGATCTTACAATCTCGTTTATGTACATACGAGCAAGACGTTCAAGGGTATAAGTTTCTCGTTTCGGTAAGAAATGAGCGAGACTTGGTCAATCTATCAACAATGACCCAAATCGCATCAATGCCTTGAGAAACCGTAGGAAGGCCGGTAACAAAATCCATGGTAATGTGCTCCCACTTCCATTCCGGAATTTCAAGTGGTTGAATGGACCTTTTGGTACTTGATGCTCTGCTTTAACTCGTTGACAAGTTAGACACCTTGAGATAAACAAATATATCTCTCTTTTCATATTGCTCCACCAAAATGTATGGCGAATATCATGATACATTTTGGTACTCCCGAGATGGATTGCAAATGGTGTGTTGTGCGCCTCCATCATGATATTATACTTTAAATCGTGGTCGTTAGGAACACAAAGTCCGGAGTTGACTCAAGTATTCCTTCTTCATCGATTCTTGCTTCCCAAGATAAAGCACCTTCTTGCACTTTCTTCCTCATACGCATCGGCTCCGTGTCCGTAGCTTGAGCGACTTTAACTTTATCGATCAAAGTCGGTTCTACTCGTATATTCGCTATCATCACATGTGTCCTGAGTCTTTAACTCTATCTCCATCCTTTGCAAGTCACACAAAATGGGCCTTTGCATTGACAATAACGCACTCAGTGCTTGCATACGATCTTCTACTCAATCGTCGGCTACCACGTTCGCTTTTCGGGATGGTATTGGATGGTATGATCATAATCTTTCAATAGTTCAAGCCAACGTCGTTGTCGCGTGTTGAGTTCCTTTTGAGTGAATAAATATTTGAGGCTTTTATGATCCGTAAAGATCTCCACTTTCTCCCCATACAAGTAATGCCTCCAAATTTTAAGTGCAAAAGATAACATCCGCTGACTCCGGATCATGAGTAGGATAATTCCTCTCATATTCTTTGAGTTAATCGTGAGGCATAAAGCTATAACTTTTCCATGTTGCATGAGAACACATCCCAACCCTTTGCCCGAAGCATCATTTGTAGATGACAAATCCTACGAGCGGATGGTATTATCGAGCAGTCTTTGAAATAAGTCTCCTCTTGAGTTCTTGAAAACTCTTCTCACATTCTTCGCTCCAACCGAACTTTGTATCTTTTCGAGTCACCGAAATCGATGGAGTAGCGATTCGAGAAAATCCTTCCACGAATCTCCGATAATAACCAAATTAAACCGAGAAAGCTACGTACTTGGTCATCGATTTAGGTTGTTCCCAACTTTGAATAGCTTCAATCTTTCTTTGGGTCAATGAGATATTCCATGACTTGATACCACGTGCCCAAGGAATGCTACTTCTTCGACGAACTCGCATTTCTTCAACTTGGCATAAAGCTTATATTCACGAAGCTTTTGGAGTGTCAGCCTCAAGTGTTGCTCATGATCTTCACCGCTTTTGGAATAAATAAGGATTTCATCAATAAAGACGACCACAAAGTGATCTAAATATTCCTTGAATACTCGGTTCATCATATCCATGAAGGCAGCAGGAACATTAGTCAATCCAAAGGACATGACTAGGAATTCATAATGCCCGTACCGAGTTCTGAAAGCCGTCTTTGGAATGTCAGCGGTTCTAATCTTCAATTGGTGATATCCGGAACGAAGATCAATCTTTGAAAAGAATTTGGCTCCTTCCGGTCATCAATACGTGGCAATGGATACCTATTTTTGATGGTGACATGATTCAACTCCCGATAATCAATACAAAGTCGCATACTCCCATCTTTCTTCTTCACGAATAGAGCAGGAGCACCCCGAGGAGAAGTACTAGGGCGAATAAAGCCAATGCCTAACAATTCCTGCAGGTTGGGTCTTTAACTCCACGAAGTTCAATAGGAGCCATTCGATATGGGGCTTTGGAAATAGGTTTTGTCTGGGGTTCAAGGTCGATACAAAATTCAATTTCACGCTCTGGGGTAGGCCAGGAAGTTCTTCGGGGAATACGTCAGGAAATTTATTAACAATAGAAATATCGCTCAAAATCGGCGTATTTTTGTTTAAATCGTGACATGAGCTAAGAAAGCTTGACATCCGTTTTTCAATAAACGAATAGCTTTATGGCTTGAGATAGACCGTGATTGATTTTAATGGTTTGGTCGTTTGAATTAGCATAATAGGTTGATTAGGAATATGAAAGCTAACAACCTTACGAAAACAATCAATTTTTGCATGATAAGTAGTTAACCAATCAATCCTTTAATCACGTCCAAATGCAAGTATTTTAATGAAATAAGATCGACGAGTAATGTGAAGGTACCGATTTGAACCAAACAAGACTTATAAACAATGGATGTAATGAAGGTTTCTCCCAAATCGGAGTTTCCACAGATAAGTCAAAGTCTAATTTCTCCGGAGTTAAATTTAATCGATGAGCGCAAGTAGGAGAAATAAAAGAATGGGTAGAACCCAGATCAAATAAAGTATAGACTTCATTAGAGTTTATGATAAGCTTACCTGTGATGACCTCATTCGGGTTCCTTGCTCTCTGAGGAGTCACAACAAACGCTCTCCTTTGTACTACTACCGGTTTGACTTTTACGGGACGACCTTTGGTGCCTCCATCCTAGTTGAATTTGTCTTGAACGCACAAAATCGAGCTAAGTGACCTTCTCTTCCACAATTATAACATTCTTTGACTGGCATGTAGCACGATTCGGATGATGTGTCCCTCTTCTCGCATTTGAAGCATATGATAGGTGGTCTTTCTCCTTCCTTAACAACGGGTCTTTGGTCTTGACGTCTTTCTATCATTGTTGAATCTCCGCTTCTTGAAATGTCCATTCTTATTGTTTTGGCCCCGATTACCACCGAGTGGTTACCATATCTCGGCCCGTTGATTCCCTCCACGCTTGTTGTCACCGCTTGATGACTACTCTCATTTGGTATTATAATTTTGTCATTTGCTCTCTTTTAGTTGCGTTGACTCGTTATCGCGCTCCACTAATCGAGCCCTATTTACAACATCCGAATACAAACACGGTTTATGAGAAATAAGATGTTGACGTATCTCGACTTCAAACCTCTTAAAAACATTCGTGCCATTCTCTCTTCATTATCCACCAAGTGGGGCCGCAAACCGTGATAACTCCACAAATTTTGCCTCGTATTGCGACACGGTCATATTGTTTTGTTCCAACTTGATAAACTCCACCTCCTTCATGTGGCGAATACTTTCGGAAAGTATTTGTCGTTGAATGACTCTGGAACTTCTCCCAAGATATCTTGATTACATCGGGTTGAGTCGTTTCTACCGATTCCCACCATGTCGCCTCTCCAAAACATAAAAAAGCGCGCAAGGGAACCTTTTGCTCCTCGGAGCATCCCAAGACATCAAATATCTTGTAATCTGCTTTATCCATGCTTCCGCCGAAGTGGTTTTGGTAATCGCTTTACGATTCAACCGAATGGGACCGGGTTAAGGGAGCTCTAGCCACAGATTGATAGAGATTATGGAATTCTAAATAAGGTGCTCCATAACATAATCGATACTCATGTTGCCCACCATTTGTTCTCAACAATGCCGCATTATCATGCAATGGAGGCCACGAAAGTGATCAAGCTAATATTGGGAGATTATTATCGGTTTGATGAGACCCCGGTATTCAAGGCAATGTGGAGGGAAGCAAAGGAGTGTATATATGTTGAGCCGGATGAAGCTAACCGAACACGGTGTCTTACGTACAATAATAAGCTCTAGTTTGATGTTGAAGGAAAATTATGAAACAAAGGCGAAGTTGAATCTTTGTTAGTGGAGATTTATGTCTTCCGCTCTCATGGTAATCTAGGTTTGCTTTGGTTGCTTTGTACTATGAACCTCATAATATTAGCTTAAATAAGTTTGTTGTGAGAAACAATTGTATGATTAACAAACATGTTTGAAGTTAAGTGCTCGATTAAGAGTTTTTTTCCTTCCAAGGAAAAACAAACCAAAGACTCCATTTTCCGAGTTTTAAATTACTAGTAGGTCATGAAAGCGAGAATAGCGAGAGTCAGTAATCCCGATGGCCAATTATGGTGCTTTGATGATTGCTCCTCCTCCTCCATGCCAAGTTTAAAAGACAAGTTCGGTGGAAATTTTACATTTGATTATTTTTACTTAATGAAAAGGAGTGTTTTATACATCGAATTAGTCTTCATTCATTTGCCCAACTTGTTGATAAGGTCTAGTGGGATACGAGAATCCACATTATACTAGAACTAGAATGAATCTCATAATATTATTAGGTCAAGTTTCGAGGCGGTAGTAATTATTCAGATTGCGAGTAAATTTTCAAGGAGTTGTGGATATTATGTTGTAGGTTTCAAGCGAAGTCATCTCCATAAGTTTAGGGGCTAGCTTATGTTTCAAGTTCCTCGACCTCGAATTTTCCCTCGCCACATAGCTATCCTAATCAAAGGCATAATAAATTGCTTCTCATTTCCTCCATCCGAAAAATAGAAAGTCAAGTTTTTCTGAATTAAGGTTTGTATAAAAGTAGACACTTGAACATAAAGATCAATCTAATAGAAGGATCTAGAGAAAGATATGGGACGTTAAGAGCAAATTTAAGCTCTTTATTTATTAACTATAAATTTAGCCTTTAAAATTACGTATTAAAAAATAATTATGTTTAAGTGTGTATCTTGTTTTAACTTCGTATTCTTTTCTTTCCCCATAATTAAGCATATAACTTTTAGTATTTTAAAAGAAATTTTTTATATTCTTTCCCCATAATTAAAGAAAAATTAATTGTAATTATCAATTCTGCGTAATATTGACCGTTAGAGTTAACTTATGATCATTTGAGTTAAATTCATTCAAGTTGATGAGTTAACTCAAGTAAAAATGTTGATCGTATTTTTTATATAGAAGAAGGTATAGATGAGTGTGGTTAATGCGAAAACCGAGATTGTTTCCAAATCACTAACCCATTCGATTGCATTGCTCAAGGTGTTTTGGGCCTTTCTCATGCTTTGCCGCACATTAGATTCCCATAGGCCGATGATGCGGGAGGATTCTGAAATCTCGGCGAAGATTTTGAATGATCGGATAGTCTGATCGATGTCGATGCTAAAAGATCAAAAGCTTAGGGATTAAGCGTATCGGTATCGGTTGATTTCGAGATCAAGCGTTCGGTCCTTTTCTTGGTCGAGTTCGACGGACGGACGGCGTCATGATCGTGTATTCAAGTCGAGTTCGACGGATGACGTCGTGACTTCGGATATGGCGAACCTCTTCCGAAGAGGCATCATGACTTCTGAAGTCGATGGATCTTATTATTATTATTATTATTATTATTATTATTATTATTATTATTTATGTGACGTCCCCAAAAATTAGGTATACATCACCCATCTTGGGTAGTCAGATACATGGTACGTAATTTAAATACAACTTACTAATTATAAGCGTAGTAGTATGCAATCGACATAAATCGTGAGTTTGAATACAAATATTGTCTACTAGATATTATAAAACTCAAAATGAGTCCTCATTACAATTATTATCACACTATTTCACGAATAGTGAGGACTACTAATGCTATCCTCTGGACCATTACTCCGTTCCCCGACTCGTCTCAAATATGTTCTCTCATTTCAAGAAGAACGGTGAAAGAAAGGGTGAGCTCAACTAGCCCAAGAAGAAATATTATGACTATGATAATGCGAATAAATTATCAATAGCTTTCAACATTGTTAAACCGATAAAATATAATAAACATCAAGTTTAATCATTGATGAACAAGCAATCCATTAAAAGAGTCAAGTAGAAAATAAAATCTACTATCTTTTATGATTTAAAAGGTTTTTCATCATTGTTATAAATTTGAGACTCGACTTTCATAAATAATTCACATCATTGAATCACCCCTCGCACTACTCTGACGAGGATATTCTTTAGTATCACGACCACAATTATTCTGCGCACTACGGGCCAAGAATAGTTGTGTATTCATTAATAATTCATGATCATGCCAACAATCGTCCATCAATGCACTACTGACCATCGAGGACTTTTACTACATCACTTGTAACATTACGGTCATGATTACAATCAATAATCCCCAGTCATAATCATACCAAGTCCATCCATGCTCTACAGCCCACGAGATGACTTTAAAAAAATATAAACATGAGGATGATGACAATGATATAAGAATTCAATAAAACAAGTTCAAGAATTAATTTATTCAGAACTAATAACATCAAACTCGTCAATCGACATGATCTTTGCTTTGTAGAGTAAAATTCAAGAATGATCGGAAGAATATTTCCATGAAAAGATCTTTGGATGAAACACAAATATCGAGGATATTCTACTAATTTCATGGAGTATAGAAGTCAAAGTTTTAACTAACCTGGTATAATATAGAATGAAATAACAAAAGAAATCACCATGCATGCGATAGATCGCACAGGCGAGTTATTCAACAGAATAATAAATAACGGAACCCGGTCGAGTGAAATTCACACCAAACAAGATGTTCCAACGAATAATAAAGATGGAACCGGATCCGGTGTAAAACACACGATAGGATATTCCAATGAGAATGATAAAAAGCGGAACCGAGTCCCAGTAAAACACACGACGGGATGTTCCAACGAAATAATAGAAGAATGGAATAAAAGAAGAAGATCACCAAGTATAGGGGATTCCACAGTATCTGAGTTATTCCAACAGAATAAATAAGAATGGAATAACAAAAGAAGTTCTCTTTATGAATACAAAGAATAACACCCCTTACGAAGTACAACAAATAATATTCCTACCTTAGAAGAAGCTGAATATTGGCAAAAGTGAAGTAATAGCGAATACTTTTCTTCTTTCTCTCTATAGTTTCTCTCTCAGAGTTTCAAAGAATTAAATAAGAAAATAATGAAGGAATGAGCTTATTTATAGGAAAATAGAATGCATAGTAATTAATCCATGAACGGTCCGATTGATTTACTTTAATCTGACGGTCCATATTTAAAGCAAAATTTTTTAAATAAAATATAATATATTCTATTTATATAAAACATTTTACTATGCAAACACTATGCAACACTATGCAAAACACTATACAAAACACTATGCATAATAAAATATAATATATTTTATTTATAGAATAACTTTAATAAAGTATTACGCTTTATATAAAAAGATGTTTACGTTTTATTACGTTAATAATACGAATAAAACAAAAGCGTCATTATCGCTATAATAATTCATATTATTAATCGACAATAATGGAATCAAACCGAGTGACTTCTCACATAAGCATTAATAATCAATACTGGTAATGCTACTATGCAACCACACGTATTCTTCGTACTTTTACTACTAAGGTAGTTCAACAATATCAACGGTAAAACTTCCGCCGTTATTTCAATAAAATATTTTTATCGTTTTCTCAATCCGAATGATAATTACATTTGTGGGGTCCACCAATGATTGAGTAGTTATACGAATATTCCTGCTAAACCGAATATTCCCAGACCAATCGAATATAATATAACAACTTGCATACTTTACAAAATTTATAAATATTACCCACAACTATAACATTATATCAAATTATTCCATAATATTCAAAAATAATATTTATAGAAAATTCATCTTTATTTATAAAAGCTGGGGTCTTACAATTTAGTTCTTTATAGTTATAGTATTTTGGTAGTAAATCTTTTATAATAAGTTGTTATTTGTTAAAGATTTTATTTCTGTATCTTTAGGAAGTTTGTTAGGATATCTTTTCGTATCTTTAGAAAGTTTGTTATAATCTTTTTCACATCCCTAGAAGTATTTTATTTTCAGATCTCTAAGAAGATTCTAGACTGACTTGGAGATAAAATTTTGTTAACTATATATAAACCCGACTTGTGGGTTGAAGGAGACAGACTTTGATTTTAATAAATATAAATTTACACATTAGAGAGAGTTTATCTGTGTTTTTCGATGAATCTCTTGTTTCTTTATTTGTAAATTTAATTATTTACTAACCCCCAAAATAATCGCTATTATGCCCGACGTTATGGACGGCCCAAGGTTGATTTTACTTTTCGAGAGAACCTTACATTGATATACTCATCCTACTATCGGAATCAAAAGGATATATATATATATATATATATATATATATATATATATATTAAAATTTTACTTGTTCAAGGAGAAAACCTATAAAAAAAACTAGCTGGACTTACTTCACCAACAAACTTGAAGCCACAAAATTGAAGCCTTCAAAATAGAGTTATGGGGTGAGTCGTCACTAAGGGTGTAAACGAGTCGAATTAGAGCGAACAAAGAGCTATTCGAAATCGACTCGAAATGATAAATTCGTACTCAAATTCGGCTCGAATTCGAATTATATTTAAAAATTTCTACTCAGATTCGACTCGACTCGAATATTTATTACTTGAATTCGATCCGACTCAACTCAAATATTTATTCAAACTACTCGCGAGCTTCAAATTTAAGCTCGAATTCGAATCTCCACATAATAATTAGTTTTATAATAAATATAATTATAAATTAAATTTGTTATTTTACTTAAAAATGAGAAAATATATTTATTATTACACTTTACAAATATAAAATCACAATTAAAATTAAAAACAAAACAAAACAATAACTAATTATCCTAATTTGATTTAAATTTGTATATATTATAAGAGAATGTATCGAACATCTAATCGAATATGTATTAACTGAGTATGTATCGAATCACAATAAAAAAATTCGAATAGTTTGAACGAGTCGAGTATAACCTTGCTCAGATTCTACTCATATTTTTATTCGAACTATTTTTAATGCTCAGATTTGAATCATATTATTAACGAATCAAGTCTCGCTTTCATATTTTTTTTTAATCGAGTCCAATCGTGTTGGCTCGTTTAACTTTATATAGTCGTCACTACAAAAAAAATAGGTCATTCTTGACGACACAAGTCACGCTTGATGACCCTAGTCTTGCGTCGGCAATGAGGTCATTGGTGACGGTATAGTCTATCGCCCTTCCCATCGCCGTATGGATCATCGCCCCTGATTCCCGTCGCTCGTCATCGGTAAGTGTGTCATTCCCAACGAGGTCATTGGCGACAGCTAGCCGTCAGCAATGATGTATTGGCGACGAAAAGCCCGTCAGTAATAGCTATATCAAAAAATTAAAAAACAGTCATTGCCAACGGCATAGTCGTCGCCAATGAGTTGTTTAGAAAAAAAATTAAAAAAATTTGCAAAATACCCCAGTTCCTTTACATATACATAATTATACCCGTTATAAACTAAAGAAAAAAAAATAATTCTTCACGAACGTATATCAATAACAATAATAGCTTTTGCTATATCAACCATCAAATATGTAAACAACGTAATGACTTATAGATAAAAGTTGTATGATGTAAATACAAAATGTAATCATAAACACTCAATATAGTTAGATACATATACCATCAACCTAACTAGATACTAAACTCTAGTCTGTACAACTCAAATGCTGTATAAATATATATATATAAAAGTCAAAATATAAACATAATGGGTACTACAACCCAAGATCAGGAATGTCAGTATCATCATCGCCGCCGGTCCCATCGCATATCTCACCTATGGTCCGACCGTCGGTCCCACCTCCGGTCTGACTGCCGGTCCCACCCTCAATAGTCTCATCAGCATCAGGCCGGCGGTTATCACCATCTCCACCACGGGCATCGCCTATGCCGCAGCCTCCACCCGCTGAAGTCTCATCAACTAGACCCTACAAAATTAAAATATTAATAACGAATTCGAAAATAGAGCTTATTTAAATTAGTTTTGTTTGTGTTCTTCAAGTGTTGTTGAGTTTTGCAAACTGGGTGATAACTCGGTCTCCGTATGTCAGAATCGAGTCCCATAAGTTGTAACATGTGTCTAATACCTACGCGGTGCTGTTTGTGTGGCGTTCGGACGGCCGATGAGGGTTTTGGGCTCTTTTTAAGCTTTTTGCCTAAGTGTTGTTGAGTTTTGCAAACTGGACGATAACTCGATTTTTGTTTGTCTAAATTGAGTCCAGTAAGTTGTAACGCGTGTCTAATACCTATGCGGTGCTATGTGTGTGTTTGTGTGGCGTTCAAACGGCTGATGCGAATTTTGGGCTCTTTTCGGTTTTTTGCCTAAGTGTTGGTGAGTTTTGCAAACTGGGCGATAACTCGGTCTCCGTATGTCGGAATCGAGTCCCGTAAGTTTTAACGCGTGTCTAATACCTACGCTGTGCTATGTGTATTTTTGTGTGGCGTTCGGACGACCGAGGTAGGTTTTGGGCTATTTTTTGGTTTTTTGCCTAAGTGTTAGTGAGTTTTACAAACTGGGCGATAACTCGGTCTCCGTATGTCAGAATCGAGTCCCGTAAATTGTAACGCATGTCTAATACTTACGCCGGTTCTATGTGTGTGTTTGCGTGGTGTTCGGACAGCCGAGGCGAGTTTTGGGCTCTTTTTCGGCTTTTTGCCTAAGTGTTGACGAGTTTTGCAAACTGGGCGATAACTTGGTCTCCATATGTCAAAATTGAGTCCCGTAAGTTGTAACGAGTGTCTAATACCTACACGGTGCTATGTGTGTGTTTGTGTGGCGTTCGAACGGCCGATGCTGGTTTTGGGCTCTTTTTTGATTTTTTGCCTAAGTGTTGTTGAGTTTTACAAACTAGACGATAACTCGGTCTCCGTATATCGGAATCGAGTCTCATAAGTTGTAACGCGTGTCTAATACCTACGCGATGCTATGTGTGTGTTTGTGTGGCGTTCGGATAGCTGATGAGGGTTTTGGACTCTTTTTCGACTTTTTGCCTAAGTGTTATTGAGTTTTACAAACTAGGCGATAACTCGGTCTCTGTATGTCCGAATCGAGTCCCGTAAGTTGTTATGTGTGTCTAATACCTAAGCGGTGCTATGTGTGTGATTGTGTGGCATTCAGACGGCCGAGGCGGGTTTTGGGCCCTTTTTCGGCTTTTTGCCTAAGTGTTGGCGAGTTTTGCAAACTGGGCGATAACTCGGTCTCCGTATGTCAGAATCGAGTCCCGTAAGTTTTGACACGTGTCTAATACCTACGCGGTGCTATGTGTGTGTTTGTGTGGCGTTCGGACGACCGATACGGGTTTTGGGCTCTTTTTTGACTTTTTGTTTAAGTGTTGGCGAGTTTTGCAAACTGGGCGATAACTCGGTCATCGTATGTCAGAATCGAGTCCCATAAATTGTAATGCATGTCTAATACCTACGCGGTTTTATGTGTGTGTTTGTGTGGCGTTTGGACAGTCGAGGCGGGTTTTGGGCTCTTTTTTGGCTTTTTGCCTAAGTATTGGCGAGTTTTGCAAACTGGACGATAACTCGGTCTCCGTATGTCGGAATCTAGTCCCGTAAGTTGTAATGCGTGTCTAATACCTACGCGGTATTATGTGTGTGTTTACGTGGCGTTCGGACAGTCGATGCAGGTTTTGGGCTCTTTTTTGGTTTTTTGCCTAAGTGTTGACGAGTTTTGCAAACTTGACGATAACTCGGTCTTCGTATGTCAGAATCGAGTCCCGTAAGTTGTAATGCATGTCTAATACCTACGCGGTGCTATGTGTGTATTTGTGTGGCGTTCGAACTACCGAGGTGGGTTTTGGGCTCTTTTTCGGCTTTTTGCCTAAGTGTTGGCGAGTTTTGCAAACTGGGCGATAACTCGGTCTCCGTATGTCAGAATCGAGTCTCGTAAGTTGAAACGCATGTCTAATACCTACGCGGTGCTATGTATGTGTTTACGTGGCTTTCGGACGACCGATGCGGGTTTTGGGCTCTTTTTCAGCTTTTTGCCTAAGTGTTGGCGAGTTTTGCAAACTGGGCGATAACTCGGTCTCCGTATGTCCGAATCGAGTCCCGTAAGTTGTAACGTGTGTCTAATACCTACGCGGTGTTATGTATGTGTTTCTGTGGCATTCAGACGGCCGAGGTGGGTTTTGGGCTCTTTTTCAGCTTTTTACCTAAGTATTGGCGAGTTTTGCAAACTGGGCGATAACTCGGTCTCTGTATGTCGGAATCGAGTCCCATAAATTTTAATGCGTTTCTAATACCTATACAGTGCTATGTGTGTGCTTGTATTACATTCGGACCGTCGAAGAGAGTATTGGGCTCTTTTTTGGCTTTTTGCCTAAGTGTTGACGAGTTTTGCAAACTGGGCAATAACTCGGTCTCCGTATGTCAAAATCGAGTCCCGTAAGTTGTAACGCGTGTCTAATATCTACGCAGTTCTATGTGTGTATTTGTGTGGCGTTCGGACGGCCGATCCGGGTTTTGGGCTCTTTTTTGGCTTTTTGCCTAAGTGTTGGCGAGTTTTACAAACTGGGCTATAACTCGGTCTCCGTATATCGGAATCGAGTCCCATAAGTTGTAACACGTGTCTAATACCTACGCGGTGGTATGCGTGTGTTTGTGTGGCGTTCGGACGTTCGAGGCAGGTTTTGGGCTCTTTTTCGGCTTTTTGCCTAAGTGTTGGCGAGCTTTGCAAACAACTTGAACACATCTTTAAATTTTTCAGAAATTTCGGCAGCACCTCCTCATGGTCTTCAAGTACACGAAATAAACTAACACATCGTAGTCTAAATATGCACCCGAAGAACATTAAGATATATACTGACCAAAAATTCAAAAAATATAAAGACGAGCTCAAGTCGTTAACACCGACCTAAGTGAGATCAAAACATACAAGAACAGTCCAAAAACGGGGACTATTTGAGATTCACTCATGCTAAGTGAATCTCAAACGGGTTTCTAAGCTTCCTAAACTATATAAAAATATGAACGTATGAAATTAAACTATTTCCTAGAACAAAAGAAATAATATATTGAGAATGAATTATGAACCACAATAAAAGAAATTAATTCATCGATTCTCATGAGTATACAAAATCAAAGACTACATATTAAAGTCATATGGGTAGAATATATTTAGAATAACACAATGCTACCATTTTAATTAAGCAACACTTTGGAAACAAAGACATGGTAATTTATATTGAGAAAGTTATTTTTGATTCTTGGAAACAAAGACATTTCCGAAGTGGACTGAAATTTTATGGTTCTTGGAGTAAAAACTGTTTTTGATTTCCTTTGACATAAAAGCTCATCAACACATAAAATGACTATGTCTAACCATAAAACATCATATAACATATATAAGCATGAGCAAAACAAACAACCAGGTTAAAAAGAGGGGAAACCGCATTTACATTGTGCACTGTCTATGTTAATATGTTGACAACTTAAACCAAAGGATTTTAATAAATGAACAGAATCACTAAGGACTAATATGGCCCTCGAATCACATCCAACAACAAAAGAGGCTCAAATGGTTTGATATATGTAAAGCAACCTCTACAATATAGCTTTGATTGTTAGCAGAAAGCAGAAGCTCAAGATAATCAGATTATTAGGAAGACAAAAAGGCATGAAGGGGAAGATAGATTAAAAATAAACATGGTTATTAGAGAATCAAACACAACTGAAACAAACGAATCTATAACATTTATACTTCAACATAAGTGGAGACAGAGAAAATCGAGATGTTCAAAATACCTTTCCAAACCAATATATGTCTGACTTTGGTTTACTTTTGTCATCATAGGGCTTGTCCTATAGTTTGTGGTTTGGCCCATTTACTTTGTACATTTCCTTTCTTTTTAATACAGTTTAAATTTAGCAAAAAAAAAAAGAAAGAAATGACAAGTACCAATCAAGAGGTTCAGATGGATAATCAGTATTTTGGTGCCACTCATCCTACAAACAAATGAAAGAAATTAATTGGGTAAACAATTCCGCATTATGAAATAAATATATTATCAATTTAATTTTTTTATAAAGTATTTTCTTTACTGTAAAGATGTGAGACCCCGAATTTTATGAAATAAAAGTATTCAATTTTTTTATTTTGGTGAATAGTTAAATTGATAAAAGTTTAAATTTAAGGGTGACATTTGAAAATTTTTCAAAGTAAGCAAGTTGTTATAAAATAATCGATGGTAAAATATGTGTGGTTGCATAGTAGCACACTGTATTGATTATTAATGCTTACGTGAGAAGTCACTCAGTTTGATTCAATTATTGTCGATATTTTATATATTATTAAATCAATAATTGAGATAACAAAGTTATTAATATTATTATTTACAATATTAACGATGTCTAGAAGTTCTGCCAAGGAGAGGTTTGGTCACCTAATTGCGCGTCAATAGGTAAAAATTCTTATTGGAAACCCCCTCTTTCCTGGGAACGACCTGGTCGATTAATAGTGTGAATTATAATAATGATGATGAAGTTTTGTTTTATTAGTATTATTAATGTAATAAAACAGAAAAACTTTTATATAAAACAAAATACTTTTAAAAAGTTATTCATTTTATTAGACTATAAATAGAATATATTATATTCTATTATGCATAGTATTTTGCATAATAAAATCTTTTTATATAAAACAAAATACTTTTATAAAGTTATTTGTTTTATTAGACAATAATTAGAATATATTATATTTTATTATGCATAGTGTTTGCATAATTACTGCGATAGTGTTTGCATAGTAAAATCTTTTTATATAAAAAGAATACTTTTATAAAGTTATTCGTTTTATTAGATTATAAATAGAATATATTATATTTTATTTAAAAGATTTTGTTTTATTAGAATATTTTATAGTAAACCAATCTGATCCGTCTGTTTAAAAGTAAATCAATCTGAACCGTTCAGGAATTAGTTACTATTCAGTCCATTCTCCTATAAATTGAAGCTCATTCCTTTATTATTTCTTACGAATTCACTGAAACTCTAGAGAGAAAATTATAGTGAGAAATTATAGAGAAGTTATAGAGAAAATTTATAGAGAAAAAGAAGAAAGAAGTCTCTACTACTCACTATTCCAAAGATCCGGTTTTCTTCTAAGGTAAGGATATATTATTATTATAGTAAGGGGTATTATTTCTTTCTTATTCATGTAGAAACTTACATTATTCCGTTATTTATTATTACATTGGAATATCCTTGTCGATGCGTTCTGCATGACATTCTTCTATTCCATTATTTATTATTTTGTTGGAATAACACATGCGTCATGCGATTCTATCGCATGCATGGTGATTTCATTGTTATTCAATTCTTTATTATTACATTTGGAATATCACTGCTTGCAATTTACTTTGACTCAGTTCTCGTTCTTTATTATTACTCGTTGGAATATCCTGTCGGTCTGGATTACGTCCGACTGGTTCCGATTCTTTATTATTCGTTGAGAATAACACATGCATGCGGTCTATCGCATGCATGGTGAATTCTTCTATTATTCCATTCTTTATTATTCTGTTGGAATAACCTGTCTATGTGGATTACCACATGCATGGTGAATGATCCTTTATTTTCATTCCTTATTAAATTGTGGAAATGATCTGTTTACGTGGATTATGATGAAAGTCATAATAAAAGCATTGAACTGATGAAAATCATGAGTATAGGTAGTATTAGTAAGTGTTATAATAAGTTATGTTGGTTATTATGTGAAGACATGAAAGTTTCTTAGAAATCACAAAGGGTTGAAAATCAGATTTTGATGAAAATAGAACATGAAATTCAATTGACCATATCTCCTATTATATTTCGAATTTTTGAGTGTGGTCAAGTTCTAGAGTTAGATCTATGAGTTTTCTAACTTATCCAAGTGGAATCACTATAAAAGATGTTGTAGATTTTCGTGTGGACTGAATTTAGCAAAGGAGTCAAAAGCTGCAAATTATAAAAAGGCTACTGCCCAGAAATTTAAAAGGGCTGTTTTGGCCACTTAATTTGTGAGAAAAATTCCGGCCTTTTGGGACATGGAAATATATGGTATAAAGTACCTCCTGTCCAACAATGAGATCATTTTGACTTAAAATGAGCAAGTTATGACTATTTCAATATTTAGGTTTTTCCGATGAAAAACGCTATAACCAGAGTTCTTTAACTCCGATGACCATGAAATTTAAACTGGAAGCTCACGTTAACATGTGTAAGAGCCTGCCAAGATTTGGAAATTTCTGGAGTTAAACTTGAGGTAGATAATTTCTTAAGGAATTAATTAGAAATTAATTTTTGAAAAATAGTAAATGAATTTTAAAAATTTCGAGAAAAATATATGTTCAATATGGGACTATATTTTGCTAAATCCCAGAAAAGAAATATTTTTGGGACTGATTTGGTATTTTTCATGAAAATGATCTAGTTATGAGTAAATGAGTTAAATATGTTATGTGAAGTAACAAAGTTGAAAAATAGGATTTTATGGCTTGGAAATCTCATATATAGAGTATATCTGATTTTTTGATGAGGATTTGATCATTGGTGATGAAATCTTATGAGTATAGCATTTTAAATGATTAAATGCATTATTTGGTAAAGTGTAAACAATTGAAATAAATTATTTATAAGTTTAAGAAGTGATTAAAATATTGTTATAATATTAATAATATTAGATTATGAGTTTATTAAGTGATTGATAATATTTGGATAAATTTAAAGTCTTTAATATATATCCTTATTTTCGTTTGATTAATGTTTATATCATTGTCATCATTCTCATGTTTGTGTTGTGTTGAAAGTCATATGTGGCCTGTAGTGCATAGATGGACTTGGTATGATTATGACTAGGAATTATTTGGTATAATCATGACCGTAATGTTATAAATAATGTGGTAAAAGTCATCTTTGGCCCGTAGTGCATAGATGAACTTGGTATGATTATGACCAGGGATTATTCGGCATAATCATGGTAGTAATGGAAAACACTGAATATCCTTGGCCCGTAGTGCATGGATAATTCGTGGTTGTGATACTATTAATGGTTCGAGTCCACGACATTATTGGTTTTTGATTGTATATCTTTGGCTGTAGTGCAAAGATGAATCGCTATTGATTATTAGTTATCTGATTTGTATATCTTTGGTAGTAGTCAAAGATGAATTTATTAGTATGATTATGAAAGCAAGAATTTGTGATTTGGTATAACCATAATTTTGATGTTTCGGTGAAGAAAGGTGATGAAAATTATCTTTGTCTGAGTGCGAAAAGAATTGAAATCACAATTATGATTATAGGTTATTCATATGATTGTGGACATGAATTGTTGATTGATGTTACAGGGATAAAATATTATTGGTGGACTTTTAGCATGGAGAAGATAATTGACCTGATGGTCTATTTGACTCTTTTAATGGATTGCTCGTTCACGCTACTGCACTATGGTTGAAAAGTTTTATCATCTACCATATGTTCTAAATCTCTGATTTATTATTGATGAAAGCTATTGATAATTTAATTATCTTTAGTTATGATATTCTTTATTGGGCTAGTTGTGCTCACCCTTTTGCTTCACAATTCCTTTCAGGTAATAAGAGTGTTCTTAGAATCGGGCGGGGATAATATGGGTATAGAGCGGTGGTCTACATAGTGCTGAGGTTCTCCACAAATAGTATGGAAATAATTTTATTGAGAACTTTACATAAGTGTGTAATAATTATATATCGTCATTTGATATTTAATTTTGCTTTGAACCAAATAGAGTGAGGTGAACCCAACTTTGGAAGGGTGTTTTGCCACCATCATACAAGATGTCTAATGACATACAACCTCGTGTTATCATAAAGACAGGTTGTTGTACATCCACTTCTTTGAGTATATCTACGAGCACACTTTATATGATCTTGGAGTTTATTTGAAATATAATTTTCACTTGGTGACAAAGTGGAGATAGTTATATGTCGAGAAGACTCACCATTGGAAGGAACATGATAGTAATCTTCTCGTTTTTCTTTGGGGTCTATTAGGTCAACCAAGGATAATTCTCTGGACATATGATATCTATCATAACTTAGATTCATGGCCTCATATGTATGAAGGTTTCCTTGAGCACTTCCCAAAGATTTTAATTTCTAAAAGCAGTTTTGGTAATGTTTTTTATATAACGTACCATTGTAAGGTTGTGGTCGAGGCACCATGAGAGTTACATACATTTGTATTAAAACTCACAGTATACTTGTCATCGTATTTTGCACGACAGTTGTATAAATGAAGTTGTTAGTAGTGTATTTTCTGGCGACCCGTGCTGGATGATGTATATCTATTTTGGGGGCATCACAAAAGAGGGGTTTAAAATGTGTAAGGGATATACACCATAACTCATGTGGAGTAGTTTATGGACTAGCCTACAAATTTGTACTGCATTTTGTATAATACTCCTAAGGTTTTTGATAGATAATAGTTTTCTATTTTTCCTGCTACTGTGTTCAGTTATCAGACGAATTAGCAGCACCATCATCAGTAAAGTTGCAACACCTGAATTTAGGAAATGACCTAGCTATACCATAATGACTATCAAATCTATGTAAAAACGATTAGAAAAATAAGTATCTGAATGAACTAGCTAAGGCAATACTAAGGATTTTTGTGATATATATATATATATATATATATATATATATATATATATATATATATATAGAAGTGTTAAATGGAATTGAAAAATTTACAAAAATGAAGTGTAGAACAACTGTAAAATCAACTGGGGGCGAGATGATGAACGCGAGTTGCGAGGAAATCTAGGCGATGCAGTGCGTGGCCAGGCGTGATAATTTGGGTGAAAATGATGAGCGAGGAACTAGATTCAATTGGACAAATCGATTGAGCTAGCTGAGAATCAAAAGCTCTGATATGTTAGCTTAGAATCAATTGGGGCGAAATGGCCAAATCGCAAGGGAACCAGAAAATAAGAGAGGGAATGAAAAATATAATCGTTGTCGTCGAACCAGGGTTTAAAATAAAAGACTTATTCTCGACGACATTGACGTCGATAATAACCCTGTCGATATAGAGTACTCATTTTTGACGGCGTTACCGTCGATTCTAACATTAGTACCGTCGCCAATGAGATTTCCCTCCACCGGAAAAGTCTGACGCCAAATAATAAGTCCACTATCGACGACATACATTGATGACGGTTAGCCTGTCGAGATTGATTTTATTATCGATAGGGATGTGGCCGTCGGCAATGATCTCGTCGCCAATAACTCTTATTTTTGTAGTGCGTCATCATCATCTTCTTATTTTATGTTTTTTCATTGGAGTTCTTTCACAAAAACTGAAGGATGGGTAACAACTGAAAGGTTAGTGCTGCGTTCAGAAAGGATATATCGCTCCAAAAAATAAAATAAAATTTTACACATGTTATTACTGTATTGATTATGTAATAGTATGATTGGTATCTAAATAGGTAAAATACAGTAGTAATATGTGTATTTGAGAGCCAAATTTACCATCTGTAGCATTATCCTTGTTAGTTATACACATTCATTTTTTTTTACAAATTCAAGAGTTTTCTATTATGTCTACCTCAATAGTTTCTAAAAACATTTCCGGAAGAAATTTAAACTTGTACATTCGGGAGTACAATAAATAAATGTGCAATTACTGGCTGAGTACGTAGCACATACCAACTTCTTATATCTAATTTATATTTTATTTTTTTTACTTCATCTTCAGTTGTACTTTAATGCATATATATATATATATATATATATATATATCTCATGCCTTCAATAAAATTGTGCTACTTTGAAATAATATCCATAACAATTATTTGTTATAAATAAGTACTTCCCTCAGAGGGGGCGGGAGGACATCTGCCCCAGTGGCAGACATGTCCAGACGAATAAATGGGGTGGCGGTGGCGGGGCGAGGCGAACTGCCGTGCAGGTTAACAAACCATTCTTGTCTCTATTGCTGAGTGTGGGGAGAAGGTTGGCGAGGTTTGCTGTGCTTGTTAGGGTTTGAAATATTGCTCGTTGCGAGAATGAGGGCGACGGGGGTGGTGGGGTTGGGGTTTCCGGGATGGTGCCATCGGTGATGGCGGTGGGGGTTTTTGTTTGTCTTGGCATGAGAGACAGTTTTAGTTATTGACTACTACCCCAAAAAGACATAATTTGAATAGTAAAATGGTAAAGTGATAACAGTATTATTAATAAAATTGATTACAATTACTCAGTATAATACTAGGACAATTATATGGCTCAAGTGTTCATAGCCATCCTGAATTATAATATATATATATATATATATATATATATATAAAAAAGAACCTATTTTGAATCTTTTATTTGACAAAATCTGAGACGGTTGGATTCATTCTAACTTAATTTTTTCAACTTAATCTAAAGGCTTATATTTCTTCCCGCCCAAATCAAATTCACCCCCTATACCATACTCTCTCTCATATTCACACACAAAATCTCTCCATTCTCTCTTCTTCACACACACAAACAAATAATAATAATAATAGTACTAATAATAATTATAATAGTACTACTACTATACTACTACTAATAATTATATATAATAATAGTAATAATAATACTAATACTAATACTAATAATTATTATTATTATTATTATTATTATAATATAATAATTTATATAATAAAATAGAACCTATTTTGAATCTTTCATTTGACAAAGCACAATGATGGTTCAGATTCATTCTAACTTAATTTTTTCAACTTAATCTAAATGCTCATATTTCTTCCCGCCTAAATCAAATTCACCACTACACTTTACTCTCTCTCACGTTCACACACAAAATCTTTCTCTCTCCTCTCTTCTTCACACACACAAACAAATAATAATAATAATTATAATAATAATAGTAATATTAAAAATAATAATAAATATAGTAATAATAATTATTATTATAATAATAGTAATAGTAATATTAATAATAATAATAGTAGTAGTAGTAGTATTAATAATAATTATTATTATTATTATAATAATTATAATAATAGTAATAGTAATAATAATTATTATTATAATAATTATAATAATAATTATTATAATAATAATAATAATAATAGTACTAATAATAATAATAATAATAATAATAATCATTATTATTATTATTATTATAATAGTAATAGTAATAGTAATAGTAATAATAATAATTATTATAATTATAATAACAATAATAATAATTATAATTATAATAACAATAATACTAATACTAATACTAATACTAATACTAATACTAATAATAATAATAATAATAATAATAATAATAATAATAATAATAATAATGATAATGATAATGATAATAATAGTAATACTAATAACAACAACAACAAAATAATAATAATAATAACTTTTATTATAAAAATAATAAGAACAATAATAATAATAATAATAATAATAATAATAATAATAATAATAATAATAATAATAATAATAATAATAATAACAATAATAATTATAATAATAATAATAATAATAACAATAATTATATTATTATTATTATTATTATTATTATTATTATTATTATAATAATAATAATAATAATAATAATAGTAATAAAGTAATAAAATTTATAATTATAATAATATTAATAATAATAATAATAGTACTAATAATAATAATAACAACAACAACAACAATAATAATAATAATAATAATAATAACAACAATAATAATAATAATAATAATTATTATTGTGCATTGTGAATAGTATGGTGAATTATGATAATTGTTATTGATGATTGTAAAGTTTTAATAGACAAGTTTAGATTTTTACGAATATCTTTTTTAAAGGAAAATTAATTATTATGGTAGTGTGGTAAATTATGATAATTGTTATGTGTGATTGTAAGTAATTTTAAGTTGTAAAAAGTCTTTTAGGTAATATAGTATTTTTCAAATTTTAATCTAATTTTTCATTACGTCGTTGACTTGATGCATAGACAATTACTAAATATATATATATATATTATGTGATTACTAAAATCAAAAATATTTAAAATCAATATATGATTATTTTAATTGTAATACTTTATTTTCTAAAAATCAATATATGATTATTTTTTTTTGTGAGACGGAGAAATATTTAAAATATAAAATCAATTAGCTTTTCATAATATATCAAATAAAGAAGAAATTTTTTAATTCAAGTTAGGAGTTTTTTTTTTAATTAACATGAAACAACATCGTTTTATTAAAAAAAAAAAAAAAAATTCTATCATCCTATCAAGATTTAGACATAAGACATAAACAAATTCTCTTTTTCTTTTTCGCCTCTTTCTCGGTTTCTCTTCGTTTCTTCCGCCGCTCAATCCTAAGCCGCGCCACTCCGCCTCTGACCCCCTATAAATAAGTTCTGGTTCCTCCACTGCCCCCTCTATCTCTATATATATATACCTCTATATATATCATAGAAGGGATCCATGCGGACCATGCCTCTGGATGTCCTCAAGGATGAGTTACATAGCTAGCGTAGCGCACGTGAAGAGATAAATGAATATATATATATATATATATATATATATATATAAAGCGGAATACATCCTGCTTAGTTAAAAATCGTGCAGCCCAGGCGCACCAAAATGGGAGACACGTTAAACACCTAACCCAACCTAACATAACCTAACCTAACCTCTTCTTCTCAAGTCAAATGCTGATCTAGGCTTTGGTTTTGGCTAGCTTGTTGATCAACTTGTTCCCGCGAAAGGAACCGCAGGATGCGCATCACTCTCCACGTGGCATACTCAAAGAGTGAAAAAATAAATATAGTAAAATGACGAGAGAGAGTATTATGAATGATGATTGTGTCGTCATTGTGTGGGGCGCCGGCCTGGCCGGCTGAACACGAGGCTGCTGTGTTTGTGATCTGAAAATAGTACTGTACGGGGAGTGATGTAAGAGGAAAGATATGATGATGAGGATGATGATACGGCTCTTAATATCTCTCTATAGGTCCGGTTTTGCAAGAGCTCCTTCATATTATTAAAATGCGCACCTTTTTTTTTTAAATAATTAAAAAAAAAGTTTAATATTTTATGAAATTGAAATTTTTTCATAATACAGTGTTTTGAATGTGATTTGGATATAGTGTACAGACCTGTTTTGTTATATGTATCCAAATCATACCCAAAACACTGTATTATGAAAAAATTTCAGTTTCATAAAATATCAAACTTTTTTTTAGTTATTTTTTAAAAAAAAAGCAAAAAAAAATAAAAAATTCCGCATTTTAAGAAAATAGGGGAACCCTTACCTATCCCCTCTCCTCTCTCTCTCTCTCTCTCTATATATATATATATATATATATATATATCATAATCTTTTCTTTCTCACGCCCTAACCCTCTTTTGTATCATCATCTCATCTCCCTGGCTGTCTAAAATTCAAATCTTAAATCATTCTTCTGTAAATGTCTATTATTGCAACCACACTAAAGGGGTTGATATTAATTGTGTAAAATTTATGGGTACAGCACCATTATTTTTATTTGGATAATTTTATCTTTATAATTAGCTACGGTAATATATATATATAATTAGATACCTTTGCCGATATAATTAGATACCTTTGCCGGCTATCATGCCCTCCACTCTTGCACTACTACGATTTCTAGCTAGTTGATTAGTACAACCCATTTTTTCTTTCAACTTTTTAATCTTTTATCTTTTATCTTTTTTGTTTTTTCTATTTGTCATTTAGACAGTTTGTGTACGTGATAGGCGTTAATGGGGGCAGCCATGCATCTCATGCATGATCAGGATATGAAACCAAGTTGATTGATCATTTTTCTTATTGACCGAATTTATTTCGCTTTTTCTTGATTAATATGTATTATGTTAATAAGATGCTGGATCCGATCATTTATGGTCATTTCTATTATTTGACATCTCTATCTCGTTATATTGGCCCATTATACAAATTTTTCTTATCTTAACCTTACTTTTGTGTTATTATCATTCATTATGCAAAATGACGATTGACTATTTTCTATATGCACTCTTTCTTTCTTATATGGCATTAATGAGGATGGAAATTTAAAAGTTATGAATAGTCAAAATGACAAATTAATAATAATCTTATAAAGTAAAAGAGCTTACTTTAATTTATTTAAGTATATTTCAGTGAGGGAAAAAAGGTGTCGGGAGGTGGTGGGTGGCATGTAATTTATGAAGTGGAGTGGAGTATGCGTTTAAAAGTTAATCACATAAGAGGGTAAATAACATATGACACATTTAAATAGGATTCTAATTCTATCTAATTATTACTAGATAATATTTTCTCTATTGTTGACCTAAATTTATATCGTTTTAAATTTGACTCATTTGAAATTAATTTTATCCTCGATAAGTCGGTATCAAGCTTTTAATTGTTGACTTGTTGAAAAAAAGTCACAAGATATTGGATGAGCGTCTTGGTGATTGGGACGTGGAGAAAGATCTTGGCGTTAACAGAAACCAAATTGATTGGGAAGAAATTGACTTTTTCTTTTCGCATTTTTTGGTGTTAATATGTATCAACGTTATTAAGATGTTGGGCTTAAATTTATGGTCATGACTAGTGAATTTACATCTCTATCTTAATAAAATCATTAACTAAAGCCAATCATACATAAGTAACTAAGCTAGGTCCTGTGATCTTTAGTTCGATTCTCACTCAAATGAGTTTGTTTCCTCTTTATGTGATGTTTGTTTGGTTATAAATTTATCGTTTTCCTTCTTTAGTGAGGTTATTTGATTGGTTCTGATATTATAATAGTGTAATAATTAATGTACTCCATCATTTCCATATTATTTTATCATTATTGACTTTTGAAAGTCAATTTAAGATATTTTAAATTTAAAATTGAGATGACTCATTAAAAATTATGAATCAATAAAACTTATAATTAATAAGCAATATTTTTAGATAATTTACAATATTTATATTTTATTGATTAAAATTAAAATAATCTCCGTATGTTTTGAGTTTGAAAATCTCTTGAGTTGACTTTAAAAATTAATAATGATCAAATAATATGAAACATATGAAGTACTAAGCTTGATTATGAAATAACATTTTATTCTCCAAAAAATGGGGCTTTAAAAAAATTGTTTGGTTCTTTTAACAATCTTAGATAGTTATTTAATTAACAAATTGGGCATTTAATTATTTATTTGATTTTGGATTTATAGTTTTAAAAAGCAATATATATATATATATATATACACACACACAAACACACAAAATTTGTCAACTGCAAACCAGCTGGTTTTGTCTTCTTAATTTTGTTTATGTTGCTTCTTTTTAATTGGTTGGTAATACTTTATAAGTTATGAAAAATAATTTGAATCAAATAACTTCCCATAAAACAGCTAGCTTTAATCTCTCAAAGGACCAATCGGCTTCTAGACATTAAAATTTTAGAGGTCGATCATGGAATTAAATGGAGATAGGGATAATGATCGGTTCATGGTCGGCACAACCTGCCACTAAATTAAATCTAAATGGTAATTTTTTTTCTTCAATTTCTTTATTAAGAAAATGAATTTTGTATATGTATCAAAGCATAAAACAAAATTATCCTAACCAAACCAAACCATAACTTATAAAGTATTGTGTGATTAATAGTTGGAGATTATGATTGTTGTGATTTGATAGCAGCATTAGTCCGTACGTACCATGAATATGGCCTTTCATATATGTTAAAGATTCACAATGCAAATTGACAAATGAATGTAACCAAAGGGATGACAATATAAAATTTAACCAACTTATATATATGTACGTAGTATATATATATATATCTAATTATATATGTGTATACAATTAACTATAAGATTTTTCTATCTGTTTGCGTGTGGTGACTTGTGAGATGAGGGGGCTGGGGAGGGAGATATTGATACCCTTGTTAAAAAAAATTTTATTCCATCCGTCTCATAAAAGGTTATATTTGCTATATATTTATTTTATAAAATTAAAGATTTTTAGATGTTTTAATTAGTGATAATATAAAAGGACACAATCAATTTAAATTTATCATTGTAATTTTATTAGTATACCATCACTATTAAATTAAACACCAAATAAATTCAGATATATATATATATCTGAGAATCGATCAAGTGAGGGTTCCCTTACTTTGTTAAAATGCGGACTTTTTTTTGTTTTTTTTTACTTTTATTTTTAAAACAACTAAATTTTTTTTTTTAATATTTTATGAAACTGGAATATATATATATATATATATATATATGTGTGTGTGTGTGTGTGTGTGTGTGTGTGTGTGTGTGGGTGTAAATTTTTTTAATTTTACAAATAAAACTCTATTTGTGAATTGAGGAATCTATCTAACAAAATACAATTGATTTTAAATTTTCCGCTCACCCTAATAAATCATTTGGAAAGTTTATCAATATATAATGTATTAGTTTATGAACACAACTAATATATATACATTATACTGTACTTCTTATTCAATATTCTTTGACTTTAGTGTTGTGAAACTAAATAGGAATAAGATGATTAAATTATTAAAAGAAAGTTTAGTAAGTTTTTAAAGATGGTGACAATTGATTTACTACGAGGCCCTGTTTCTGTGGTATGTGGCGACTATCGTGTTTCTTAATTTATATTAAACGAGAATTTAAAATTAGTACATGCGTATAAAAATATATGTAAAAAGTTTTATATATATATATATATATATATATATATGTATATATATATATATTACTCGGATTATTGTTATGTATACTAACAATCGTGAGAAAGAAATACTATTTATATTGTCAAACTTAATTATGGTATCTTTATAAATATGTACATGACTACATGTATGTACATGCATATAAAATTATTGGAAATGGGGTATAAGAAACGCGGAGAGGCCAGCCGTTTGTGCAAGCCAAAGAGCTCCTCACCGGTTACTTCCCAACTACGCGGATGCGTGCGTAAACTCATTTGAATTTATTGGTTCATGCCAAATTAGCTCCTCACCGGTTATTAAAGTTCCCAATCTACGCGGATGCATAATCTAATGAAATGAAGATGAAAAAATCGTAAATAAATGTGCTGCATCGGGAGAAGCTTCCACGTGTCCCGAGGCTAAGACTGCGGAAGTGCTCATTTTTAATTTGATTGAGAGGATTGGTGGCAGTAGGACAGGGCAATATGGGCATTACTTTAATGACCAAGGGTATTTCGAATTTCAATTGAGAACATGTGCTCAAGATGTGATAACTTAAGTCCAGGGAATAAATACCCCTTCCATTCTGGAAGGAGGAGAACTCTTTTGGTAGCTTAAGGCCGAGATTCCACCTAAAATCACTAACAAGATTCAACACTCTCTCAACTCGAGAATCGGAAGGCTTGGAATCCCAATAACCCTAACACGGCTTCCTGGATTCTAGGGTTCTGCAAACGGTCGTTGGAGTAATCGCCACTTCGCCGTTCTCCCCTACAATCAATCAATCAATTCCAGATTCTTCGTGAATTTCTCTTCCTCACCCAACACGAAAAACCCTAACCCTAAAGAAGGCGCGATTTTCTTGATACCTTTAAGGTCACCTTTAAGGTCCCGTTGTTTCTTTAATCCACTACCTGCTTGGGGACGAATGCTCCTTCACCGCATGAAAATTATAGCCTTTTTCCAGGAATTCCGAGGAAAAAGGCCAAGATATGGTGATGGACTCAAAAAATTGAAGAAAGTCTACAATTCCCTGAAGAAAATATATATATATATATATATATATATATATATAGAGAGAGAGAGAGAGAGGAAACAATTATGAGAAATCGGCTAAATGAAGACTCCAATAAAGGTTGCACCCCTAATGGTTTACAATTACCGCGTGTTGGATACCGCAAGGATGTCCTCGATGGTGAGACTTCATAATGTGGTCAGAATGGTGAGGAACACACGCAGTGTTCGTTGGCTCCTAGCGATTATGAGACAATCCTAAGAAATATGCACGCAAGTAAAGACCTACTCAATCGTAAGGCATGCGACAATAGATTACTTAATACGGACTTTACTTCCAAAATAAAGATACGTAAAAAAACCCTATAGAGATAATATCTTATTTTCAAAAATAATAAAATTTAAGTTGATTTTATTCCCAATAAAGGGTATTTTTCTAAAATAGCTTATATATATATATATGTATATATATATATATCAAATAAAATTGATATTCTCGCATCGATATCGTATATTTGGAAATGCGATCTCGCGCATAGGGGGCAAATATGGGCCCACGGTATAGAGAGAGAGAGAGAACCTAATGGAATGAAGATGGAAAAGTCGAAAATAAAGGTGCGATCAGAGAGTAGAGGCGGCTCATTTTTGGGAATCGATTGAGGATTGGATTGGTGGCTGTAAGATGTGAGAGAAGGGTATTTCGAATTTCATTGAAAACATGTGCTCTAGATAACTTAAGTCCAGGAACTCTATAAATACCCCTTCCATTCTGGGAGGAGGAGGACTCTTTTCGTAGCTTAAGTAAAATCACTAACAAGATTCAACACTCTCTCAATGATTTCTCTCCTCCTCACCAACACGAAACCCTAACCCTAGTAGCGATTTTCTCAGATACCTTTAATATTTGTTCCCATGACCCTCTCAGTGTAGCAAAAATTGAAGAAAGTAACTAACACCTCGATATATTAGAGACAGAGCTGAGCTGCATAGTTGAGTTCACATGCAGTTGTTTTTTCACATGACCTAATTAAATTAAATGCCCAATTAGGGTTCCATGACCTCATTAAATGTGCAATTTAGGGTTCGTGATAACCTAATGGAATGAAGATGGAAAAGTCGTAAATAAATGTGCTTATCGCAGAGAAGCCTCCACGTGTCCCGAGGCGTGAAGACTATGGATTGGTGGCTAGTAAACAAAAAGGACAGAAACAGTGATAGCTCCTTATTATTTTCCCACAACTAAAATACTTAATTTACTGTAACTGAATGCTTATTATTGTTAGGAAAATGAACAATGAATATATATATATATATATATATATATATATATATATATATGAAAAGGATCAAGGGTTTAACCACTTGAACCTTCATACTCTGATGGTGAGAACATACTCCTAAGCATTTAATCTACTAGGACGGATCACATGCGGTTGATTTTACTGATATATTTTTCAAAAAATAGCTTATATATATATGTATATATATATATATATATCAAATAAAGATAGATTTTATTTTATTTCCAAAATAAATTTAGTTGTCCAAAAGAAAGATCGCTAAAATTAAGATTTTATTTTACGACATTTTATTTGGTTTGATGAAAAAAAGAAAGATTTTGTGTACTTTTCTTTTATTTAAATGTTATTTGATTATTTTTCTTGTTTTTCATATAGTCCAAATGGAATTCCATTTATAGGACCGAACTTCAATCACCTGATTATATTCTCGTGATGAGCATGGTATGTAGAATTAGGGGATGAGCCTTGAAATAGATTGTATATATATAAATTTATCTTATGTAAATCAGAGTTAAAAACATAGAAAAGTAGTATGTCAAATTAATTGATCATTTTTAAAATTAATAATTAAGCATATGTATTTAAATTTTAAAAAACAAACATAGAGATGTATACTAAATTGTATGTAATTAAGCATATGTATTTAAATTTTAAAAAACAAACATAGAGATGTATACTAAATTGTATGTAGTTTATAAGTTTCGAGAGAGACTACGTTTTTGTCATTTTAGGTAGGATGAAGGGACATAACCTCTCTAATATACATACCATATGTCGGAGGTTTAGCCAATTAAGCACACAAAGAATAAAAATAAATTATAGCCAATAATAGGGTTTATACAAATACATGGGGACCATTGTGTTGTATTTCTTACTGACTCTCTCTATTTCTTTGTCGTCCAATATATATGTATGTGAGATTAGGGTTCTTCCCATTCTTGCTCTCAACAGACACCTTATTTTTCTCTTTAAACTTTTTCTCTTGTCTCAAAATTAAACTACACATCTATATATTTATATACTATTACTAACTATATAGCTAGGCCTCCACCTATATAAACATATACACTTCTTCCTCTTCTCTCCTCCAAACAAACAAACCACCAACTACACCTTTCTTCTTCTTTTTTTTTTGGCCAAGTCACCAACTACACTTTTATCTCTCCCTCATCTCAAAGACACACAAAGAGGGGATAGACAAGTAAATCATCATGTATACAAGCATGGAAGTAGGGCTGATGAAGAGACAATCTTGTGGTACCCCAAACTCAAACACAAACACAAACAAAAAATCATCATCACCAGCACTGGGCATGCACAAGGATTCACAAATGATGTCTACAGTGAAGCCCAAAATCCGAATCATTCACATATTTGCACCAGAGATCATCAAGACAGACGTCGCTAACTTCCGAGAACTCGTCCAAAGGCTCACCGGAAAACCCACCTCCGAAAACACCACCACCAAGAGGAAACGGAGAAACATTTCAAGAACCAGTTCATCATCAGAAGATGAGCGCCTAAGATCAGTATACAACAGCAAGCCGGTTGCGCCCGCGGTGGTGGCGCCAAATAAATTGGAAATACGGACGGGGTTTCGTCCGGCGGAGTTGAGAGAGAGAATAAAAGGGGAAGAAGAGATATGGGGTGGTGCAAATTCAGGGGGTGGGTTTTTGGGTGGTTTTGCTGATTTAGAATATGGGTTTATGCAAGAACTTACTGCTTTTTCTTTGGATGCCACTGATACTCACATGGATGCTTATGGATCAGATCAGTCTCAACTTGCCTAATTTAGCTACCTAAAACCCTCAATTCAAATTGGTTAATCTATTATATATATTTATTCAAATTTTCAATTAATTGCTTAATTCTGTACGCGCGGTTCCTGATCTGATCATTGTAGCTAGCTAGCCAGGTTGCTTAATTAACTTAATTAATTCTATTCATATCTTGAATTAACCTCTCTGCTGTATGTAGGTACGTACACATATACTACTTTACTTGAGTTCTTTCTCCTCTATTTATGTAAGCTCCATTTGGATGTTAATGGAGTAATGATGCATGATATGTCATCAATATATTTGTCTTTTTCTTATTTCAAACTTTGATGGATTTTGCATTTGGGTTTGGATTTATAATTTATTTTTATCTCTCGGATATTACACGTTGCTTTTTTCTTCTTTTTTTTTGCGTTGTGGGGTCATATTAAGCTTCATCTCTTTTTTTGACCAATATGCTAGCTGTATTTATTGGATGTTGGTCGATCTCATACAACTACAAATAATGTTGATGCTGTTCAAATAAGATTATATTGTCTGGCTTACCAAAAAGGACTAATAAAAACTGAAGTACTTTTGTCAAACTCCAATAGTATTTTCAGTAATATATATCTGATTAGCATACAAATATATATATGAAAGATGATGATCTTAACCATTTAAAAAAATAAATATACATTATCATAAAAATTACTATCGATATTGTTTATTTATTTTTTTCTCATTTGGGTTTTCTAGCCATATGTATGTCCGGGAATTCAAGGTTATAACAACACTTGACTGAAGTTATCCACAAGAAAACTAAAATTCCTAGATTTAATTGTATATATGAAAGGTTGAAATTTATTTAATTTTGACTTAAAGCAGAAACCCGGATATTAATTTGAAAAATTTTATTTTGTATGCATGCAATTTGCAATAATAATTTCTTTCCACTCCCGACTTGAAATTTTATTTGATTGCAGGAGTGGGTTTAGTTTTTTTTTTTTTTTTTTTTTAATAATTAGCCACTCCCCATCCACAAACACTAGACGCATCCATAATTCCTATCCTAATTTCCCTCTTCCCATTACATATTTTCCTTTCTTTTTCTTTTCTAAGAAAAAACAAAGTAACTAAAACAGAAAATAAGAAAGGTTGTGTGAGAGAATGTTTGATAACAAAATAAAGGTATTTTTTTAAAAAAAATATATAACTATTAAAAATTATATAAAATGTTCAAATATTCATTCTTTATTTAATCCATCGATCAAGGGGCCGAGGGCTACCCATGCATAAAAATAAATAAAGTGATAAATAAGCGGGAAGCAGAAAAACATTTACAAGAACACCCCCCCACCCCATCCCCCAACCAAATGGAAAGCAACATCTTCTCAACATAATATAATCTCCTATATAATCTCAACTAATGGGGAGGGGCGCATATTCTCTCAACATCTTGGATATGTATCAAGGCAGGAGGAGGCTAATGGCTGATTGTTTATTTTGCCCCTAATTTGTCAGTATAATAATAGTAAATTCTCTATTTTTCGACTACAAATTAAAATGACGATCTTAACAAGTTATCATCACTTATATTTTAAGTTTATTGAGTTCTATTATGGAAGTTACTCCAGTCCACCATATATATATATATATAATGAGATATATATAATATAAAATTTTCCTTACAAGTGGTTATAATAATGTATATCAAATTGCGGGAGCAATTAATACATCCCCTCAAATGACTAGTATTATACTAATAAAGATGAAGTTCTTGTCCCTAGATAATTAATTGGATGGCTTAATAATTACTAGTAGAAAGCCACCTTCAAGACCACTAATTAATTCGCCAGAGATCTAAATCTTTTATTCTTTAATTTCGTTTGTCTTAAGAAAACTGTAGTCCTCTTACTTGGATCAAAATGGATAGAAAAAAGATTCTGTAGAATAACAAGTTGTAAAGAAATTAAGAAATCTTTATCGTGGAGGGGGCAATTAAAGCTTTGTAAAGCGGAAGGAGGTAAGCACGCAGAGTCGGTCATTGACAAGCACAGCACACCCACACCTAAGTCAAATACAAGGCAAGGGGGGTGTTTTTAATTAAATGGATCACATTCTAATATTTCTTCTTCCTATGCCTAAAATTGTACAAATCACTTTATATCAGTCGAGTATAATTAAATTTCTCTTTTTCTAGTAGGGTATGTGAATTGGATAGTGCATATAAAAATAGACTTCAAATTACCAACACAACCCAGTTAAGTGTCAACTACCTTCCCCACACACATATACATATATAATCATCCCTTCCAAATTTGAATATATATTTATAAAACTATAGCTTTTAAGAAAAAATTTATTAAAAGTAATGATAATGCTCAACCAACTAAAAACTAAAAACTAAAATTAGGAACTTCATCTCGTTTTATAGTCTAAAAATAAAAATATTTCTCTAATGGAGAAAAAAATAATCACTTCATCGCCACACCAAATTCATCTCCTCGGTCAAAATCGTTGCTTTCACAAAAATGTGAAGTTTTTCCTTTAATGAGATCATTTGAAACAAATATTACATAGAACAAAGCAATGGAAAATGACAATAAAAATTACAGAGCGGGGGAGCAGGAGGGGACGGGTAACTATACTTTTCCACTTATTTCCTGTTGTGTTTATAATTTCAGTACTTGCAAGTGGAAGAGGAATGCATTTAACTCACATATTCTGTAACAGATTCCATTGGAGATGTCGGGGTATCCAACCTTGTAAGTACTTCAGGTATTCCAGCAGTCTCTCTTATTATCTGGCATCAAGATCAGCAGATGTAACTTGTATATGTAACAACAAGATTCAACTAGTAATGCCACATAGGAAAATGAGTCCTACAATCACAGTTTATTAAAGATTATACAATTGGAAATCCCCTGTAGCTATTAGGGTAAGCTTACAGTACAGAAGTACATTCAGCACAAGTTCCTCGTTTCAAACCCTTGACATGATATCAAAATAACATTATTACATTACACTGTAATTCACATAAATCTTGGTTGCTCAATAATTCACATAAATGACATGATCTACCACTAGATTTTGTCAGCCAATGTAATAATGGCAGATCAATTTGAGACCCCTATCACTACTCATCATAACACTCGTTAACCTCATACATCCCTTTTCCTTTTCTTTTATCAAATTTACTTTGTTCTATGCTTTCCTTGCATTGATAGAAATATGATGTCAGAAAATGATAATACCCTTCTTACCGGATAGAGGGAGTACTTGAATTACGACAAAGGAGAAATAACTTGCATATAGTGAAAATTGGCTATAACTTCACCAGATGGTGAAACTGCTTTGTGTCTTTAACACAATAGTTGAGGCTGTCAACATGTACAAGGAATCAACACTATGACGGCCAAAAGATCAGATGGTGAAAGGAAAGAGATGCCTCTTCATGCAAGAGGCATCACGCTAACTGAACAATTTGACTCAAAGTTTAATCAGTCGCAGGTGCAAACAGCATTGGGATCTCAACAAAGATGAGAGGTTTCAGGAAAACTGACTTGTCTTTGACTTTATCTAGAAAGTGTACTATAAATATTCTCAAGAACACAATACAAGATGCAAAAGATAGCAGACAGGATTAAGCATAATATGCTTTTGCAGAACAAATGAAATAGTTGTTCTGTTTTCCATGAGAAAAAAGTCATTTTAGAACGTCTAAGATAATACTCCCTCCGTTTCAAAATAAAAGATCCTTAATGACTTTTTGAAGTCAACTTAACATATTTTCAAACTCAAAATTCACATGAATTTTATTAATTTTAGTCGATACAAATATACAATGATAACTATTGTAAACTATCTAAAAGTACTTACTCATTGTAAGATTTATTGTTTAAGTAGTTGTTAAAGAATCATCTCAATCTAGTTTGAAAATGTCTCAAATTGTCAAAAGTCAATAATAATCATATAAATTAGAACGGATGAAGTATTATCAAAAAAATGAATAGGTATAACATGGTCTGGCTGTAAATGCAGGAACATGGAACGCGGGGTAAAATGAATTGAGCATGATAAGCTATGACATGAGATGAGGCAAAATGAGAGAAAAATTTCAGCAGATACTAATATATAAATAAAGATTAAGGTTTGTATGAGCATGACCAATGATGCTCCACTCTTTCCTTCTGTAACAATTTTATGCCAATATATGGACTAGTCTGTCCCTTCTAAAGAAACAACAGGATGATTTTATTTACATATGGTTGTCATCACACTGACCCCATAAGTAAATAAAATACAGCTATTCACTTGAGAACAATAAGAGTCACTACAATAATTGGGTCATATGGCTACTGACTAATGTTTGCATCCTGACAATCTTGGAAAGAGCAATTCTATTAAGATTATATTGCTATCTACTTATGCAGGATGCAGCACTATCGTCCAAATAAGAAACTGAAGGAAAACAGATAATTTAAAAAGTGAGTCGATAGTTTATTGTATAAAAAAGCGATAAAAAAAACTTACTAAAATCTCTTCATCAAGATAAGATATCATAAAGAGTCTTTGAAAAGTCCCACCTAAAGTCATAAAAGAACAAACTTAGAACGGAATCACAGCAAGAACTGTACTATACAAGGAAAAGAAAAGACAAGGCAACAAATAAGTATCTACGTGGTGATTTCTGAGGGGGGAAATGAAGGTATGCATTAGATTTTTTATAAATAAAAAATTTGGGTGGGTGTGTGTGTGGACGGGAGGGAGGAAATAAATCCAAACCATTTTACTTTGGTGGTTGTCTAAATCCACAGCCAGGATGGACAAGTTTATATTCTTCTTTGTGGATAGACAAAATAAATCATGAGAATGGACGGAAAGAAGTGGAAACTGAATAAAATAGCTAAATGTGTAATTAGGAGCCAAAACAAAACAAGTTAAAACAGTCCATTACTTGAATCAAGGATATTGGCATTGATGATTTTGTATACGTTTAAAAATATATAAGCAAAAGATAATCCGATCAAATGCAAACATAAAGGCAATGTTGTCAAAGTTGATGGCAATATGGAAGAATGTCATTTAGTATTGCTTGCTTAATGTTTACAATGATGACGGCAGTTGACTACATCATTGGATAAAAGTGATTTGACTAACATTGACAGAACTACAAGGAGAAGAATTAACAGTGAAAAAGCTATAATAACTAACGTTTACGGAGATATATGCTAGATAAATGTTCAAAGTAAATGAATTCATGTACCAGCCCTAAGAGTTTAATATTTATGGTTTGTTGAGTTGACCCGAGGTGAATGTAAATATTTTCCACAAAATAACTTCAGAGTTCAGCACAATTTCTAGAAACCTCAACGTGGAATTTAACCAGAGTAATTCCAACTTCAAGTAAGATCATATGCAACTACAAATTGAATGACCAAAAAGATGGTGCACTAGGCATAACGTGATAGGATCAGATCTCGATCAGGCTTAACATTGGCTTCAGCAACTAAAAGTAACATGAAATGCTTTATCACCAAAGAAGAGAAAAGGACACCACAAGGAATTACAGAGTTTAAAGACTATGGAGCTCCAGTAAAATGTTATGTTGCAAAGAGCAAATATCCCTAAAACTGGAGCACTGACAAACATTCCTCAAAAGCTTTAAAGTGTCAGATTTTGTATCCCTCATGGGATAGTTTTACTTAAATGTTACTTAAATCTAAAGATTCAAAAATATTAATTCTCAACAAACATAATGACATAGTTTAAATATATCAATAAGATGCTCACTGAGAGGAACTTTAAGCCCATTGGTAACAGCATCTTTTATTGGAACAGGAAGTTGTTGCACCGTGGTAGCAGCCTGACTAAAAGCACCTCTTAGCTGATCAGGTATAGCAGCTTCATCAACCGTAGGAGTTTCAAGTACCCCTTCAGCATATTCTTCTTTCATTTGAAGTGGTCCCTCAACAGATAACTTGGTGAACAAAATGAATTTGCTTTCTATCTGCATTTTACAAGTAAGCACTCAAATTCTGCTAAAATTTGCTACCAGAAATGTCATAATTACTTACAGCAGGAACTATAGTGAAAATAACAGGCAGCTACATTTACTGTAGTACAATTATTACATCATTTTTTTGTAACAAATTGCTTAAAACTCAAGATTTACATTTTTTTTCCAAAAGATTGCAGAACTCTTCTTTTTCTCCCCATGTACCAAACAATGCAAAGTGACATGCTTTCTGCCTTTCCCTCACATTTTACCTAGAAACACGATGGAAAGACACCTGAAAGACCAGCCATCAGAATCCTATCTTTTTCTTCTTTTGCATTGTTGAGAAATCAAAACACATGGACACAACTGTATAAAGAACAAAATAAAGGGACAAAAGATTTACAAGAAAAAACAAAGTGGGAAAAATCATAGGGAGAGATCTGAGAATTTCACTATGAAAAATATAAGAGCTTACAACAGGGAGTCGTTGTCTCTAAAAACTGTCACAGTATGAGATATTCTCACTACCTTACTGAGTTATTTCTCCTTGATGCTATGCTTCAAGCTTCAACAGAGTGCTTCTTTTTATTGTGGGTGTGCAGTCAGTGGAGTATGGCTTTAATGCTTGACCCAATTCTTCAACCTCATAACTATTTCGAAGATAGTGGCTACCACTTCAATAATATTGGTCAAGCATTTCAGCAATACTCGGCGCCCCTCCTATAAAAGGAAGAATCTGCAGAAACTTGAAGCAAGTGAAAAGTAACTCACCAAGGTAGTGAGAATAGCTCAGAGTATGTGATAGCTTTGTAGAGTAATCTCTCAGTTAGAGTGACAGTGAGTCCTACTTCAATTTTCCTATATTTGGCATAGTAAATTTCTTTCTCTCTCCCCTAGTTATTCCGAGTTGGGTTTCCCATGAAAATTGTCTCTTTATTTTGTTCTTTATACAAAATTTAGATTCAAAAGAAAACTTTGATATTGGTAATTAGAAATGGAGTGTGTTAAATTGAGAAAAACAAAAACCCTCTTGACATAAACAGTTATTAACACCAGATATTAGCACGATGCAAGTCTCAGAAATTTTACCGAGTTCAGTAATTTCAATAGTGCAGTAATCTTTGAATTGCCATCCTTTATCAACACATCCATCTTTGATAAATTTGCAAATGATGAAGGAAATCTCCTGCAACGATTTGAAGTTAGGGATTACACATTTTGCTGCCATTTAATACAACAACGTTTCTATTAAGCTCATGTTTGGCTTTCAGGACCATATTACAACCTTAATGAAGTATTTACCTGAAGGTACATGTGGAGACTTTGGAGGAACTATAACCTTTTTTCTTTACTTTTCTTATTCAGGGCCTCCAAGCCGGCTTAAAAAATAAGACACTCATGCTACTTAAACTGGAAATTTGGTCTTCTGTAACGTCTTAAAGAGGCTATCCTGGGTTTCACAACTGACTCAATGATTTGATTGAATGTGAACTTAGTAAAATCGTGAATCTCTTGGTCCTTGTTACTATGCCAATTTCCTGAGGGAGTTCTTCAACTTATTTCCCCCTTCAGGCATTTAAAACAACAGTCCAATGTTGTTCAAATTAGAGGTAAAACAATTTGGCAGGGGCAGGAGCAAGCTCTCAAAAGTGTTTAGACTTTTGAGGTCATTTCCCCTTCAGTGTACTTTATGTTTCTTCTATATCTCTTCTTGTTAATTGTTTCTTTCTGCAAATTAATTACCACCCAAATTGGTCTTCGCGAATGAAGTTGAAGCTTAATATACAAGGTTGACCTAAGACTTCTCAGCTTAAGATTTTTAGGAGGTGTTTGATAAATCTAAATAAAATAGTTCTGAATGTTTAAATAATCTGAATGAAGCAGAATTTTGAATACTGAATAATTTTTTTTTTTTTTTGATAATTAACATGTCTGAAACATCTGAATAACTAGATTTTTTTTATTTTACCCCTCTGAAAAAATTCAAAAATTGGTGTAAATTTATTTAATATTACTTAATATAATAGTTAATATTGTAAAAAGAAATTAAATATAAAATACTTCATTCAGCAGTCATTCAACCAAAAAAATTACACTTGATCATTCAGCCCAAAAATCTGAATTCAGCCATTAAGACGATTTTTATTCAAAATAAACGCACTGAATGGCTGATCGATTCATCCATTCAGCTATAAACAAACACTCCTTAGTCAAGTTGGTTCAACAATTTACTTATGGGCAGTGGCGAATCCAGAAAATTTATTCAGCGAGGTCAAAATATAGTGATGCTATAAATAATTTGGCAAAGGTTCGGAGGCAGCGCCCCCGAGCCAATTTTTTAGATAATTTTGTATTTTTTAACCGGTTACATATGTAAAACATGTATTTGGTTACAATATTGTTAATAACAAATAATAACATTATATATATATATACACACACCCCTTATTGACCCCTAATGCACCTTTCTAATCACAAATTTGTTAATAAATATTTAAATTTCTTATGTTATAAAAATAATATAAATTAGATTATTATTTATTTTAAAAATATTAGAGGAAGATGCATAAATCAAGAAGTAGAAGTTATATGCAATTGAGAAAGTTATAAAAAATTCAATTTGACCTCGTATATTAAAAAATTTATAAAACTTCAGTGGGGTCAATTTATTCATTACACTTAAATTTCTTCTAAATTTTTCATATATTATAAAATAATTTTTTTTCCAGTGGGGTCAATTGACCCCACACTCCCTAATGAGGCTTCGCCACTGCTTATGGGGTACCCAGACTCCCCAACAGATCAGAAGTGACCCCACACTCCCTAATGAGGCTTCGCCACTGCTTATGGGGTACCCAGACTCCCCAACAGATCAGAAGTAAAAATTTACAACACTTACTCAAATATAAATTTAGCAGCAAATAATCCTGGGCTTCCTGTTCCAAGCCACTCAAAATTCCACCGCCCTTCCAAAAAGGGAGACCTGAACATGAAAACACAAATTACCATCTTATATATGAGATTAAACTTGAAGAAAAACTTTGTCCAACTAAGAACCTACGTGGTTGGCCGAGGTGTCGGATTAAGTCTCTCGAGACCAACTATCCTCTCGTTTACATCAATCCGCTGGATATTTGTTGTCTTTCCAGTGACTAATGCCTCAAAACCTCCAGCATCTTTGAACTAAAGTATGCCATCCATAAGTATAATAATGTAAAGATTAAGAATAGAACCGTAAATATTAGAATTAATGGATCAATAAACTAAGAATATTGCAGTAACTGAATGTGAATGGAACAAAAAGTTCATTCCCTTTTGAAAATTTATCATGTATGAGCAGAAATCACAATAGAGATCTTCAATCAAGTGAACACAAAATAAAGAACTACCACGCAAGAAACCTGTAAAAGCAAGGGTCTTTGGAGCTTAGAAGGGAAAACGAGAAGCAATAAACACGTTTTCTAGTTATATGAAATTTTATGTACTCCTAAATTGGAAAAATAGCATGAAACACACTAACAAATCGTAGATTCTACTAAGCAACTCCTTGAACTTCAAAATATATATATCGTTCATTAATGTATACCATCTTAAAGCTTGAAAATTGAAACACTGAACATCTTTGGGCTACAAGCAGAAGGCTCAAATGATATGGGATTATTGATTTAGGGATTCCATTGGTGGCGGAGAAGATAGGATTGTCGAGAGGAGGGACTAAACACTTCGTCTTTTCCTCTCGTCCGAGAATGACCAATGAGAGTGCATGGAGCCCATTTGGGCACGTGAACCACACATGATCTAAGGGTCCCAAATTTTATACGTACTCTCATTAATGACATTATAAGTAAGAACATTTTGTTACAAGATTGATTATTCTTTGATACTTTCCAGAGTTAGGAGAACTATGCCAATACTACTTAAGACATTCTTGCATGTTTCCTCCTATTTTTCGTACTTAATCCAAAGATCCAATTCTTCTACAGTTTCTCGACTACTCTTTTACATAAATTAGAAACCCTAATTGTAACTCTAGATCTACAACTTTCAAAGAGATATCATATGGTTTTATACAATATTCTAAAGGTGGACCTAGGAGATTGAATATTTGGTTTTTTAATAAATTTGATGAGGGTTCTGCATAGTGCCTATTGCGTTTATCCAAGCGATTTTATTTCTTATTTTATAACTATATAAAGCATGTATTATATGTGAAGATTCTTAATTAACCTGAAAATTTATCAAGAAAACAATACTAAAATATAAAAATTAAACTTTGTTGGGTAACAAAGTACAATATCGGATACTTTAGACCACCCAAAGGGATTAGGGTCAAGTTGAGGCAGTTGGATGCAACTATATAAAGATTAAGCCCTAGGCAGGTGCCTAGAAGGATTTATAGAACACTGGCTGTATAAGATTCAATCCCAAAATAAGGACATTACACACTTTTAAGTGTAAATCTTAGCAATGACTCAGAATTGGAACTACTAGAAAAATTACATTCACAAAATTATAGCACATTAAAGATATTTTTAAATAAAAAAAAATAGAACAATTTCAACATCTTGTTTCTCTCCTCTACACCAAACAAGCTATTAGTTAATTTGTTCCAAAAAATTATATTAACCAATGTATATACACACTCACTCATTCTCTCACACACACATATATGTACAGATTGAGTTTAGCTGCATGTTTGATATCCACTAACTAACTAATCAAAACAAATTTTCAACTAAATTTACAATTTTATGGACCAAAATTGGTGCAAAAAAAACAATAGGAATTAATTAATTAATAGCTATTACATATTCAAATGTGAGAAGAAGTAATAAGACCGAGAGAATTACAGCGAGAAGAAGCGATTCTTTAGCAGAGAGTCTCTCCATTTCCTTGGCATAAGTAGCGGATGCCCCTTGAACAGCCTGCTGTACCATTGCTCTGCAAACTCTATACTTGTCCATGTTCCGACCAATTTTCTTTCCATCGTAGATTTTCCGACCATTTTCCGGGAAAATAGTGAGGGAAATTACGGAGGAAGTAGCATAATAAGAAATAGAAGAAGAGAAGGAACACATAACCCAGAAAATGTTGGCACTAAGCCTTGAACTGAACAAGCCAGTGATTGAATCACAAATATATTGAAGTGTTTAGATATTTAAATCGAAGAAAGATAAGCCCTAATTTTCTGGTTGTAAACGAGGATGAGCATGGAAACTGAATTAGTTATTTGTCTGTTTGTTTGTTTACAGCCTAAAGGTCGGTAGCAAAGAGATAGAGAAAGAGAAAGAAGGTCGACACTTGTCGGGCCAATTTTGTCAAAAGAAAAACTACTACTTATTACAGATTCAGATATTTAGGGAGCCTAGAGAGAAGATAGGTGGCTTTGCCGGGACAATTTCGTCCAGAAATATTTTGCAGATAATAAAAAAATTAGGAAATTGATATTTATTTATTTTTGTTAAAAAAATTGATATTTTCACAATATTTTTTAATATTTTTTACATAAAATCTATATAAATCTCTCGTTATATTATATAATTATACTGGGATATGTTATCGTCTCAAAATGTTTTGTTTGTTTTAAATTTAGATTTCTAGAATTATTAATTTCGGGATTATAAAATGATTTAATAATTTTTTACATTATAATTAAAATTTTAAATTTTAAGATTATTAGTAATATAATTCGAGATTATAATCTTTATAAATAAATATAACATAATGACATATTTTATATAAAATATTATTTTTTGTTGTGAAAATATAATTTTCACAAATTATTAGAGTACTTGAAATTTGGATCCTGGATGAACCAAATATTGTATCTATTTTCAATTTTTATATTATATTTTTAATCATCAAAATTTATTTTGGTGCATCGCATCCATTATTATTTTCATTCCAACTCTTTTTGTCAATAATTTTTGCTACTTATTTATTAAATTTATATAAAGCAACAGTGTGCGGTGAAATTTTAATTTTAATTATTTTTAAGTCACTAGGTGGAAGTTTTATGTCAAAATTGAAAAGAGGATTGTACATTTTCAGATTTTTGGGTATCAAAGTGCGAATGTATTAAAACTTGAGGATAAAATTTGCACTTCACCCTTAATTCGCAAAAGAATATTATGCCATTATTTGTCGGGGTCTATCCTTTTTCAGACTTTCAGTGTTTCCCGCCATGGCAGCCTATGGAAGTAGATGCAGTGAACCTCCAAAGTGCGAAAGCAAAAACTCGAGGATCCTTTATCAATCCATGGTATAATCCCCAATTTTATTGATTTTCTTTCATATTATTCAACTGTCTGTTTTTTTTTAGGTTTCTTTGAATTTCAAGTTTTTTTTTCTGTAATTTGTTTTAATCTGACTATTTTCATTTTCGTTTTTTGGGTTTAATTTGGGAAGGATGCGGGATTTGAGATACAGAAGGAGATGTATAGAGGTCAACAGTACAGTCAGATATACTTTGCTCGGCTCCACCTGATGAGAGCTCTCATGTACTCTCTCATTCCTAATTGGAAACCCCACTTGCCCGGTATAGCTCTCCCTAATATTTCAACAATTTATTTTCAAGTCCACATTTTTTTTACTGTGGAAATATTTCTCTTCATCTTTATTTTCAATTTTATTTTTTTAAAACATTCATTGTTGGGTACTTTGAGTTCTTTATGGTTAGGAGATTCCAATAGATCCTTTTTATATTTAATTTTGAAGTTTCAGTTGAAATCGAGTTAATTGGATGCTTTTTAGAGGAAACTTGAGAATTTAGTATTAGGTAATTTATTCACAACTATAGTTAGTATCCAGTGGATATTTTGGTTCACTAGTTCATGTATGGGTTTAATGGTTCTTTGTGTTCTTGTTTGTGAATAAAAAGTTTGGTGTTTTTAGTTTGTATTTTCATACCTTTCCTGGAAGGCTTAGGGTCAAGAAAATGCGTCTAAGAGGTCATATAGCTCTATAATGTACATAATTATGTGGGTTTTTGTGCTACTATTTATATATAATTGATTGTTCATAGGTAAAAGGAAATATACAAGTGAGACTTGGTTTAGGGCAGATTTGAGAAAGACAGGGTTTAAAAACATTAAGAGGCATTTTACCATTTTTATTATTGTCGGTGCAAGTGCTGTGACAAAATCTTAGGTTGTTTGTTGACTGGAGCAGAAATTTGTTAAGTACATTTTGATGAACCTTGGGTAATGTGGTTAAAGGGTTGACTAGATTTTTAGTTCAAGACTTTCCTAGAAAAAGTGGGACACAATCAAATTGAACGTGTAATCTGTTAAGTTTCCACCTTCTCTCCTGTGAGATTTTATGTTTTCATTTTTCTAGGTACTTTTTAGTTTTTTCAGATGTCATGTATTTATGTCATGTATTTGGGAGTAACAAATTGCAGTGTTCTAAAAATTCTCGCCTAGGTTCGCCTAGGCCCTGCTAAGGCGCTAGGCCCCCCTTGGCGCCCCTCCTAGGTCCTAGGCCCCCCTAGCGCCTCGCCTAGGCGCTTGGCCCCATGGCGCCTCACTTAGGCCCAAGGCGGCAAAAAAGTCCCTCTAGGAAATTATGTGGTGCCTAGGTGGGATTTAGGCGGAGAGGTTTTTTTATTTTAATAACTACTCAAACCAAATCTTGATATATTTATTTTCTAATTATTTACCATATTCATAATACAGGTTGTAGCATATCAAATCACAACAAGAAGTGAACAATATCAAGTTAAAATGGATAATTTTATTATAGTTGTAATTTTTTGAACTTGTACCAACTTCAAATTATATAAATGATGATACATTTGTAATATTTAGTTTAATTCAATATAATTCTTAAATTTATGTTTAGATTCTTAAGTTTTAATATTGAATTCAATTCTTGAAATTTTAAATTTTATTATTTAATAGCAATATTGTTTATGAATAAAACTAATACGTTAAAAATATGTTTGAACTTTGAACAATTGCATGTTTGTGTTTGAACTTTGACATTAGCAATATGGATATGTGTTTGAACTTTAAGCAAATACCTTTATTATCTTTATTATAGATTGTTTTGCTTTATATTATTATTTTGTTTGGATAAATGTAAGATAAAATATTAAAATTGGCTTAAAATAAAAAATTTCGCCCAGGCCCCTAAGGCGCTAGGCCCCCCTGGCCGGCCGCCTCCCGCCTAGCGCCTTTTAGAACATTGACAAATTGGCACTCGCAGTTATGTAGTAATAGGGGCAAGGATTTAGCAGCAATTAATAAATTGAGTTCTATCATATGTCGAAAAAAATAAATCAAATGACACTATTATACTGCAGTTTGTACAGTATTGGGACTGGAAGAAGGCAAGGAGTGCATTATTGTTGGAACCCTTTACAAGAACATGAAGCTCAAACCTTGCGTTCTTGACGAGTACTCTAAGGAGGTATTAATGTTGGTTAACAAGATTCTATATTTCTTCCATTTTGTTTAGTTTCTGGCTATGATGGCAAGTTATTGAATTTTTCTCTTTTTTCTTTTCTAAACATACAGAGATCAGTAACCCCACTTGTAAAACCTCACAATTTTGTGCACTCAGATGATTACTTGGTTCTTGAAGACGAGAGTGGAAGAGTTAAACTCCGTGGCACTGTGCTCTCACCTTCTGTATACGTAACAGGTCTGTATCATGATATCTTGATAAAGTAGGAAATCAATATCTCCATTTGGACACATGTTTCTTACTCATGGAAAGTAGCAGATTTTTTTGGGTCAGCTAGCAAATGTGTGAGGCTTATTATACATGGTGCAGTTGTCCGTCCTTACTCAAGTATATATTGGGGGAGGGAAACAGATTTGCAAAAACCCAATGAACAGAATGTGTGGAAATATCAAATTGCAATGTAATACATGTGTGTATCAGTGTGTGTATCAGGAAGAAGTAACACGACATGAAAATATCATTGTGGGTTGGTTTCAGTGGGTAGTCTTGTTGGTGGTCATGGAGAGCAGTGGCAGAGATGGGATCTGGTGGTGGTCTTGGGAATCAAGGTTGTTTTTTTTGTTTATTTCTTGTAGGTGGTGCGAAGAAAGAGAACATTGGTTTAAAGTGATAGAGTCCACGTCACGCTTGCGTGAAGTGCTCGTCGCCCGAATCGTTTCTAACAAAGTCGTAAGGTGGAACGCTCACGACAGTTCAACCCCTTAGTCTATATGGAGACGAGAACATTGGTACAATCGCTTACGCAAGAAAGTCTGCGTTGAATACTTATATGAAGCAGGAATCTCGGTACAATCGACAATTGATGCAGTAGAAGGTGTCACACACATCTATGAATTGTTGTATGATAAGTCAAAATTGAATCTCAGACTAAGAATAACTTAGGAATTCTTCAAAAAACCAAAAGAAGTGAAAGAATTTTATTAAGTTGAATTGTATAAATTACACAAGTCATGTATCCTTTTTATACAAATAACAATAAATCCTAATCCTATAAAGAATAACAAATCAAATTGAAAACAAAATCCTAGCTAACAAATCAATTTGGAAATCAAATCTTATCTAACAAACTTCTTAATTACATTAGAATTGTAAAAGATTCTTAAAATATTGCATAAGATCTGAAAAACGTGTAAAAACTTGTTGCCTTGAAATCCGCATGGCGTGGCCGCACCAGGATTGGTCTGAGAAACGGCGCGGCAACGCCGGACCTTAGAGAGCGTTATGCATCTGCTGTTGTGGTGCGGCAATGCCGGGTTGGTAGAAACTCTCATTTTGTTTCTTAATGTTTTGTTAAGTCTCGAATGTGATTCTTTGCTCTCATTTCATTTCCTCCACCAAATTTGAATCTTTGTGTGGACCAAATTAATGGGTTTAGAAACATATCCCATAACGAATGTCTTGCCATGTGACTTGAATCCTTTGCCTTGATTTCGTGCATTTCAAACTTGTGTTGTCGTCCGTCTCTTTTCCATGCTTGGACCTCCACAATGTCGCGTGATTGCTAATCCCTCCATGAATTGAAACATATCTTTGTCGAGGATTAGACGACATGAACAAACACGGGTTTGATAACTTGGCTTGCATTGATTTGGTCTACCTAAATATATTATATCTAGAAATCTCAAATCATATAATTTATCATCCACTCGCGGTTCACTAGAATCGAGCCCCATTTCAAGTAACCTTGAACAAATCTCAGCCCAATTACTTAAGATCATTTGATGAACCACTGGAACTTAAGTTGAGTAATGAATGTTTGATGTGAGCTTGATCAAGATGTTATCATAAAATATGTTTTTAGTTATGCCAACGGGTCTTACCCCCAACTCTAGTTGAGAAGTTGAGTCACCCTTCTTTCTTTTTCAAAAAAAGAATAGAATAAAGAGTCTATATCATGTATTGATCAGAGGATCACTTTGTGAATAGGTCAAATTTTACCACAATGGAACTAACTTTCACTTAATTTTTCTTCAGGGAATATAATTTGATAACCTTAGTCTAACATCCTATTATCAAATCTAAAACCTAGCTTTAGGTGGCATAATCCCCCCCCTAAACATCCTATGATTTAAAACCCTCCTTTAGGTGACATAATGCCCCCCCCGCCCCGACACTCTCCTAGGGAAACTCTTAATATGACTATCTAAGCAAATTGTGAAGAATAGAAGAAGGTGGCTACAGAGAATATTTAGGTGAGAAATGTAGCTAAATTGCTACCAACCTAGTTTACATTGTTTGTGACGACGAACTTGTTCTATGATTTGTATCGGATGATGTTTCATGAAACGTTGTGAGACGGTGTTGTTTTAGTCAATTAGTGTGACATCTTCTTTCCCTGTATATGTCACAATTGCAAATAGTAACCCAGCAAAGCAATATTTTGAACCATGATGTAGCAGCCCTGATTATCTTGCTGGGTTTAGTAGCATAACAATTCAAATTGTTTTAGCATAACAAGCTCCATGCATTTCTGGTTTTATGTGATACATTCGGCAGGGATTGTGGTTGCCTTGCATGGAAAAGAAACTGGTGCTGGAGATTTTTTTGTTGAGGATATCCTTGAGGCTGGGTTACCACCGCAGTTAGAGCTACCACATAAATCAGGTATTGTAGAAATACTAAACCTTTCTGTCTTCTCACTGATAACTGTTCCCTGAGCAATCACCAATTGAATAAATTTGCATGTTTATTGATAAGCATCATGCCTAATAATTTTGTATGGATGGTACATGCTTTCTACTCCATTGAGATAATTGTGTGGTTGTTTATGTTACACGGACTCTTCACTTTGCCCTAAAGTACCTATGTTTTACACTCGACACTCCAACAAAGGGTATGGCTACTGGACACTTCATTTTAGTGTAAAAAATTGGCGAAATTGAGTAATACCTTTGTCTGCACTCCATCTGAGTATGTGTAATATAGGTGACTGTATCATTGGATGGTATTTAAGTGACTGCAGATGGATGTTACAATTGTTCGAAATGTAATCCGATCTTTTAAATATGTGGTAAAATTTTATTACATGATGAAAACAATTATTTTTTAAAACCAAAGCAGTAATTAATAATATAAAAGTAAAAAAAATGTAATCTTGAAAACAGAGTTTAAATTTACAACTCGACATGAGATGTATAGGTTACCGGCCCAAGGTAATGCACATGAAGATCTGAGTGAAGGTACATGGCTTGTTCTAAAATTTTAATTCCCTATTTAAAACTACTAAATTTCTAATATAATAAACACAGATGAATTTGATAAAACTTCCATTTTGAACTTTTTGGGCTTCATCGGGATTGTTCAGCTAGCCATTTCAAAGTGTGAGGTATTCTAGTGTACAAAAATCCAATGATGAAGTCTTCAAAGGAGTGTCACTGGTGAATTGAGAGTTGGTACTATTTGCTTGTCATCTTTGCTATCATTTTTTTCCTTGACATGATAATTATTATTTTATCGGGTTCTTTCACGCGTGGTCAATTTTTTGGGAGTTGCCTAAAATTGTAAATCCCAACAGTATCTCGATCAGTGATTGTAAGCTTTTTTTTAACTGCTTAATGTGACTGCGCAGGAGAAGACAAATATGTTGTTTTTGTATCGGGGTTGAATGTGGGAAGCGGCTCTTCTAACCCGCTCCAATTTCAGCTTCTTGTTGACCACATAACAGGGCATCTTGGAGATGAGAAGGTTGATTCAGTTTCGTGTTGTATTTCTTTTCATCCCTTTTTTTTCCTAATATTGATATGTCTCTTATATTGCTTTACTGTTTATAATATATAAATCGATCAGGAACAAAGTATTGCAGCTCAAATAGTTCAAGTAGTGATTGCTGGTGATTCTGTTGAAGTACCTCATGGTCTTCTTAATGGTCAGGTAAACCTCTGAGCTCTCAGCTGTAAATTAACCTTTTAAACTGGCATTATTGGTCTTTCTCCGAGATTGCTTGGTTTTAAACTATGAAGAATTAAAAGTTTGATTGGGCACTCTAATTTGTATCTCTTTCTTTCTTTTCTTTCTTCCTGGAAAGAATTTCAGATGCATATCTGAAGGTTCTTGATAGTGGCACTTATATTCCGTGCATTTTTTGTATTAGTACTATATTGCTTAAGCTTTGAACTATTGTTGTATAGCAGTAACCTATCTCCTACTTTGCTTTTGACTTGTACTTTCCTTTCATTCTCATGGACATGATATATACCTGGAATACAGCATTGTAGGAACTAGCCCTGCCTCTGTTCCTAGTTACTCATCTAACTCTCAAAAGAAAAAAAAAATATTTTTTTCCGTTGGCAATAAAATATGAGATTAACTGTTCAGCATTTTGGGTATTATGGAGACGGGCTATGTAGATGATAGTATTCTTTACACCCTTGTTATTTGACTGATGAATAGTTTAAATTTACGTCCAATTTAATCTGCTTGAATAATTTTATAGACTTGTTGTTTGTCTGTTTGTTCAATCAGAACATGAAAATTAAATAAGCATTATGCATACAAGTTAAACAACTTGCAAACTATTTGGTAAAAATTAATTTTTACGTATTTGATTCGTTCCCAGGGGCAGATCCAGCCTCTTAAGTCAATTGGGGTCAAATTTATGTGTTGATCGTATTTGACCGTATTTGATCGTAGTTGACTTAATAAAATAGTACAAATACAAGATAAATACAAATCATTACAAATGAAGAATAATTAAATAAAAGGGAATTATTAACTAATGTTAATTATTTAAAAACAATAAATCAAATTAATTAATCTCATCTTCTCCATTTAAAAACAATAGATCAATCCCTTTGTCTGTACCACCACCAGTCCACACTAGTCACTACAAGTTCACCACCACCATCAAACTAAATTCTCCTATTTTTTTTCTTTTATTTCTTATCCTTCTTCACAGTTCACACTATGAAATACAAATCTATAATCACCATCAAATAAAAGAGAATATAATGGTTAGATATAAGAGAGCACTGATAAAAAAACATAAGGGTAGGATTATTTTCAGATCTGGTTTCATGAGAGGAATGGCTTGAACAATGGCAAAAGAGAAGTTGCCAAAAGTGTGAGGCTTCAAATCTGAGTGTTTCACTGATTATTGATCTGGATTTATTCCTAGATTTGATTTCTTCATTTTTCTTTATATTGTCAATCTCATATCATCTTTCTCTCTATTGCCAACCCCAAAATTTGATTCTTTCTGTTTGCTATGTTTGTTGGCCTGAGGACGGTGGTTGTGAGGTTGGTGTTGCTTCTGGGTGGGTGAATGATTGGACCATGCAATATTGGGTATTGATGGTGACAAGCAGCGTGCGGTGAAGGAGAGAGAATTTAGGGATAAAGAAAGAGAGGGAGAAAACTCAGTGGGGTCAATTGCCCCCTGCCCCTTACTTAGATCCGCACCCTGTCCGTTCCCCCATAGATGATTTTCAAGTTCAGGCTTGTTCACCATGCTTTCCCTCTATAATCACATTTCCATCACTACTCTAATATCAACTCATACAGTAACTTCTTAAAATGAAATTATTCATAATTCCAAGTAAAAAAATAAAAAAGAATTTAAACATTATTGGTTTATCCATACTGAGCATAGCTTGGCTTATGTTGTATGTTTCCATATCTAGGTTCAATATAAGTTCCCTGAACTAAAGGCACGAGCATATGGTCTTCTATTAACAACTGGCAATAATTTATTTCTCTCTATGGTGAATTTACTTGTGTGCAGAATTTGGCTTCCAAGGATCAATCTAGATTGTGTGAGCCAATCAAAGAGGTGGATATCTTGTTGACACAGGTAATTTCATCAATATTTTTCAACTTTGATATCAGCATGAATCAAGATTTTAGTTATTTATTATTATGTGCAGATTGCTGCAAGTATACCTTTAGATATCATGCCAGGACCAAATGATCCTGCTAATTTTGCCTTGCCACAGCAGGTATCACATCCTATAATCTATATTTCAGTGACGTATATTTCACATAACATTTGATCTATGCATGATATCATTCTATTTTCCAGCCTCTACATAGATGCCTTTTCCCTGGATCAGCATCCTATAACACTTTTAGATCCTGCACTAATCCTCATTTTTTTGAGCTTGACAATGTCAGGTAATATACATAATTTGATTATAAACGTTGCTCATAAATTATTACCAGAATTGGACTTATGGTTCCATGGTGTTCGTGTGGGCTTCAGATTTCTTGGAACCTCAGGTCAGAATATTGATGATCTTGAGAAATATTCTGAGGGGAAATATAAACTTGCATTTTTGGAAAGGACACTGAAGTGGAGGCATTTAGCACCAACAGCACCGAATACCCTTGGTAGAACTTGTACATTGTATTATGTCTATTTATTCTTGTGCTTATCCTTTCAACTCTATATTGCATTTGTATTTCTTGAAACTTGTGTATACAATTAGCAGACCATTTTGTATGAATTAATGTGGTGGGAGATATCGCAACGAATCAGTAGGTTCTTATATCGAAAGAATCATACTACATATGAAATCATTTGATTTTGTCTTATTGATGGTTACATTGACACAATATCCTTCTTTACAGGTTGTTATCCCTTCACTGATAAGGATCCTTTCTTTATGGAGAGCTGTCCCCATGTTTATTTTGTTGGCAATCAAGCTAAATTCGAGACCTGCTTGATAACGGGTACTTCCAATAAATATCAAGTTGTCCTTCATTTGTTTCCTTTTAACATTTATTTTGATAACAATATTAATAGTAAGGTTTTGAGTGCAGGATCAGAAGGGCAGGTGGTAAGACTCATTTGCATTCCGAAATTTAATGAGACAGGTGTTGCTGTTGTGGTAAGCTCTTACTTTCTCTCTCTCATTTCCAAAAGTTGCTTGGAACTAGGACAGAGAAAAACCCACAACATGTATCTGGGGAGCTTTTGCCTACCCACCTCAGTTTCAAGAACAGATAAATGCATAAATAATAGATGAACATGAGAAAGCAACCTATTAAGCCTCTAATGCTACGTTTGGATTGGAGTAATGAAGGTGAGAATGGAATGTCTCATTCCCATAGAATGAAAAAAATTGTGTTTGGTTGCGATTGGAATGGATTGAACCATTGTTATTCCTCCCAAATTTATGAATTTTATTCCTTGGAGGAGGTAGGGAGAGTATGGAATAACTCATTCCAACTAGAATGGAATGAATCATTCCACTATCCATTCCATTCCTTCAATCTAAACGTAGCATAAGAGTGTTAGCTTAAGTTTGAGCACCACTAGTCTACTACTTCCTGCAAATAATGCCAATGTGAAAGTCAGCACCTCCTCTAGCCCTTTAAGTATCCTCAGAGTCTAAGGCCCACTTTCTGCATATAACCTGAATTCATCTGTCTTGAGCCCATCCATCTGGAGATGCTCAGTTCAAAAGGCTTTAGCTTGGTTGCCATGAAGGTTGTGATTCTAAATGGAAATTGGGAGTTTGATTCTAGATAGGGGACCCATATTTGCATGAGTGGCTCCTGAGTCAATGGGTTACGTTAGTCTAAAAGTATAGTTAGCCAGGGCCAGGGTGTAGGGATAATCCTATAATACCTTGTGCAAAAAATTTCTGGAAGAAAAAGTCGTGAAATGAGAATCCTAAAATTGATTCAATTGTGATGCGAAATTATTTTAATTTAAAACAGTTTTGTACTTGGTTTTACTTTTTAAGTAGTTTACAATATTAATTATTTCATTAAAATCAAAATAAAATAAATTCACTTCAATTTTGAATTTTAAATTTTGCAAATTGACTTGGAAAAAAGAACAAAATTAATGGGGCTTTTTTTTGTGGAACGGAGGGAGTATATTGCGTTTTCATTCCGATGATCAATCTGATAACTAATCTTATCTTATTTATTTGATTTTAATTTACTTTGAATCTCATTTCTATGCTTGTTATGCTGAGGTCCTTATTTTTAAAGTATGGATATATCTATTTTACATTAAAGTTGGTGGACGTCATAGATTTACAGATTGATTTCTGTATGTTTTACCTTTGTTGAGCTGTGCTGGCATGCATATATGTTTTATTTTGCTGTTTCCTTGTATGTAATTTGTGTTTAAAATTTAAATAACAGAGTATTTTTTAAGAACTGTATTAAATTTGGCAAATTATAATTCTCACGTATATGAGAATCATGGCAGCATTTCTACTTTATATGCAAATTTCTGTAGTTTTAAGTTAACTCAAGAATTTGTGATTATACAAAATTACTCTTGTATTTTTTAATAAAAAGAAATGTATTTGCGCTTGTGATTCACCTAGTTTAATATTTGATGACAAGGGCTTGTTTGCTGACATTTTGTATACAAGCATTGAAGTTCTTTTATTCTGTTGTGTAGCTGAATATGAGAAATCTTGAATGTCATGCTCTCAGTTTTGGGATGCAGTTCAGCTCATAACTGCAAGGTATGAGATTCTGTTTATTTAGTGACATATACTTACAAAGTTTACATAGTTTTTGTTAGATTATAAATATTTTACGTACAGCATGTTTTGGCCACACCATTTACTGAGGAGGTTTGTCACCCCAAGTGAGTGTTCAAACTTAAGCTCTAAAATTTGGACGTAATCTTTCGACTTTGTTTCTGAAGAATCACTCAAAGAGACTGGCCAGAAGATGTTGCCTTTGTTGAAGCTAAGCACATCCTTCTCTTAAATGTTTGATCAAGATCCAGTAGCGCGTCACTTGTCTATGTAGTGATTAATATATACGTTCGTCAAAACTGATGTTTACTATCCTGTAACATTACTGAGAAGCTGATTCTTGATTTCCCCGTCACACTTATGTAAACGTAAAATCTTCCGAACCATACTAGTCCACTGCTGGACATTATATATATTTCCACAATCCACATGGTTCCCTCTCTAGAGTAAGGTGACTATTATATGAGAGGAGAGGAGATCATGTGAAAATATATAAATAAATAAAAACACTTGCGGAAGTAGATTGAGATCAGGCATATCCACAGGGTGTTTGAATTTTATCCGTCTCTTACACTATATTTAGATTGAGTTCAGGCATATTCACCACAGCTCTCCATATGTTCAAACTCTTATATGGGGTTTCACTTGTGTCGGCATATATTGGTAAACCTTATGGTCTATGAAATACTGTAGCACTGATTGCACACTGACCTACAACTGCAAAACTATATCAAGCCCTGGAGCTTGGAGGTGAAGGTATATAACATAGAGAGAGAAAGCTTATCACTAGGCTATCCGACTATCACATTTGATCAATCACAATTGCATTATTATAGCCCGTTTATTTCAGCTTTTTGCTTGACACTCGGCTTCTGGTTTCTAAGAAGTTACACGAGTGGTGTGGTATTTGTTTCAGCTTTTGGGTTCAAAAGCTATCAAAAGTTAAAAAAGCTGAAAGTTAGGCTTGGTGCTCTTCAAATCAACTTCTCAACTCTTAATAAAATAAATTTATATTACATATTATATAAAATATACATAAATATTTATATTAATGTAATAATATTTATAATATATATTTATTTATGTATATACAAATAAGTATATTAAACTTTTATTTTGATATTGGAATTAATATTAAATTTGTGTATATACAAATAAATATGTTAATGTAAATAATATTAAATTTTGCTCTAACTAAATATATTAAACTTTTATTTTGTTATTATAATAAATATTAAATTTTGTATATACGAATAAATGTACTAATTAATATTTTGTTATCAAAATCTAGCTTATTAATAGATTTTGGAGAATCATAATCAAATTAACAAACATTAGTTAACAATTTTAAAGAATCAAATTGGAATAATCAACTTTAAAGAAAAAATGAAAAGTAGAGACAAAAGCAGGACTTATATACTATTAGTAAATAAAGTGCTTATTACATTTAGTGATAAATATGAAAAGAAAATATAGTGGTAAAATTTTTAGCTTTTTGCGAGTAAGACTAGTATTACAAAACCGATGAAATATTATTATTATTTTAGGAGCTTTATATTTTACCAAAGTCTCATTAAATTAATAAATGTTATAGTCTAGATTTCTTCCTGCATTTTTTAAAATTTCTCTATAAGCCCTTAAATTTGAAATATAACAATATAATTTATTTTAAAAAAAAATTGTGAAATACTACATCATTATCTAGTCAGAAGCAGGAACATGGGAGGCGCGTATTAACTGACAAAATAAATAAATAAATCTAATTTTGGACCACCAAATGAATTAATAAACAATTGGTTTGGTTTGGTTCTGTTCTGTTCTGTTCTTTCCCAACGGCTATAATACCAGTCCTAAAATACAAATAATTCACCACCATCACCCTCCCCAACGGTTCATTTCCTACATAATACGGCAGCTCAGACAAATTCCCCGCAACCAATATATATCCATTTCCACCCCATTCTCTCTCCAAAAATATCATCTTTCTCTCTCTAAAAATGGAGATTGATTCAGCTGCTAGTCTAGTTCAGCACCTAACGAAAGCAACTTCAGACCAACTGCTGAGTAAATTTGCTGAAGTGGGTTCTGAGTCTGATAAAAATAATAAACCCACCAATGTTGAGGAATTGCGCTTGTCAAAACGCCAGAAAAGAAGCAGAACAAACCCTGATGCCGGCGGAAATTGTGAGAGTCCATCAAATTGTGGTGCCAGTTTAGCCGAGAGGAAATCACTTCTTCCTCCCGCAAGTCGGAGATCGGCGGCACTGATTCGCCAACTTGGAATTGGGAGGGCCAAGCTCAGGGCAAGGAATCTCAGAAACAAGTCCATTTTTGGAACAATTGAGAAGGTCAGCTAATACTCCATTCTTCCCGAACTATAAGATTCAAACTCGATAATAATAATAAGAGATATTTTCAAATTCATAATTGATTCTTCATTCATCTAACTTTTGAAAATGAAATACTTGTAATTGGTACTAACTTTAACATAGTATACAATTTTAGCCGGATAAAATGAATTTATATCAATTTTGAGTTCTCAAATTTACTTCAAAATGTATCCTATATTAGTGGGCACTCCAACTATTTGATTTTTTGATTGGTTGAAAATTGTTCAGTGCATATGATAGTAATAGGTTGCAAAGTAAACTATAAATAATTAATTTATACTTCATCATGTTTGGTGGTTGAAAGTTGAAAATTACATCAAAGAGTGTAAGGAATAAGTATATAAATGTACATGAGGTGGATTATTTCAGCGCGCTTAGAGCCAAAATAAATGCTTAGGTGTATTTGGAACCAATATACCTGCTTTCTGCTTAGCTACGCACGAAAAAGCAGTGGGCATGTAGAGCCTTTAGAGTGATGAGACAAGAATAGGGCAAAACCTGTCAGGCTGTATTACTCTATCTTTGGATAAGTAAGAGTGACAAGAAAAGAAAATATTAGTTAGGACAGAAAGAACAAGAAAAGAACTGAAAGGAGGATAGTGGTAACTTTAATCTTGTGGAAAATGGAGGGGAAGAAATGGAAAAAGATTATGTTGTTTAGATAAGATGAAGATAGAAAAAGAAAGGAGAGAATACAGTACTTTATTTTGTGAGTGTAAAGGAAAAAATGTTATAAGTATGATGGTAAATTGAATATCATCAACTACACTTTTTTTTCACTTCTAATGCTATACGTTTGAGGAAAGAGAAAAATGAAAAAGAGTGTTTCAGGGGACTTACTTATAAATCTAGTTTCCACTTCTCCTCTATCTTTCATATGATCAAATTTAAGTTTTAGAACCCTCATACCTTTTTTATCCTTCCAATTCCCTCAATCCATGAACCATGTAAGTGATTGCGGTCAAATTTAGGGAATAAAGCAAGGGGTGCTCCTATTGCCTAAGTAATTTAGTTGCTTCCAAGAATGTCTTACTATCCATGACATCTACTAATTGTCTTTACTAGGGAAGAAACCAAAGCCACTTTGGCAATAGGTTACTTCCTGAAATATACACATCCTAAAATATGATACCTATGGGGATAATTATGATGTGACAAGACAAAACCAGTGTGGCTGTATTACTCTATCTTTGCATAAGGAAGAGCGACAAGAAGGGAAAAGATTAGTTGGAGAGAAAGAACAAGAAAAGAACTGAAAGGATAATGGTAGCTTTAATCGTGTGGTTATTGAAGGAGGGAAGAAATAAGAAAAGATTATCTTGTGAAGAAAGAAAAGAAAGCGGTGAATACAGTACTTTATTATGTGATTATAGAAGAGTAGAGGAAATTGAAATCATCGACTTTCCTTTCTTTTTCTTTCTACGACTATGGGCGTTTTAGGGGACTTATCCCTCTAATTTTCACTTTTTTCCTTTGATTCTACAAATCTAATGTAAGTTTTAGAACCCTCAATCCTTTTTGTATCTTTAATTCTCTTAGTCATATGGGATTGTGGTTCAAATTTAGGGAATTAAGCATGGGATTTTCCTATTGCTAAAGTTTTTTGTTTGCTTCTAAGACTGTCTTTATTATGTGTGGCATACTACGTGTCTTTGCTAGAGAAGCAAACAAAGCAAGTTTGGAATTAGTTACTTCATGAAAGATAGACGTCCTAACAAATGGTATGTGAATAAAGATTCCAAGCTACCATTTTTTGTTGGGTAAATTATGTTCACTGGGGGGTTGGATGGACATTTGCAAGTCTGTGTCATAGTAGAGATAAAAATGCAATGGACGGTCTAATGTACTGGAGAGGATCTTTCTTCTTAACCCAACTATTCTTAACCCAACTAGATACATGCATTTACTTATTTACATATCACATATGGCTATGCATATGCTGTTGTTGAGGATAAGAGGACAAAGCATCTGTGATTATGGTTAAATTAAGGGAATTAATGGTATGGTCTTCCTTTCACCGAAGTAGATTTATCTACTTTCAAAGCTATTCTAAATTTCTTATCTTACATAACAAACCCCACGATCTCATTGCACTCCATTTTCTTGTGAAACCTAACACATTTGCAAGTCTTGGTTCATAGTAGAGAGAACAGTGCACTGGACGGTCTAATGTACTGAAGAGGATCTTTCTCCTCAATCCAATTAGATACATGCATTTACTTATTTACATATCACAAATGGCTATGCATAATATGCTCCATTCCTCCCACCTATGTGTTTGCGTTAAATCTCCAAATATTTCGCTCCTTTATTTGTTCATTGAGAGATAATGTTTCTTCATTCTCATAACAACCCCCACGATCCACATGGGCACATTCCTATTCTAAAAGCAATCAATAACTCTAGCAATTGTTAAAGGACGATATGTGACACTTTTATAGAACCGACTGCCAATTTGACAAGAAACTCAAATGGTGGAGATGCTAATATATTTCACTTTTCTTCCATCCAATTTGGACGAGTGCAATTTTCTTTTTGTAACATTCTCAGTTCTGCTAATATGTTCTCTTATTTAGTAACTGATTTGATGGAACTAAAAGACTGAATGAGGGGGAGATGTGAATAGCAGCATGTTTAAACCTTATAGTTTCTTTCCATTAACTTGATGTGGTCATTGAAGAAATACTCTATTGGAGCGCGTCATAACCATCACCATATTGTGTAATCTATTACAGAAATTCTAAGTTCTTTTAGTCTCCATGGCCAGTAGTGGTTATCTCAAATCTTTATTTTATCCGTGAAGATCCATCTGAAAGAGAAGGGGCCTTGCTAGATTTGGGTGTTTGAATTCAACAAACGAGAGGCTGAAGCATGTGATTGGAGACATTTCAGCAGCGAAGTGGAAAAACATTTTAGTCAACTTATGTAACTATGAAAAGTGCATTTTAGAACTGCATTCTTAGAATTGTCTTCAGATCAGTATTATCAACATAGAGAATATAGTTTGCTGGGAATCTATTATTTGAGTCAAACTTTCAAAACATATCCCGTTAATTCAGATAAATTGTTGCCTCATTATTCTGGATTAGAAGTGTATGAATTTGTATTGAACTATCTTCTTCTACATATTGTTAGCTCAAGTCTGAGGGTGAATGAAGATTGAACTGACTTAATAACCTTTTTTTCTTGTCTTCATAAATGTGTAGACATGGCGTAAAACCGTGGAAGGGGCATCAAAGGTCTTCATGGAGAAGCATTACAATCGGCACAAACGCTTAATTAATGACGGTTAGCAAACATTCTTTTAGGCAAAGGGTTGTCATTTACATTGCCATTAACCATTCTTTTATATGTTGTTTCTTATTCATAGCAATGTATTTATGTAATATTCAATTTTGTTTATGCAGCAAATCTAAATTTCTAATTTAAGTGTTCAATTAGTGAAGTCTTCTGGAGTTTTTTTCATCCTCTGCTTAGTTGTTAACATATTATTACTTTGTCCTTCCAAATATACAGGGCAGCATTAATGTTACATTTGGGTTGGATTGCAGATATTAAATGAAATGAACCATTTTTATTTTTTCTTAATTAATAATTTTCATTTTTTTTATTTTTTTATATTCTTCAGTCCATTCATTTCTCTATTATATTTCTACTTTAATTCCTTTCATTCAATCCAAATGTTAGCATAAGGGAACAATATTCTCGGTACTATATGTAACTTTGTTGTGTCTCTATTCATAACTTTTGAATTTGTCACATTATGTATGACTTCGAGTTTTTAATAGAATTTTCTTTTACCGATCAATTGAAAAAAAAGAAAAAGAGAACAATATTTCAAAGAAAAAAACATATCCATTGCAAGGAAACAGTCGGATGAATACACAAAAGCACCAAGTCTTCTCCCATAATCCAAAACTTTATGTCTACTTCTGGAATTTTTAGTCTTCTCCTCGTTGGAAGAAGCTTGCTCGGGTTCAAAATCCCAAGAAGAACAAAAGACCAAGACTTCATACTTCATAGCAGAGTAATATTAGAAATATAAACTATACACAAAAATTATACATACAATATTAAAAAAAAGACTTAAATATAAATTATTATTTTAAATTATAGGTCATATTTCATTTTGTTGATTCACTTTTCAATTTTGTCAGTTGTATAATTGAACTATTAATTTTTTTCACTTTCATTCAATTAGATTTCCCGCGTCAAAAATTGTTGATGTGGTTGTCTGGGTAGACAATAGTTGAGCTGATGTGTAACAAAAAAAAGAATATTTTAATTTTTGATTAAACATTTATTATACATTAAAGGGTAAAATCGTCAAATCACTTTATATTAAACATTATAAGAGCAACTCCAGCAGGTCGGGGTTGCCAAAATCGTAGACTATATTTAGTCTAGGAAGCCAATTTTATTCCAGCAGATGGACTATATTTAGTCGACCAACTTTTTCGGCCGTTCAAAACGACTAAATCTGCGAACGAAAAATCAGGCAGACTATAAATTTAATATAATTAAATGGAAAACTCTCTGTTGAAGAAATTGAAGAAAAAAAGAACGAGAAACTCTCTGTTGAAGAAGAAGATCTGTCGAAGAAGAAGGAGATGAAGTCTGAGAAGTGAAAGTGAAGTGAAGAAGAGACGAACAGATAGAATACCAAGTACAAGTCCCAACGGATAGAAGAAAAAAATCAGAACGGTAATAAAAAGTACAAACGGATAGAAATTTAAAGCATAATTGGAAAATCTATAAATATGTATAATAATTCAATTTATTTTATATCTTTCAATCAACTACTCCAATATTTAGCAATTGTAAGTATTTTATTAATAATAGTTTGTATTTTTATTATATTTGATTTTTGTTTTTTATTGATAATCTCTTTAATTTATTTTTTAGATGGAAAATCATGATCCTCCGATGAATTATTCTTCATTATTATCTGAAGGTTTCTCACTTGATGATCCAAAATTGTTGGATGAATTTTCAATTCAAACTGATGTACCAATTCAGATTCCCGAAAATGAGTCCAATAAAGAAACAGGTGAAAGGAAATTACACAATTGAAGAAGATGCTCTTCTTGTTTCCGGATGGCTTAATGTAAGTATGGATCCAATTCAAGGAAACGATCAAAAACATGGAAGATATTGGGAAAGAGTTCACGAATACAAAAAATTTGAGTCTGAACGCAATTTTACTGCTTTGGCGAAACGTTGGTCAACAATTCAACTCGCGGTGAACAAATTTTGTGGATATTATGCTTCAATTGAAAGAATGCAACAAAGCGGTGTAGGCGAACAAGATAAGGTATTTCAATTTTTTCATGTAAAATTTCATAAAGTTTTATTCTTATATTTTATATTTAATACTTTGTAAATAATTTTTCAATAGATATGTCAAGCATTAGAGATGTTCAAAAGTATGCAAAATCAACCATTTGGATTTATGCATTGTTGGAGAATATTAAAGGATGCACCGAAATGGAGAACAGATAATAGTGGAAAAAAATAGAAAAGTAATAGAAAAAAAATCGACAACACATATTTTCAAGTGAGTTTAAATACAAATATTGTCTTCTGGAGACAATATCACACTCAAATAAGTCCTCATTACAATTATTAGATACACTATTTTACGAAAATAGTGAGGATTACTAAAACATCTTTCTAGAACCATCACTCCATTACCCAGAATTCAGATCTGCTATGTTCTCACCTCACGAGAAGAAAAATGGAACAAAAAGGAAAGGGTGAGCTCAACTAGCCCGATAAAGAATATTATGACTAAGATAATATACAACAAATTATCATTAGTCTTCAGCGAGGAAAAATGACGATAGAATATAATAGATAATATACAACAAGTTTTTAGATCAATAATGCGGTCGGAAACAACAATCCATCCATTAGAAGAGTCAAGTAGAGAATGAATTCTACTATCTTCTAAGATTTAAAAGTTCATCATCAATATTTTATCCTGTAACAACAATCGATATACATCTTTAATCAAATATTCATCTTTGCTTTACGGGCGAAAGATATTCATTTATATCACCGATTGGTCGTATTCATCTCGACACTGTTCATCTTTTTACTTCTGGGCCAAAGATATTCATCGATTAATCATTCATCTTTTGCACTACGGGCCAAAGATATTCGATAATATCATCATTTAAGGCGAGGATGATGAAAAATATTTTAAAGAAAATGAATCCGGTGAGATACGAAGGACAAATATTAGGGATTAAGTATAACGGTTTATCGAGATCGATAATACTTCATAATAACCAATTGTGAAGCGAAATTCAAAAATAAAGATCAAAACATGGATCTGATCAAAGATAGTAACCATAATAGACATCTTGGACAAAAAGAAAAATTTTTCATTTTTTGGTTGAATAGTGTAAATGATAAGTGAATAGTCTAGTATATCGTGAATAGTGTAGTATCGTGAATAGTAACCCAAACACAAAAAGTTCAAATTTGATTAAAAAGTTCAAACCAATATTTTGGCATAATGATATTGAAGAAAATAATATCATTTAAGAAGAAAATAACATCCACTTACCTCAAAATAACGCAGTACTTACGATGAAATATCGGATAAAAGCGAAGAAGGAAACTTATGCCGAATAACAACTCTCAAAGTATCAAAATACTCACAAAAATATAACTCGATAATCTAGAGAGAAAAAAAACTTGTTTACGGTGTGATTTTCAATTCTAACCTAAGCGTCTATTTATTATATAGGAAAATCTTTAGAAACGCCATAGGAGACTAAAATAATAAAATAATATTATTTCTTTTTCAAACTTCTCTTTCACATGCATGCTTTGAATGACCAACCAAGCCACCGACCATCTTTGAAAAAAAATAGCAGCCCATATGTGTTGAAAAAACAAAAAGTGGGTCCCACCCATAATTTTAATAAAAATTATTTTATTTTTTAAAAACTTCATAATTCATAGAAAATAGCCCGTTTATCGAAAAAATATGAATTTTATGTCCATTCCACACGAAATCAATTCTCTACAACTTTGTAGCTTTGAGTTTTCAAATTTCAAACAAAAATATCAAAAATCCACAAAGCGGATGATTTTTAATACCTCCATTCAAACAAAAATCTTGATAAAACACCTCGGCATTAATTCCTTCATTTATAACCACATAAAATAAATAAATCCATCATTTATATCCACATCAAATAAATATTTCCTTATCATATAAATCAATAATTAATTATTCACAAATAATATTACGAGAATCACAATTATAATGACGGTAGTTCCCGAAGAAGGGGCTTTTCAATAAGGATTTCTCCTTCTTGGCGCGCGATTAGGTGACCAAACCTCTCCTTGAGCGAGAACTTTCTAGACATTGCCAATAATGTTATCTAATAATATTATTCAAATAATATGAATTATTGATCGATAATGGGAAATCTTGTGCGATGACAATTATTGAAACAACAATAATATAAAATATCAATGACTGACAATTATTGAATCGATAAAATAAAATATTGAGCGATAACTCTTGTAACAATTATTGAGTAGTGCCTTCTTACGTGCGAATCGATAATTCAACAATCTTGTCTTGCATCTGGTAATGTCTTCTTGTGCGACCACGCGTATTCTTGTATTTTAACCACGGGTATTCCAACGATGTTAGCGGTAACAACTACTGTAGTTATTTATAAAAACTCATACTTTGTCGTTTTCTTCATCAAGCAGTTATTACATTATGGGGCCCCACGAATGGTTTGCGGCGTCGTGCGAATATTCCCAGAAACAAAAAATATTCCACGACCAAAGAATATTCCCAGAAACAAAAATGAATATTTTATAACCACTTGCTTATTTTGTAAAATTTTGCACATTTCACCCATAACCAAAGCATTATATCAAATTAACACCTTATTAATTTAGAATAATGAATAGAAAAATTTAATTTTATTTATAATAAGTTGAGGTCTTACAACCTCCCTCCTTATAAAATTTAGATCCTCGAAATTGGCGTACGTACACAGTTTTGAAAAGGTGAGGGTACCTCGCTTTCATTTACGATTCCAACTCCCGGTCATTTCTTCGATAGCATGGTTCCTCCACAAAACCTTAACTTGTGGTATAACCTTGGTGCGTAGGACATGCTCTTTCTATCCAAGATCTTAACAATTTTACCTCCTCGTCGTTTAAATCTTGACTATCTCTCATCAGGTTCTAACTTCGATAATGTGGTTGGGTCTTTCACATATTTCTGAAGCATAGATATGTGAAAAACATTATGAACACGAGACATACTTGGAGGTAATCTTGAGTCTATAGGCCACATTTCCTATTCGGTCGAGAATCTCAAATGGACCAACAAATCTTGGATTGAGCTTTCCTCTCTTTCCAAATCTTGTAACTCCCTTCCATGGAAGCAATACGTAATAATACATGATCCCCGATATTAAATTCCACGTCCTTTCGATGAAGATCGGCATAACTCTTTTGTCGATCTTGTGAGGTTTGAATCGTTGTCGAATCATTTGGATCTTTTACGTAGTCGTGCGTACTAATTACGGTCCCAACAAAGTTGCTTCTCCCCCTCGTCCCGACATCTTTGGAGAACGACACTTTCGTCCATCTGACGCCTCGAATGGAGCCATTTTATACTTGCTTGATAAGCTATTGTTGTTGTAGGAGAATTCCACGATGGTAAATACTTATCCCAACTCCCTTTGAAATCTAGGACCACAGTCTTAATAGATCTTGAGGGTTTGAATAGTCCTCTCTGATTGTCCATCCGGTTTGAGGATGGTATCTTTGAAGCCCAATAAATAAATCCGTGCCCATAGCTTTACTGCAAAGCTAACCCAAAATCTTGAAGTGAATCTTGGGTCACGATCCAAAAAACTATGGATCTTGGCATGCCATGCAATCTCACAATCTCATTCAACGTCATCTGAGCGAGGCGTTCGAGGGAATAAGTTTCTCACGTATAGGTAAGAAATGAAAGCGAGACTTGGTTAATCTATCAACAATAACCCAAATCGCATCTATGCCTTGAGAAACTTTGGGAAGACACATAACAAAAATCCATGGTAATGTGTTCCCACTTCCATTTCGGAATCTCAGTGGTTGCAATGGACCTTTTGGCACTTGATGCTCGCGCTTTACTACGTTGACAAGTTAAACACCTCGAGATAAACTCGCGATCTCTCTCTTCGTATTGTTCCACCAAAATGTATGTCGAATATCATGATACATTTTGGTACTCCCGAGATGGATTACAAGCGGGGTGTTGTGTGCCTCCATCATGATTACTATGCTTCAAGTCGAATCGTTAGGAACCTGAAAAGTCTAGAGTTGACTCAAAGTATTCCTTCTTCATCGATTCTTGCTTACGGAATAGCACCTTCTTGCACTTTCTTCTTCATATCGCATCGATCCGGTCCGGTCCGTAGCTTGAAGCGACTTTAACTTTATCGATTAAAGTCGGTTCTACTTTCGTATATTCGCCATCATCACGTGGGTCCTTGAGTCTTTAATTCTATCTCCATCCTTTGCAAGTCATACTGAAAATGGGCCTTTGTGTTGACAATATCGCTTTTCGTACTTTATGATCTTACTACTTTCGTCGTCGACTCTACGTTTTTTTTCGGGATGATATTGAATAGTGTGATCGTAATCTTTCAACGACTCGAGCCAGCGTCGTTGTTGCGTGTTGAGTTCTTTTTGGGTGAAGAAATATTTGAGGCTTTTATGGTCAGTATAAATCTCCACTTTCTCCCCATCTGAAGTAGTGTCTCCATATTTTCAACAGCGAATCATTATTCTTTATGACTCTAGATCATGAGTAGGATAATTCCTCTCATATTCTTTGAGTTATCGCGAGGCGTAAACTATGACTTTCCCATGTTGCATGAGAACACATCCTAACCCTTTGCACGAAGCATCGTTTGTAGATAACAAATCCATCCGAACCGGATGGTATTGCGAGCAGTGCGAAATGAGTCTCTCTTGAGCTCTTGGAAACTCTTCTCGCATTCCTCGCTCCATACAAATTTTGTATCTTTAAAGTCGGTTTGAGTTAACGGATAGCGATTCGAAAAAATCCTTCCACGAATCTCGATAATAACCAATTAAGCCCGAAAGCTTGCGTACTTGATCCATGAACTTGGTTGCTCCCAACTTTGTATTGCTTGATCTTGGCCAAGGTCAGCGGATACTCCATGTTTTGACACCACGTGCCCAAGGAATGCTACTTCCTCAAGCGAACTTCGCATTTCTTGACTTGGCATATAAGCTTGTTTTCACGAAGCCTTTCAAATATCGACTTCAAATGGTGCTCATGATCTTCACGGCTTTTGGAATAGATGAGGATGTCATCAATAAAGACAACAACGAAAGCCCGATCCAAATATTCCTTGAATACTCGGTTCATCATATCCATGAAAGCGGCGGGAGCATTAGTCGATCAAAAAGACATGACTAAAATTCATAATGCCGTCTGCAGGAGTTACGAAGGCGGTCTTTGGAATATCCTCGATTTTAATCTTGGTGATGATATCGAGCGAAGATCGATCTTTGAAAAGAATTGTGCTCCTTATGGCTGGTCGAACGGTCATCAATGCGAGGTAGCGGATACTATTCTTGATGGTGACATGGTTTAATTCTCGATAGTCGATCTGAAATCGCATACTCCGTCTTTCTTCTTTCTGAATAAAATAGGAGCACCCCGAGGAGATGTCTTAGGGCCAGAATGAAACAGATGTCTAATAACTCCACGTAGTTGGACTTTTAACTCCACGAAGTTCAATAGGAGCCATTCGATATGGGGTTTTAGAAATGGGTTTTGTGCGGTTCAAGGTCGATAAAGAATTCAACATCACGTTACGGGGTAGGCCAGGGAAGTTCTTGAAATACATCGGAAATTCTCTAACAACGAAATATTATCCAAATCGACTTGTCTTTATTCAAATCCATAACATGGGCTAAGAAAGCTTGACATCCATTTTTTCAATAAGCGAATAGCTTTGTGGCTTGATATGATGATGGTTGATTTTAGTGGTTTAGTTGTTTGAATTAAGTATGACGGGTTGGTTAGGAATATGAAAACTATGACAACCTTACGAAAATAATCAATTTTGGCATGATGAGTGGTTAACGATCAATTCCTAAAATCACATCAAAAGCAAGTATCTTTAAAGAGATAAGATCAGCGGGTAATGTGATAGTGCCAACTTGGATCAAGCAAGATTTATAAGCGTAGATGTAACGAAGGTTTCACCCAGCGGAGTTTCAACGAGATAAGTTAAAATCCAATTTCTCGGTCGAGTTTAAGCGTTGAGCACAAGCGGGAGAGATAAAAAGAATGGGTAGAAGCCGTATCTAGTAAGGTATAAACTTTGCAAGAATTCAAGATTAGCTTACCGTGATCACCTCGTTCGGGTTCCTCACGTTTTGGCGATCGCGACAAAGCGCTCTTCCGAGGAACCGTTGATTTTGACTTATCAGGGATAACGACCTTTGGAGTCACCATCCCAGCTTGAACTTGGTTTTGCTGAGAACAATCTCGGCTATATGACCTTCCTTTCCACAGTTATAACATACCTTGGATTGTTGTGGGCGGTTTGGGGTGATATGTCCCTCTTTCCGCATTTGTAACATCTAATGGCGGTCGTTCTCCTCCCCCCTAATTTGTTGTTGGTCTTTGGTCTTTGGTTTGGTCTTTGATGTCTTCCGTCGTTGTTGAATCTCCTCTTTTTGAAAATTTCCACTTGACTCACCTCTCCTATTATCATGGCCACGATTACCACCCAGAGTGGTTCTGCGCTTTGTCCATATTTTTCCTCTCCTCGTTGGTTATCATCGCTCGATGGCTTGTTGTCACTTGGTATGACCACAGGTTGTGGTCCCTCGGTTGAGTATACTCATTATCTCGCTCTAATAATTGAGCCTGTTGACATACATCTGAATCTGAGAGAAAATTTATGAGAGATAAGGTATTGGCGAATCTCGGGTTTTAGACCTCTCGAAACATCCGCGTCATCGTTCCTCATTTTCTACCAAATGAGGTGCTGAACTTAGATAACTCATGCGAACTTAGCCTCGTCTTGAGACACCGTCGTCGTTGTTGTTACATTCGGTCTAATAAACTCTACCTCCTTCATATAGCCGAATACTTTCGGAAAAGTACTTGTCATTGAATAGTTCTGAAATCTTTCCCAAGACATGTTGAGTGCGGTTTGGTAGTGCATGTGCTTCCGCAGATTCCCACCGATGTCTGCCTCTCCACGGAACATAAAGGTGGCGAATGGAACCTTACATTCCTCCGTGCATCCCAAGACATCGAATATCTTGGTAATTTGCTTGACCCGTTTTTCGCCTTAATCGGATCGGGCTTTCCCAAAAATGGTGGTCCCACTCCTTGAAGCTTGCTTGGCTGTGACGGATCAGCGCGTTGCCATCATTTCCACCCGTATTTTGTATTTTGTACACGAGTCTCCCTCGTCGATTTTGCATGAGCTACGCAAAAGCTCTAAACATTCCATCATTCATCGTTTGCTCGGTAGTGTTGTTTACGGGAGGAATATTGCTTTCTGTTGCGCGTTCTCTGGTTTGTGACTAAAGGTTGTTCCACGATCTCATACACTCCATTGTTAACGTTCTCGTGACCATTCTTAAATCTTGCCATAAAACAAGGGTTAATTAAACAAATTAACATATCACATAATATCCTATATATTATGATGACCCAACAAATAAGCTTAGATAGGACACACTTGGCGAAGGATTTACTCATCTCTCCCCTCCTAGTTCTATTCCCGATCTCACTTGGAGAGACCATATCCTAAGCTTTGATACCAAGCTGTGGCGCCCCCAAAATAGGTATCTGACACCCATTACGAGTGCCCAAATACATGAGTGCAAAAAAAGCAAACTACAACTTGATAATCTGATTGTAGTGTGCAAAATCGACAACACATCTTGTGAGTTTAAATACAAATATTGTCTTCTAGACAATATCAACACTCAAATAAGTCCTCATTACAATTATTCATACACTATTTTACGAAAAATAGTGAGGGGCTATAAAACATCTTTCTAGAACCATCACTCCATTACCAGAGCTAGATCCTGCTTTATGTTCTCACCTCCACGAGAAAAAAAATGGAACAAAAAGGAAAAGGGTGAGCTCAACTAGCCCGATAAAAATATTATGACTAAGATAATATACAACAAATTATCATTAGTCTTCAACGAGGAAAAAATCGATAGAATATAATAGACAACAAGTTTTAGATCAACAAATGCGGCGAAACAACAATCCATTAGAAGAGTCGCGTAGAGAATGAATTCTACTATCTTCTAAGATTTAAAAGTTCATCATCAATATTTTATCCTGTAACAACAATCAATATACATCTTTAATCAAATATTCATCTTTTTGCTGAGGGCCGAAGATATTCATTTTATCACCGGTTAGTCGTATTCATCTCAACACATTTCATCTTTTGCTGCTACGGGCCAAAGATATTCATCGATTAATCATTCATCTTTTGCTCTTTACGGGCCAAGATATTCGATAATATCATCATTTAAGGCGAGGATGATGAAAAATATTTTAAAAAAAAGCGAATCCGGTGAGACGGAAGGACAAATATTAGGGATTAGTATAACGGTTTATCGAAGATCAATAATACTTCATAATAACCAATTGTGAAGCGAAATTCAAAATAAAAGATCAAAACATGGATCTGATCAAAGATAGTAGCCAAATAGACATCTTGGACAAAAAAAAAATTTTTATTTTTTAAATTGAATAGTGTCATATTATTAAATGAATAGTCTTGTATATATCGTGAATAGTATAAATATCGTGAATAGTAACCCCACACAAAAAAGTTCCAAATTTGATTAAAAAGTTCACCAATATTTTGGCATAATGATATTGAAGAAAATAATATCATTTAAGAAGAAAATAACATCCACTTACCTCAAAATAGCGGTACTTACGATCGAATATCGGATATAAAAGTCGAAGAAAACTTATGCGAACAACAACTCTCAAAGTATCAAAATACTCACAAAAATACGCTCGATAATCTAGAGAAAAAAAAACTTGTTTACGGTGTGATTTTCAATTCTAACTAAGCGTCTTTATAGGAAAATCTTTAGAAACATGCATGAGGAGACTAAAATAATAAAATATTATTATTTTTTTTTTTTCTCTTCGCATGCTTTGATTGAAAATCAAGCCATACCATCTTTGAAAAAAAAATAGCATTACCCATGTTTGTCAAAAAAAAGTGGGTCCCACCCATAATTTAATAAAAATTATTTTATTTTTGAAACTTGATAATTCATAGAAAATAGCCCGTTTATCGAGAAAATATGAATTTTATATCCATTCCACAAAAATCAATTCTCTACAACTTTGTAGCTTTGAGTTTTCCAAATCAAATAAAAATATCAAAAATCCACAAGCGGATGATTTTTAATACCTCCATTCAAACAAAATCTTGATAAAACACCTCGGCATTAATTCCTTCATTTATAACCACATAAAATAAATAAATCCATCATTTATATCCACATCAAATAAATATTTTCTTATCATATAAATCAATAATTAATTATTCACAAATAATATTACGAAATCACAATTATAATGACCAGTGTAGTTCCGGAAAGAGGGGCTTTCGATAAGGATTTCTCCTTCTTGGCGCATGATTAGGTGACCAAACCTCTCCTTGAGCAGAACTTTCTAGACATTGCCAATAATGCTATCTAATAATATTATTCAAATAATATGAATTATTGATCGATAATGGGAAATCTTGTGCGATGATGAATTATTGAAACAATAATAATATAAAATATCAACGCGACAATTATTGAATCGATAAAATAAAATATTGAGCGATAACTCTTTGTAACAATTATTGAGTAGTGCCTTCTTACGTGCGAATCAATAATTCAATCTTCTTGTCTTTTAATCTGGTATTATTCTTTATGTCGACCACAGCGTTCTTTCGTATTTTAACCACCGAGTATTCCAACGATGTTAACGGTAACAAATAATAATTTGTTTAGTTATTTATAAAAACTCATACTTTATCATTTTTTCTTCATCAAGCGATTATTACATTATGGGGCCCACGAATGGGCTGCTGTTGCGTCGTACGAATATTCCCAAAAAAAAAGAATATTCCACGACCCAAAAGAATATTCCCGAAAAAAATGAATATTTTATAACCACTTGCTTATTTTGTAAAATTTGCATTTCACCCATAACGAAGCATTATATCAAATTAACACCTTATTAATTTAGAATAATGAATAGAAAAAATTTTAATTTTATTTATAATAAGTTGGGGGTCTGTGGTTAAAATATAAAGTAATACATATGACGAACTATGGTTTAATCTTTCATTAACATCCTTTATAGAACACCAGTATTGCATATAAATGGTTTTTGAATTATATCCATGGTAAGATTCTTACATAAGAAGGCGACCTTGATGAATAATTGTTACATTAATTTTTATAAAATCACATATTTTATTTTATTGGTTGGTTAATAATTGTAAAGTTAAGCGTTGATATTTTATATTATTGTTGTTTCAATAATTGTCATTTCACAATATTCCATTTATCGGATCAATAATTTATATTATTTGGATAATATTATTAGATAAGCATTATTGGCAATGTCTAGAAATTACATTAGATAGATGTTTGGTCACCTAATTGCTTGGTCACCCAATGAGGAGAAATCAAATCCTTATCGAAAAGTCCCTCTTTCTTGGAACCACCGGTTGTCATTATAATTGTGATTCGTATATTATTTATGAATAATTAATTATTGATTTATATGATAAGGAAATACTTATTTGATGCGGATATAAATGATAGATTTATTTATGTGGTTATAAATGAAGGAAGTAATATTGAGGTATTTTATCTATATTTTGTCGGGTTGGAGGTATTAAAAGATCAAATCGGCGTTCTTAAAGCTCTATTGCGTGAGTTATAATTTTAATCCGACCGTTGGATCATTGTGATTTTTGGATATGTTATACATATATAAGTTGAGTATATGTCCACAAATTTTGAACCGTTAAAAATTAACGTATGATTTATTATGAATTTTAAAAGGTGTTGAAAATAAATGCGTTTGTGGATTTTGATATTTTCTGTTTGGAATTTGGAAAACTCAAAGCTACAAAGTTGTAGAAATTGATTTCATGCGGAATGGACATAAAATTAAATTTTATATGGCTATTTTCTATGAATTATTGAAGTTTGAGGAAATTAAAATATTTTTATTAAATTTATGGGTGGGACCCACTTTTGTTTTAAACATGTGGGCTGCCAAAAAAATTCAGATTTGGCATGCTTGATAGCTAGCTTGGTTGGCGGAGGATGCGTAGAGAAAAAGATAAGATAATAATATTATTTTATTATTTAATCTCCTTTGGCGTTCTAGCATTTTCCTATAAATAGGCGCTTAAGTTAGAATTGAAAAACACACCAGAAACAAGTTTTCTTTCTCTCTATATTATCGAGCGTATTTTTGTGAGTATTTAGATACTTGGAGAGTTGCTATTCAGTGGAAGTTTCCTTCGGCTTTATATCCGATATTCCAGTCAGAAGTACTGCTCTTTTGAGGTAAGGGATTTTTAAGAGTTATTATGTTTTTCAGTTTCGTAATTTTTCGGACCTTCAAAAATTCTGGAAAAATTTGAAATGATAATTTGATGAGTTTTCTTGATTGTGTCTAAAAATGACGATTTTTGGATGTATAGATTAGGAGTTATGGATTTTATGAGAAAAAACTATTTTAAAAGTAAACACTTATAACTCCTTGTGGTTAACTCAAAAATTGATGAAATTGTTTTTGGGAGTACATCTATATAATATCAAAATATCCTGTAAATTTCAAAATTTTTGGACAAAAGTACAATTTATGATAAATGTCTAAATATTCGGCAGTTTTGACCATGTGAAAAATAGTAAATGAATTTTAAAAATTCCGAGAAAAATATATGTTCAATATGGGACTATATTATGCTAAATCCCAGAAAAGAAATATTTTTGGAACTAATTTGGTATTTTTCATAAAAATAGACTAGTTATAAATACATAAATTAAATATGTTATGTGAAGTAACAAAATTGAAAAATAGGATTTTATGGCTTGGGAATCCTATATATGGTATATGCAGATTTTTGATGAGGTTGTTGGTTATTGGTGATGAAATCTTATGAGTTTGGCATTTTAGTATGATTAAATGCATTAATTAGTAAAGGTATCACTGTGAGGTGATTTCCATAGTTGGGACATGAGTCACAGTTGGTATTAAACTCACAGTTTATGTGTTGTTGTATTTTGCACTACAATGGTAGTAATAAAGTTGTAGTTATTTTATGTACCATGTATTTAGCGACTCAGAATAGGTTGGATGGATTGGACCTATTTTGGGGGTGTCACATGATCTCTCCAAAACGTTAATATCATTATGAGAGCCTGGTAATCCAAAAAATGCATGTCATATCCAAAGATCGTATGAAGCCACCGCTTCTAAAATAATTGTTGGCTCATGCACATGTCCAGAATACATACCATGCCACGCAACCGGACAATTATTCCATTTTCAATGCATGCAGTCGATGCTCCCCAACATCCTAGAAAAACCACACTCTTCAACTTTTGATAGCAATCTAACGATGTCTTTACTATTGGGGGATCTCAGATATTCATCACCAAAAATTGAAATGACTGCTTTTACAAACCTTCTAAGACTCAATATAGCCGTGTTTTCACCGATCCGCACATAATCATCAACGGGATCCACTGAAACACCATAGGCAAGCATCCGCATTGAGGCAGTTATCTTTTGTAGAGAAGATAAACCGAGATGTCCTGCAACATTCATTTTTTGGACGAAGTATGAATCATACGCTTCAATTGCTCTTTGAATTCGGAGGAAAAGCAGGCGCCACATTTTAAACCTTCTCCGAAATAGATACTATGTAGGATGTTCTGCAAAATAATCACGAAAAAGTCGATTATGACCTTCATGTCTACCACGATCAATGGTAATACGACCTTGCACAGAACCACGATGACGTGATGTATGCTTATTGACATTTTGTTGTTCTTCTTCAATAGCCGTCATGCCTAACAATTTTCCATATGCTTCTTCATCTTCTTCTTCATCCACGTACAACATAGCTAATTCGAATTGACGAGACATATTTAAAATAACTTATTTGACTGGAAGAATGAAGTTAAGATGAGTGAATATGAGAGACTAGATGTGACTTATATTTATAGATGCTATTTGTTTATTAAAATATAGTAGTTATAATATGGCTGTTGGAATATGACCGTTAGAATATGGTCATTGGATTATGTCCGTTGAAGTTTTTTTGAATTCATTGATTATTTTAATCTTTTTATATTATAGTCCACGGGATAGTCCACAGGATAGTCCATCTGCTGGAAGGAGTGAAGACTAAATGACATTTGCTGATGTCAGATGGACTAAATATAGTTTAGCAGATAGTCCATCTGTTGGAGATGCTCTAACTAAACATTTCCTTCTCTTAAATTAAATCAATTTCAAATCAAAACAATCAGATCTGATAGATTAAAACAACACAAGATTTCGCAGCAACAAACAAAGAGATCAATAACAATACACGCGAAATCGAGGTAACAAAAATCAAATCGTTACCAACAAAGACAGAAAATCAAAGATCCCAAATCTAAACATTAGGCAATAAAATAAATGAAATCCAAGATCGAAAACACACAGATTAATGAGCAAGACAAAGAAAAGTCCATTCGCGAAGACAAAGAACAATCGAAAAAAAAGACCCAAGAACCCACAAAACCCTTTCCGAACAGATCCATCTACCAAACTCCAAAAACCAACAAGAATCATCAAGATTCAAACCCCCAACCAACAAATCCTCCAATACCACAACAAAAGTCATCTACGCACAAACACCTAATCAACAAATTTCAAAGATCACTTAATTAATTGTCACACCCATTTCTTCTCCTCCTCATTTCTTACATTTTTTTCTTGATCAAAGATGGTTACTCTTTTGTGGTGGGAATGAAGGATTTGCACATGACTGGTGACTTTTTGATTTTGGGAAAAAGAGGGATTCGAAAAGGGAAACATCATCAAATGCAAGGGATTTCATGGGTTTGAGAAGAGGAATTTATGGGCGATAAAGACGAGGGTGCCGGAAAGGTTCAAGTGAGACACTCGATCTAAGGATACTATTATTATCGTATGAGATATAGATGTTTTGGCTTTATAAAAAGCCGCCATTGAGCTTTGACGATATGGTGGCGACTGAGGAACACAGATGTTGGTACATCTGCTCCTAGTTTGTTAGGGTTTGATGTTCTTCGGTTTGTTTGGAAAAGATCCGGATTTTGTGTGAATGAATAAGATTTTTGAGTTTGGTGTGATGAATTAGATTTCTAAGTTTGGTTATAAATTGGAAAATGGGTTTGGTAATTTGGTTTGATAAAAGGATTCTTGGGTTTAGTAATTTGATTTAATAAAAGGATTTCTGAATTTTTGGTTTTATGATTCAGTTTGAAGAAATGAGTAATTAAGTGGTATTGATATTAGTGTAATATCAATACGTGTGTAGTAATTGATATTACTCAAAAATATATCAAAAAATTATTTAGCAATATTTTTTATTATACGTGTGTAGTAATTGACCACGTCTGCATGTCACATCATCAATTTATGATGTGGCAAGTTCAATTGAACCAAAATGAACAAAATTAATAGCTCAATCATTTAATTGACAAAATTGAAAGGTGGATCACCCAAGTAGAATATGACCTATAGTTTAGGGTAGTAATTTATATTTAAGCCTTAAAAAATGAAAAATAAAATAAAAAATGGGGCATACGATTAGATGTTTTACATATTTTCATTAGTAAGCAATACATGGAGCCTTCTCTTTGTGCACAACTTTTTGTGTACAATTTGTGCACATAATATTATTCTCATAGTAGATAATTTTAGGGGTGTTTGTTACGAGTCATCTAAACTGGTCATCTTAGATACCCTCTAATGTGAGTTTGTAATCTCTATATATCGCGTTTGTTATACTGGTAATCTAACATTCTCAGTAATTAGATACTATGTAAAGTGTTCAGATTCTCGGTAATAAGATGACCAAAAAAAAGGTGGTACTATGAGATTATCACATAGTGATCATCTTGAAATTTTTATTTAAACAAAAAAATCATTTATATTTAATATCTAGGACATAAATATCGTTATTAGTCACATAATTTACATTTATCTTTTAATTATTTAGTCTTTTTGTCAACATGTTTAGTTTAATTAAAATAACTCATTGTCCATACAAAATATACGGTTATGAATAGCAATTGTCCCCGTCCTCGCAGTGATCTTCATGCCCCACCTTGAACGGAGACAATGATTTTGATTGTGATTGAGGATGGGAAATCACTGAATCTGTTTTACAAGAATGGGGAGGGGATGTTATTTGCTTCTCCCGCCTCGATCCTCACCACGTACTCGTCCCCATCCTCAAATAGTTATGTATTAAATAAATTTGTATTTATACTATTATATATTACATAATTAAAATATATGTCCTTGCGAGTATATTATTATTATTATTTGATTTTTCTTAATTTTATTATGTATACACTAAAATATGATTAATTTTTCATGTATGTATTATTGTAAATATAATTAAAATTGAATTTTTTTATTTAAAAATTTACAAAATATTAATCTTCACATCGATATAAATTCTCCGTAAAGGTTTAAATTTGCCATGGAAATGAGAATAGTTATTAAAATTTAATTCTTGTGAAGAATGGGGCGAATATGAAAATTTTTTATAAGATCGAAAATGGAAGTGAGATGTGTAAACTCCGCCCGCCCCGCCCTATTTACGGTGGTGGTGTTTAGGGGGGTGTATTCAATTAAGATTTTTAATTTACACCCCCCTTAGTCGTCTATTATAAAATCTTCCTGCATGAATTCTCATGAAAAAAAATCACGCGAGCCTTGTTTAGAAACATCAGATGAAGTAGGAGAGAAGTTTTGCGCTCAAAGTTTTATTGTGGTTTGAGCCCATGAAAATTGAGCAATCAATTATGCTATTTGCATAATTTCGGATTCGGTTATCATGAAATTAATTTTACATAGAAGTTGGTCAATTGATTAATATAATTTTGACACGCAGAGATAGATCACTTCCTAGCCTGCATGTCGATACTGTATTTATCAATTGACCAAAATTAATTTTATATTAACCACTCCCCCACAACTTCATTATGGTTTTTTTTTTTTTTTTTTTTTATGAAAAAAAGAAGAAAAAAGGCTCCATTTTTGGTGCATAAAATCTTAATGGGCAGTGAGTGAGTCAGTCAGTCAGTCATTACTCTCAGTGTCTTATATCAACTGTACCATGGATGATGGCCCCCTCGTGGATTACACAGTGTATTAGATAATGTAGGTGAACAGTAGAAAAAAGTGAACAAGTAATATATAATTCATGTAAATTGGTATAAAGAAAGAAAAGAAATTCACGGGTGACTTGTGCAGTAGTAGTATCAAGTATGATCGATCTATAACACCCATGACCTACCCACCCACTTTTTATCACAAAAGTGCAACCATTTCTCTCTCCTAAAACATGAAAAAGTGCAACCCATTCAATCAACCAAAAGTGTGCTTTGTCACAATAAATAAATAAATAAATAAATTAGATTGTGTTAATTGATTAAGCCAAAAATACTATATTTATTTATTTATTGGGTTTTTGGTTGGATTAAGAAAAGATATATAAGCCCATGAAATGTCAGTTTAGACTTTAGGCAAAGGTGTTCGTTCTTAGTTGAAACTAATAGTAAATTTAGGGGTCAGGTTAGGTTAGCTTGCAACCATGGTACAGTTGAATTTTAACCATTCAAATCCTAATTAATAAGAGAGAGGAAATTGTGTTGTGCCCCTTTATGTTTAAAAGGGTGGCCGGGGAATTGCAATCGTACATAAAATGAGTGCGTGCATATATTGTATAGAATATTAGTATTAATATAGATCCTTATTAAAGTGTACGTGAAATTTAAATGGGAAAAATGGTACGACCATGATGATCCATCCTTGCATGCATGTTAAAGCCTAAAATGAATACTACTTCCTTTTTGTCTCAGTCATACATAACGTGAACCACAAGGAATCACTTCTCTCATCTTCCACATTTAATATCCTCCAAATTTCTATACCCTTAATTTAATTTCCATGCCAATTACATTTACTAGTCTTTGACTATTTCTTCTATTCTGAGAACATCTCCGACTGAACATGGACTAGTTTTTGGCTATTACTCTAGCAATAATAATACCGGCCGACAAAATCCCGGGTAACAAAAAAATTTAGAATTCGATAGGTTTAGATTGAAATAATGAAGGTACAAATTAAATGAATAATAAAATAAATTATTCTATTTTTTATTTCATTTCTTCAATTTAAAACGTTCCAGTCAAGTCCCAAATTAAACGGAAGTAGAGCGGAGGGGCGGTTTGCAAGATAAATTAAATACTAAAAATATTAATGGGGCAAGAATCGTGTCCTTTCAACACTCTTTTTGAAAATTATAACTTAATTTATATTCTCTTATTTAATTTGAAATTCATATTCAAGTACATATATATGCACATGCTTTGAAGGCAGGAGGTAGTACCTCAATTTTACTTCTTAATTTTAACTTCCCACTTGACATATAGTAACTTCCTAGCTTAAACCACTTCTTCTATTTTCTGCAACTTTCGCCAACTTCTAGTAATTAAGATCATCTTCAATATGTGGACTATCTTATATATTATATTTAGTTTATAAAACATTAATGGATGTTCTTTAATTTTCAATTCTTCCACTAGATAAATTATATTATGGACTATCTCATATACTATAATATAAAAAGATATCAATGAATTTAAAAAAAATTCAATGGGCATATTTCAACGACTATATTTTAAAGAACAAACAATTTCTATAAATATAAGGTACATTCAGTTTCTCATATTCACTCATCTCAACTTCAGCCTTCCAGTCAAATATATTATTTTAAATATGTCTCGTCAATTCGAATTAGCTATGTTGCAAATGGATAAAGAAGCATTATATTTTTAGGCCTGACGGCTATTGAAGAAGAACAACAAAATATCAATAGGCATACATCACGTCATCGTGGTTCTGTGCAAGGTCGTATTACTATTAATCGTGGTAGACATGAAGGTCATAATCAACTTTTTCGTGATTATTTTGTTGAACATCTTACATACCCCGTATCTATTTTGAAAAAGATTTCGAATGCGGTGCACACTTTTCCTTCGAATTCAAGGATCAATTGAAGCGTGTGTATAATTCATACTTTGTCCAAAAAATGAATGTTGCCAGACAACTCGATTTATCTTCTCTTCAAAAGATAATTGCCTCAATGTGGATGCTTGTCGTTTCAGCAAATTTCGTTGATGATTATGTGCGGATCGGTTAAAGCACGACTATATTAAGTCTTAAAAGGTTTGTAAAAGCAGTCATTGTATTTTTTGGTGATGAATATCTGAGATCCCCCAATAGTGATGCCATTATTAGATTGCTATCAAAAGTTGAAGAGTGTGGTTTTTCTGGGATGTTTGGGAGCATCGACTGCATGCATTGTAAAAGGAAGAATTGTCCGGTTACGTGGCATGATATGTATTCTGGACATATACATGAACCAACAATTATTTTAGAAGCGGTGGCTTCATATGATCTTTGAATATGGCATGCATTTTTTGGATTATCAGGCTCTCATAATGATATTAACGTTTTGGAGAGATCATTTATCTTCTCTGTTGTAAGACCCCAACTTTTATGAATAAAGATTTAATTTTCTCTAAATATAATTTTGAATAGTAAGGTGTTGATTTGATATAATGCTATAGTTATAGGTGATATGTGCAAATTTTGCAAAGTAAGCAAGTGGTCATAAAATATTCGTTTGGTCGGAAAATATTCTTTTTGTCGAGGAATATCCGTACGACAACACAATCATTGGTGGACCCCACAACAGAATGACTGTCGGATATAGAAAGCGACAAAAATAACCTTTTTATAAAAATAATGGCAAAACTTTTACCGTTAACTGTTGAAATACCGGTGATAAAAGAACAGTAATACGCGTTGTTGCACAGTAGCACACGGTATTTCACAGTATCTCTGATTATTAATGCTTACGTAAGAAGTCACTCTGTCTCATTCAATAATTGCTACAGTCGTTGTTGCATAGTATCTCATATTATGATTCAATTATTGTCACAATATCATCTGCACAATATTTCATATTATTAAATCAATAATTGAGACGACACAATTATTCATATTATTATTTGCATTATTGACAATGTCTAAAAAGTTCTGTCGAGGAAAAAGGTTAGGTTATTTAATTGCACGCCGATAAGGAGAAATCCTTATTGGAAAGCCACATCTTTCCTATGAATGATCTGGTTGTCAATATTGTGAGTTATAATCTTAATAATGAATAATTGTTGAAAGATTAAAAATGTGTTTATTGAAGATAAGTGATTTGTGGTAAATATTTATTCAATTTTTGATATATATATATATAGAGAGAGAGAGAGGGGGGGGGGGAGGGGTTTGTCATGAGGCGTTTGTTTTAGGTTTGACTTATTATTCCATGGGAAGATGTACTAATTTTTCATACCGTCGGTTGAGATTTTAATAGTAAATCAATATGGACCGCCCGTTTTAATAGTAAATCAATCTGGACCGTCCGTGAATCAATTACTATTTAGTCCATTCTCATATAAATAGAAGCTCATTTCTTCATTATTTTTTACGAATTCACTAAAATTATAGAGAGAGAAACTATAGAGAGAAAGAAGAAGAGTATTTTGCTACTTCACTATTATAGTATCCAATCTCTTACAAAGGTAAGAGATATTGTTTTTCGTATTCATTCTTTATTAATCTGTAGGAGTAACCTGTCTACGCGGATTACCGCATGCATGGTGAATAACCCTTCGTATTCATTATTTATATTAAAACTCATAACTTATGTGTTATCGTATTTTGCACGACAATTAATAGTTGTATAAATGAAATTTATATTTGAATTCTGTACCATGTATTTGGCGACTCAGAATGGGTCGTGTGGACTTATTTTGGGGGTGTCACATCTTTTGTTACTGAAGGTCGTGTTCCAATTGTGAATTACTCAATTAATAGACATGAGTACATGATATTACCTTGTTGATGGTATATTATATCCCCATGTGCAACATTTGTTAAAATCATTTCGGCACATCGGAAAAATAAAAGAAAATTATTTGCTAAAACTCAAGAGGCGCTTATGAAGGATGTTAAGCGAGCATTTGGGGTACTCCAAGCACGTTTTGTGATCGTTCGTGGTCCTGCACTATTTTGGTATCAAACAACACTAAAAGAAATTATAACTGCATGCATAATACTAAATAATATGATCGTTGAGGATGAACGAGATGAAAATCAAGAACCAACAACCTATAATACACATGACAAGATTCCAACTGTAAAATTATCTCATGAGCGTACCCCACAATTACTTGAATTCATTGAAGCCAATCATTACATAAGGGATAGACAAGTTAATTATCAACTTCAAGAAAATATTATTCAACACTTATGGTCACTACATAGCGGAGCGTAATCCATTATATTCTACTACAATAATAAGTCAATCATAATTCTATAATAATAAGCAAGTCAATTATCAGATGCAACTATTTTCATGATTTCTTTCTTGCGTTGTTTGTAATATTCAACTAATTTGGGCTCCATGTTAGTGGTGTCAATCATCATGATCCTTTCATCGTCTTGTGCTTTTATTATATTCAACTTCTATTGCTCTTCAAAATATATTATGTCCATGTTCTCTTGTCTCTTTTGTTGGTACAATTTCATATAATGCTCGAACTTCTCAAACCTCAATTCTATAGGTGTACTAGTATCAGCGATTCCTTTGCCCTTTTTAAATAATGCTTTCGAAGTCTTTCTTTCCATCGACCTCTCTAATCCTGCAGAGATTGTATCTTCAATATCAACGTCTTCACCCAAACTTACTTCTTCTACGGTTGATGGAGAATATGTTGTTGGGCTTAACTTTCTTGTACTTTTCTATTTTTTTTTCTCACTATTATATGTTCTCCATTTCGGTGCATCCTTTAATTGTCTCCAACAATGCATAAATTCAAATTATTGCTTTTGGATATTTTTGAACATTTCTAATACTTGACATATCTATTTTAAAAATTATTTACAAAGTATTAAGTATAAACTATAAGAATAAACTTAATGAAATTCTACATGAAAAAATTGAAATATCTTATCTTGTTCACCTACACCGCTTTATCTTATCCACAAAATTTGTTCACCGTGAGTTGAATTATTGAACAACATTTCGTCAAAGCAGTAAAATTGTGTTCAGACTCAAAATTTTTATATTTATGAAACTATTCGTGAACTCTTTCCCAATATATTTCATGTTTTTGATCGTTTTCTTGAATTGGATTCATGCTTATATTAAGTCATCCAGAAACAAAGACATCTTCATCAATTGTGTAATTTCCCTTTCGCCCTGTTCTTTTATTGAACTCATTTTCGGGAGTTTGGATTGGTACATCAATTTGAATTGAAAATCCATCCAACAAATTTGAATTATCAAGTGAGAAATCTTAAGATAATAATGAAGAAAAATACCCCGCCAATGATTTTCCATCTAAAAAAGAAATTAGAGATATATTATCAATAAAAAACAAAAATCAAATATAATAAAAATACAAACGATTATTAATCAAATACTTACAATTGCTAAAGGTTGAAGTAATTGATTGAGATTTGGTAAAATGTATTGAATCATTATACCTATTTATAAATTTTTCAATCAACATTTTCAATTTTTATCCGTTGGACCATGATTTTATTACCGTTCTAACCATAATTTTTTTTACTGTTATAACCATGTTTTTTATATCCCTTGGATGAGCATTTGCATCAGGCATCTCCACCCCCTTCATCTTCTTCTTCAGGTATCCTTGTCCCCTTCACCCTCTCATTTAAATATATTTAAAATTATATTTTATTAAATTCTTGTTCTTTGATATAGTGCATTTAATTCATCAAAAAAACTCACGAACTATATTTAATCTTACTGCTAAAATGAAAACTGAATCCTAAATTATATTTAGTCTAAAATTATTATTTCTTCGACATGTTGGAATTGCTCTAACTTCATTGTTCTTACTAATCATTCTCGTAAGGTTCTGAACCATCTAGTCGGTTATATACTTCATCTTTACTCGTATGCCATTTTTGGCCAACTTTTATAATTTTATTTTTTTGACTCTTTATTTTTATTTTTAAATAAAAACAAAATAGTTTACGGTGTATTTTCATGTCATCAAGTCGATTTTTAGTTCCCAGTGTAACTAGTTTCCTCTGTCTATATCTAAAAAACACTGGCGGAACTAGGGGGTCATATGACCCCCCAACTCAGAAATTTGAAGCATATTAATATTAATTAAATTTGATCTTTGTTATAAGATGATATTAATTCATTTGTTTCTTCGTGTCCTTCCACCTATAATAAATTAACAATATTATTTTAAGATAAAATAATGTTAAATAAGTTTGATAATTAATTAATTAATATTGCACTCATTTGTTTTACTGATTTAATCATACTTTGGTATCAATTTTTTGTAAATGAGAATAACTTAATTCATTTTCTTACTTTGAGTGGCTCCTTTCAGTTGAAGATAACCAGAACCATAATATAAGGTTTTGAATGTATAATATTATAATTTGTAATTTATACATAAAAATAGCTAACCAGTTGACTAATGACTTTAATATATATATATATATATATATATATATATATATATATATATATATATATATCTGTGTGTGTGTGTGTGTGTATTTAAAGTCATTAGACTCACAACTCAAAAGTTGACAAGGGTTGGAATAAGATGTTGTGAAATATTATAATTGGACAAAATAAATTTGAAAGAAGTACTCCAAACGTCAATAAATAATTTTTTTTATTAATGTATTTTGACCCCCCTCTAAAAATGTTCTGGTTCCGCCACTGCTAGAAAACATAAATTCATTATGATATATGATTAGGTTGATTCCTCATTTACAATGAAGAGTAATACTACAGACGACACAAATTATTTTACAAATATTTTACAAACTGCTGATGTGGTATAGTCCACTTCAGCATATTAATTAATAAATTGTTTCAATGTAGTCTTCGGCCCTACATAATATGTTGATGTAAAATATGTCACATCAACAGTTTATAAAATATTTGTACAATAGTTTATGTCTCCAACATTATTCTTACAATAAAATTATTGATTAACTGCATCATCACTTTGATTAAGTCATTATTAATTTGTTTATATTTTGACTATAAATTAAATGTAACGTGTGATTTATTGTCAACAAAAGTTTTAAAAAAATAATAATAAACAACAACAACAACAACTTGCCAAATTGAGTCCAACGTGCAAGTCGAGTGTATATCTATAAATAAATAAAATTAAAAAGTCGCAAAATATAGAGAGAGGAAATAGTACACCACTATTCTTTAACAAAATGTAAAAGAATTTAGTAATAAAATACTTCCTCCATTTTAAATTTAAAAAAAAAATCGTGGTTGACTTTTTAAACTCAACTCGTCATATTTTTAAATTTAAAATTATAATAGAGTTTTATAATTTAAATCAATATAATGACAAAAAATATAATCTATTTAAAGATGATTATTTATTGTCAAATTTATTATTTTATAATTTTTGGGGCTAGAATTCTTTTTTCTAGTTAGACTATACGTTCTTTATTAAAAAAGATTGGGTACTCTCGGGTCTTCTGTGTTTATGGTGTGATTTTTTACTGTATTAATTAAAAATATATTTAAAATTAATTTTTAAAAATCAACAATAATTGTATAATTTAGAACGGCAGGTAGGAGCACAATTCCTCAACCTTGTGAAAGGAAAATGAACTAAATGAACTCTTTTATATAGACATAAAAATTAGACAGTAGTGTTTGACAATTTCACTTATTTGTATTTAAAATTGTAAAACAGTCACGTTTAATTATCTTGTCCGCATAGATTTTTTAAAGAGAATAAAATTGGTAAATAATAGTTAATCCTTTTTCTCGGGAGTGATTAACATGAAGCACTTCATGATAAGTTCATTTCATGCTCAATATAGTGCTGACATATGTCAGCATTGTATTAAACATAAAATAAACTTAGGGATAATAGACTTTTTGGTCATTGTATTAGGACCCGATTTTCATTGTGGTTACCGAAACTTTTTTTGTTACAATCGCGTAACTATATTTTAAAAAACTTATCAAATGGTCGTTTCCGTCCAAAAAACAGACATAAATGATGAATAGACTGAGAGCAGATGTAAGACTCCGAATTTTATGAAATAAAAGTATTCAATTTTTCTTATAATTATTATTCAGTAAATGGTTAAATTGATAAAAAGTTAAAGTTAAGGGTGATATATGAATTTTATTTTATTTTTCAAAATAAGCAGGTGGCTATAAAATACTCATTGTTGTCGGGAAATATTCGTTTGGTCGTGAAATATTCTTGCTGTCGGAGAATATTCGTACGACGGCGCAAAACCATTTGTGGGCCCCATAACAGAATAATTGTCGAATGAAGAAAACGACAAGTATGCATTTTTTTTTTATAAATAACGGTGTAGTTGTTACCGTTAAAACTGTTGGAATACCCAGTGGGTAAAGTAAAATGTCTGGCGTTGTTGCACAAGAAATATTACCAGTATTACATGAGATTTTTGAATTATTGATTCTTACGTGAGAACGCACTTTACTTTCAATAATTGTTACAGTAATTAGTGTTTAATATTTTATTTTATTTGTTCAATAATTGTTGCGTTGATATTTTATATTATTGTTGTTTCAATAATTGTCACTGCTGTAAAATCCCAAATTTTACGAATAAAGATTTAATTTTCTCGAAATATTTTTTTGAATATTATGGTATGAATTTGATATAATGTTATAGTTGTGGGTAATATTTATAAATTTTGCAAAGTACGCAAGTTGTTATATAATATTCGATTGGTTTGGAGAATATTCGTTTTAACGAGGAATATTCGTATAACCAAGACAATCATTTAGTGGACCCTACAACTAATTATTGTCATAGTAAGAAAATGACAGAATTATCATTTTATAAAAATAAAGGTGAAAGTGTTACCGTTAAAACTGTTGAACTACCCCGTAGTAAAAGTACAGTAATACGCGTGGTTGCATAGTAGTAGGACAGGTATTGATTATTGATGCTTACGTAAGAAGTCACTCGGTTTTGTTCAATTATTGCTATAGTAATTCTTTGCAAGATCTCACGTTATTTGATTCAATTATTGTCAATATTTTATATATTATTAAATCAATAATTGAGACGACAAAGTTATTCATATTATTAAATTGCAATATTTATAATGTCTAGAAGTTTTGTCAAGGAGAGGTTTGGTCATCTAATCAATTACCATGGCAATGATAGGAGAAATCCTTATCTGAAAGCCCCCTCTTTCCTGAGAACGACTTGGTCGATTAATATTGTGAATTATAATAAAGGTGATAAGTTTTGTTTTATTATTATTATTATAAATGTAATAAAACAGAAAACTTTTTATATAAAACAGAATACTTTTATAAAGTTATTCATTGTGAGACCCCGAATTTTATGAAAAAAAAGTATTCAATTTTTCTATTTTGGTAAATAGTTAAATTGATAAAAGTTTAAAGTTAAGGGTGACATTTAAAAAAATTTCAAAGTAAACAAGTTGTCATAAAATAATCAGTGGTAAAATACGCGTGGTTGCATAATAGCACACGATATTAATTATTAATGCTTACGTGAGAAGTTACTCAGTTTGATTCAATTATTGTCGATATTTTATATATTATTAAATCAATAATTGAGATAACAAAGTTATTAATATTATTATTTGCAATATTAACGATGTCTGTAAGTTACGCCAGGAGATGTTTGGTCACCTAATTAAGCGCTAATAGGAAAAATTCTTATTGAAAGCTCCTCTTTCCAGGAACGACACAGTCGATTAATAGTATGAATTATAATAATGATGATGAGGTTTTGTTTTATTAGTATTATTAATGTAATAAAAGCGAAAAACTTTTTATATAAAATGTAATACTTTTATAAAGTTATTCGTTTTATTAGACTATAAATAGAATATATTATATTTTATTATGCATAGTGTTTTGCATAGTAAATTTTTTATATAAAATGTAATACTTTTATAAACTTATTTGTTTTATTAGACAATAATTAGAATATATTATATTTTATTATGCATAGTATTTGCATAGTGCCTGCATAGTGTTTGCATAGTAAAATCTTTTTTTTATATAAAACAGAATACTTTTATAAAGTTATTCGTTATATTAGATTATAAATATAATATATTATATTTTATTTAAAAGATTTTGTTTTATTAGAATATTATATAATAAACCAATCTGGACCGTCCGTTTAAAAGTAAATCAATCTGGACCGTTCAGGAATTAGTTACTATTCAGTCCATTCTCCTATAAATAGAAGCCCATTCCTTCATTATTTCTTAAGAATTCACTAAAACTCTAGAAAGAGAAACTATAGAGAGAAAGAAGAAAAGTATTACTACTTCACTACTCCTATATCCAGGTTTGTTCTAAGGTATGGGATATTATTTGTTGTACTCGTAAGTAAAGGGTATTATTTCTTTCGTATTCATGAAGAGAACTTCATTATTCTATTCCTTATTATTCTATTGAAATAACTCAGTATATCTGATACCGCATACATGGTGAAATTCCTCTGTTATTCCATTCTTTATCATTCTGTTAGAATATCCTGTCGGTGCGTATTATGCCTGACCTGGTTCCATTAATTATTATGCTTTTGGAATAATCTATTTGTGCGATTATCGCATGCGTGGTGATTTCATTGTTATTCCATTCTTTATTATTCATTGGAATATCATCCTCGGTCTGCAATTTCTTTGACCGGTTTCGATTCTTTATTATTCTGCTGAGAATAACTTTTCTCATGCAATCTATCGCATGCATGGTGAATTCTTCGATTATTCCATTCTTTATTATTCATTAGAATAACCTCGCCTACATGTGAATTACTGCATGCATGGTGAATGATCCTTTGTATTCATTCCTTATTAAATTGTGGAAATGATTTGTTTACGTGGATTATGATGAAAGTCATAATAAAAGCCTTGGACTGATAAAAATCATGGGTATATGTAGTATTAGTAAGTCTTATGTGAAAATATGAAAGTTTCTTAGAAATCACAAAGGGTTGAAAATTAGATTTTGGGAGAAAATAGAACATGAAATTCAATTGACCATATCTCCTATTATATTTTGAATTTTTGAGTGTGGGTCAAGTTCTAGAGTTAGATCTATAAGTTTTCTAACTTATCCAGGTGGAATCACTGGAAAAGTTGTTGTAGATTTTCGTGTGGACTGATTTTAGCAAAGGAGTCAAAAGCTGTAAATTATAAAAAAGCTACTACCCAGAAATTTAAAAGGGCATTTTCGGCCACTTAATTTTTGAGAAAAAATCCGGCCTTTTGGGACATGGAAATATATGGTATAAAGTACCTCCTGTCCAAAAATGAGATCATTCCGACTTAAAATGAGCAAGTTATGACCATTTCAATATTTAGGTTTTTCTGACGAAAAATGCTATAACCGGAGTTCTATAACTTCGATGACCATGAAATTTAAACTGGAAGATCACGTTAACATGTGTAATATCCTGCCAAGATTTGGGAATTTCTGGAGTTAAACTTGAGTTAGCTAATTTCTTAAGGAATTAATTAGAAATTGATTTATGAAAAATAGTAAATGAATTTTAAAATTCGAGAAAAATATATGTTCAATATGGGACTATATTCGCTAAATCCCGAAAAAAAATATTTTTGGACCGATTTGGTATTTTTCATGAAAATGCACTAGTTATGAGTATATGAGTTAAATATATGTTATGTGAAGTTGAAAATTGGTAAATAGGATTTTATGGCTTGAAAATCCTATATAGGTATATATCTGATTTTTGATAAGGGATTTGATCATTGGTGATGAAATCTTATGAATATGACATTTTGAATGATTAAATGCATTATTTGATAAAGTGTAAACAATTAAAATAAATTATTTATAAGTTTAAGAAATGATTAAAATATTGTTATAATATTAATGATATTAGATTATGAGATTATTAAGTGATTGATAACATTGGAATATTCTTGAACCCTGAATAATTTATATTATAAATGTTTAATATTTATCCTTTATCTCATTTGATTGATTCTTTATATCGTTGTTATGATCCTCATGCTTATATTGTGTTGAAAGTCATCTGTGACTTACGTGCATAGATGGAATTGGTATGATTATGACCAAGGATTATTCGGTCGTAATTGAAAACACGAATATCCTTGGCCCGTAGTGCATGGATAATTCGTGGTCGTGATACGATTAAGCTGAGTCACAATATTATTGCTTTTACAGTTGCATATCTTTAGCATGTAGTGCAAAGATGGACTGTTGGTTATTAGTTTCTGATTTGTATATCTTTGGCTTTGTAGTGCAAGATGATGAAGCTGTTGGTTATTGGTTATACAGTTGTATATCGTTGGTCGTAGTGCAAATATGAATTTATTAGTATGATTATGAGCAGGAATTGTGATTTGATATAACCATGATTTTTGATGTTTCAGGTGAAGATAGCTGATGAATTATGCATAGTATTTGCATAGTGCCTGCATAGTATTTTGCATAGTAAAATCTTTTTATATAAAACAAAATACTTTTATAAAGTTATTCATTTTATTAGATTATAAATAGAATATATTATATTTTATTTAAAAGATTTTGTTTTATTAGAATATTTTATTAATATTGCATAGTAAACCAAATATGGACCGTCCGTTTAAAAGTAAATCAATCTAGACCATTCATGAATTAGTTACTATTCAGTCAATTCTCCTATAAATAAAAGCTCATTCCTTCATTATTTCTTACGAATTCACTGAAACTCTAGAGAGAGAAACTATAGAAAGAAAGAAAAAAAGTATTATGCTATTTCACTACTCCTATATCCAGTTTCTTCTAAGGTAAGGGGTATTATTTCTTTTGTATTCATGAAGAGAACTTTTGTTATTCCATTCTTTATTATTCTGTTGGAATAACCTGTATACGCGGACTACCCTATACTTGGTGAAATTCATCTATTATTCCATTCTTTATTATTATGTTAGAATAACCTGTTTATGCGAAGTACCACATACATGGTGAAATTCTTCTGTTATTCTATTCTTTATTATTTTGTTGGAATATCCTGTCGGTGCGTATTACGCGTGACATGGTTCCATTATTTATTATTCAGTTGGAATAACTCATCATGCGATTATCGCATGCTGGTGAAGTCTTTTGTTATTCCATTCTTTATTATTACTGCTTGGAACATCCCGCTTGCAAGTGCGTTTACGCATGACTTGGTTTAGTTATTTATTATTACATTGGAATATCCCACATGCGTGCATTTACGCATGACCGGGTTCCATTTCTTTATTATTACATTGGAATAACACGTGCATGCGATCTATCGCATGCATGGTGATTTCTTCTGTTATTCCATTCTTTATTATTCTATTGGAATAACATGTATATGTGGATTATCACATGCATAGTGAATGATCCTTTGTATTCATTCCTTATTAAATTGTGGAAATGATCTGTCTAAGTGGATTACCGCATGGCAGTGAAAATCCATTTGCAGTTTCATATATTCTATTATACTCAGTTGGTTAAAGTTTTGACTTCTATACTCCATGAAATTAGTGGAATATCTTTGATATTTGCGCTTCATCCAGTATCTTTTCATGGAAATATTCTTCTGAGCATTCTTGAATTTTACTCTACAAAGAAGTATCATGTTGACAATTTGGACGTTATTGGTTCCTGGATAAATTAATTCTTGAACTTGTTTTATGTTGAAAGTCATCTGTGGCCTATAGTGCATAGATGGACTTGGTATGATTATGACCAGGGATTATTCGGTATAATCATGACCGTAATGTTACAAATGATGTGGAAAAAGTCCTCATTGGCCCGTAATGCATTGATGGATAGTTTTTGGTATGATTATGGCTATGGATTCTCTTCGGCCAAGGGTGCAAAGATGAATTGTTTTATGGCATGATCATGACCATTGATGAATACACGAATATCCTTGGCCCATAGTGTATGGATAATTTGTGCTTGTGATACTAATAAATATCCTTGGCCGTAGTGCAGGGATGATGTGGATTATTTATTAAGTTTGAGTCCCAATGATAAAAAGTGATGAAAAACTTTTTAAATCATAAAAGATAGTAGATTTTATTCTCTACTTGACTCTTTTAATGGATTTCTTGTTCCGCTGCAGTTAAACTTGATGTTTGTTATATTGTATCAGTTTAACACTGTTGAAGGCTAACGATAATTTATTCTGCATTATCTTAGTCATAATATTTCTTACTGGGCTAGTTGAGCTCACCCTTTTACATTCATTGTTCTCTTCAGGAAATGAGAACGTAGCAGGGACTAGTCGGGGAACGGAGTGACGGTCCAGTTAATAGCATTAGTAGTTCTCACTATTCTGTTAAATATTGTGATAATAAATGTAATGAGGACTCAATTGAGTGTGGATATTGTCTAGATAACAATATTTGTATTAAAACTCACAGCATATGTTTTGTCGTATTTTACACGACCGCTGTATTATTAAGTTCTATTTGAATTTTGTACCATGTTTTTGGCGACTCAAGATGGGTGATGTATACCTGTTTTGGGAGCGTCACAGTTGGTATCAAAGCCTAGGGATTTGATCCCTGGCTGAGATGTGAGACAAGAACTAGGAGGGGAGAGACGGGGAATTCCTTCGCTAGTATGACCTACCTAAGTTTATTTGATATTTAATTGGTCGGTCAGAGTATAGAGATAATATGTGATATGTTAATTAACCCTTGTTTTGTGGCGGTATTTGAAAATGGCATCTGAAAATGTTGAGATAAGCAATGGAGCACAGGAGACCGTTGAGTCTCCACAGATCAATAATCAAGACAATGTGCAACAAGATGGCCATAATCCTCCTGTAAACAACAACACTGATCAATTGACGAAAGAAGCTACGTTTAGGGGCTTTTAAGAATTCATGCAACATCAGGCGAAGGCGGCTCCTGTTCATAATGCAGGTAAAAATAATGGTAACCCACGGTCAGTCACCGCTAAACAATTTAAGGAGCTGGGACCACCGGAGTTTTTGGGAAAGCCAGAACCACTTAAGGCGGAGACGTGGTTAAAGCAGATCACCAAGATAATGAATATCCTTGGCCGTAGTGCAGGGATGATGTGGATTATATATTAAGCTGAGTCCCAGCGATAAAAGTGATGAAAAACCTTTTAAATCATAAAAGATAGTAGATTTTATTCTCTACTTGACTCTTTTAATAGATTGCTTGATCCGCTGCAGTTAAACTTGATGTTTGTTATATTGTATCAGTTTAACACTGTTAAAGGCTAATGATATTTTATTATGCATTATCTTAGTCATAATATTTCTTACTGTGCTAGTTGAGCTCACCCTTTTGCTTTCATTGTTCTCTTCAGGAAATGAGAACGTAGCAGGGACTAGTCGGGGAACGGAGTGACTGATGACGGATGATAGCATTAGTAGTCATCACTATTCTACATGAAATAGTGTGATAATAAATGTATTGATGACTTATTTTGAGTTTGAATCATGCTGAAGATAATATTTGTATTAAAACTCACAACTCATGTTGTATATTTAAGATTGTATTTGTATTCAGTACCATGTATTTGGCGACTCAGAATAGGTGATGTATACCTATTTTGGGGGCGTCACAGTTGATATCAAAGCTTAAGGATATGATCCTTGGCTGAGATGTGAGACAAGAACTAGGAAGGGAGAGACGAGGAATTCCTTCGCTAGTATGACCTACCTAAGTTTATTTGGTATTTAATTGGTCGGTCAGAGTATAGGGATAATATGTGATATGTTAATTAACCCTTGTTTTGTGGCAGTATTTGAAAATGGCATCCGAAAATGTTGGGATAAGCTATGAAGCACATGAGACCGTTGAGTCAGCAACGATCAATATCCAGGATAATGTGCAACAGGAAGACAATAATCCTCAGGTAAACAATAACACTGATGAAATGATAAACAATGGGATGTTTAGAGGCTTTATGCAATTCATGCAACATCAGGCGAAGAGAGACTCCTGTTCATAATGCAAGTGGAAACAATGGTAACCCACGATCATTTACCGCTTAGCAGTTCAAGGAGCTGGGACCACCGAAGTTTTTGGGAGAGCCAGAACCACTTAAAACGGAGACGCGGATAAAGCAGATCACCAAGATATTTGATGTCTAGGGATATTCCGAGGAGCAAAAGGTTCCCTTTGCCACCTTCATGTTGCAAGGAGAAAGCGATTCTTGGTGGGAATCGAGAAAATGTACTCGACTGGCCTTTTCAAGATGTCTTGGGAGAACATTCAAGAGCTGTTCAACGACAAGTACTTTCCCGAAAGTATTCGTCACATGAAGGAAATAGAGTTTATCAAGTTGGAGCAAAACAATATGACCGTGTCGCAATTCGAGGCTAAATTTACGGAGTTATCCCGGTTTGCATCCCATTTGGTCGATAATGAGGAGCGAATGACGCGAATGTTTCTAAAAGGTTTGAAACCCGAAATACCTCAATACCTCATTTCTCACAAATTGTGTTTGTATTCAGATGTAGTGAATAGGGCTCAGTTATTGGAGCGCGATAATGAGTCAGCACAACCAAAAGGTAACGACCAACAACACGATAATAATCGTGCGGGTGTAATGACCATCTAACAACGATAACCATCGTGGAGAAAATTATCATGCCGAAATGGTAACCACTTGGTTGGTAATTATGGCCAAGATAATAGAAGTGAAAGTTTCAAGAAGAGAGATTCAATAATAATGGAAAGGCGTCGTGACAACACTTGTTGTTAAGGAAGGAGAAACGACCACGGTCGTATGTTACAAATCTGGAGGCGAGGACACATCGGTCTAAACTGTGTGATGCAATCAAAGCATGTTATAATTCTGAAAAGAAGGTCACTTAGCCCGATTTTGTCGTGCACCAAAGTCAAGTCCAATTTGGGGCGGTGGCACCAAAGGCGATCACGGACAAAACAAAGTCGGTGGTTTCAAGAAGAAGTTTTTTTCGCTTCTCAAAAGTGAGTGACCCGAACGAAGTTAGCACGGGTTAGTTAATTATAAATTTTTGCGAAGTTTATACCTTATTAGATACCGGTTCTACCCATTCTTTTATCTCTCTTACGTGCGCTCAACGTTTAAATTTGACTTCGGAGAAATTAGACTTTGACTTTTTGGTTGAAACTTCGATAGTAGAAACCTTCATTACCTCCACTGTTTATAAATCTTGTTGATTCAAATCGACACTTTCACGTTACCTGTCGATCTTATCTCTTTGAAAATACTTGCCTTTGATGTGATTTTAGGAATCGATTGGTTAACTACTCATCAAGCTTTTGTAAGGTTGTTAGCTTTCATATTACTAACCAACCTGTTATGCGAATTCAAGCAACCAAACCACTAAAGTCAATCATTGTCATATCAAGTCATAAGTAAAGAGCCTCGAGCCTTTCGCTGGTGACTTCCTTGTGTGGAATGCACCGAAGCCAGACTTTCTGTAGGCGACGTCATGAATGACGATGACTAGTTGATAGGTATCAATGTGACGTGCTATCCAAGTCTTGGATGAGAGTCACAATTTTGAATGATATTTCTATTGTTAATAAATTTCCTGACATATTCTTGAAGACTTCTTAGCCTACCCATAGAGCGTGAAATCGAATTTTCTATTGACCCTAGTACAAAACCCATTTCTAAAACCCTCAAATATTTTCTTCACCCAAAACAAACTTGTAATGTGCCAAAGACGTTGGCTCGAGCTGTTGAAGATTACGATCGTACCATTCAATATCATCGTGGAAAAACGAACGTGGTAGCAGACATGTTGAGTAGAAGATCGTATACGTTTACGAGTGTGATGTTGTTAACACAAAGACCCATTTCGTATAACTTACAAATGATGGAGATAAAGTTAAAGACTCTAGGGACCCACGTGAAGATAATGAATATATGAGTAGAATCGACTTTAATAGATAAAGTTAAAGCCGCTCAAGCTACACACCCGAATTTGATGAATATGAAGAAGAAGGTTCAAGAAGGCGTTATCTCAACCCGCGATTTTATTGGTCCATTTGAAATCCTTGATTGAGTAGGAAAGCTGTAGCTATAGACTACTTCTTACTGCTTAAGTATATGTCGGCGTGTTCATAACGTTTTTTTTTTACGTATCGATGTTACGTAAATATGTGGACGATTCGAACCACATTATTGAATTAAAACTAAACGAGATAGCAGAAGATTTAACATATGAGGAGATACGTGTTAAAATCTTGGATAAGAAGGATTGTATTCAACACTCAAATGTTATACCTCAAGAGTTAGAATTTAAAATATAGTTAAGGTATCCTCACCTGTTCGGCATACCAGGTATGTACGTAAATTTCGAGGGCGAAATTTCATAAGGAGGGGAGATTGTAAAATCCCAAATATTACGAATAAAGATTTAATTTTCTCAAAATATTTTTTTGAATATTATGGTATGAATTTAATATAATGTTATAGTTGTGGGTAATATTTATAAATTTTGCAAAGTACGCAAGTTGTTATATAATATTCGATTGAGTGCAGGAATATTCATTTTAACGAGGAATATTAAATAACCATGACACAATCATTGGTGGACCCCTAGCGGAATTATTGTCGTGGTAAGAAAATGACAAATTATCTTTTATAAAAATAACGGCGAAAGTGTTACCATTAAAACTGTTGAACTACCCTAGTAGTAAAAAATACGATGTCTGGCGCGTAGTTGCGTGTAGCACACGCGGTATTGATTATTGATCTTTACGTAAAGTCACTCGGTTTTGTTCAATTATTACTACGATAATTCTTTGCGTAAGATCTCACGTTATTTGATTCAATTATTGTCAATATTTTATAAATTATTAAATCAATAATTGAGACGACAAAATTATTCATATTATTAAATTGCATTATTTATAATATCCAGAAGTTCTCTCAAGGAGAGGTTTGGTCATCTAATTGCGCGCCAATAGGGAAAAATCCTTATCGAAAAGCCCTCTCTTTCCTGGGAACGACCTGGTCGATTAATATTGTGTAGCATTATTGGAAATGTCTAGAAAGTTCTATTAAGGAGAGGTTTGGTCACTTAATTGCACGCCATGAGAGAAATCCTTATCGAAAAAGCCCTCTTTCACGGGAGCGACACAGTTGTCATAATTGTGATTCTGTAATATTATTTATGAATAATTAATTATTGATTTATATGATAAGGAAATATATATTTTTATATGGATATAAATAAAGGAATTAAAGTTGAAGTATTTTATTAGTATTTTGTCGAAATGAAGAACTAAATTTGGAAATTTTTTAGAAAATTAGTTTATTACTTGATTTTGTAAAATCTATAACTCTTTGTGTATAATGAGTTAGGAGATGAGCTATATATCAAAAGAAAGCTCTGGAAGTAAGCTAAACGTAGAAATTTGAATCATCCAAAATTTCTGTGGATTTTTCGTGGTGACTGTTTGAGTGAAACTGGTACGAGGGACTTATAGTCCGAAAATCAAATCAGTGTTCTTAAGCTCTATTGCGTGAGTTATAATTTTGATCCGACCGTTAGATTGTTGTGATTTTTAGATATTTTATACATATATAAGTTGAATATATGTCCACAAATTTTGAACCGTTAAAAATTAACGTATAATTTTTTATGAATTCTAAGAGATGTTGAAAATCGTCCGTATGTCAATTTCGGTCATTTTCTGTTTGGAATTTAGAAAACCTTTCTTCTGCAAAGTTGTAGAGAATTCTATTTCCTATGGAATGGACATAAAATTTGTATTTTTTTGATAAAAGGGCTATTTATTATGAATTGTTGAATTTTTGGAAATTAAAATATTTTTATTAAAAATATGAGTGGGCCCCACTTTTGGTTGTTGGGAAAAGTGGTTGATCTTTAGTGGGCCCCACTTGTGGTGGCTGAAAATTTTTCAAAGAAGTGTGCGTAGAAAATATATATATATTATTTTATTAATTTAGTCTCTTTTGGCGTTCTAGCATTTTCCTATAAATAGGTGCTTAGGTTAGAATTGAAAATCACACTGAAAACATAAGTTTTCTCTCTCTATGTTATCGAGCGTATTTTTGTGAGTATTTAGATACCTTGAGAGTTATTATTCAGTGTAAGTTTCCTTCGGCTTTACATCCGATATTCCAGTCAGAAATACTGCTCTTTTGAGGTAAGGGATGTTATTTTCTTCGTAAATGATATTATTTCTTTTGATATCATTATACTGAAATATTGATATGAATTTTATTGTGAAATCTTTACCTTTTCGTGCTGGGGTTACTATTCACGTATACGACACTATTCATGTATATGGCACTATTTACGTATATGACACTATTTACGTATACGGTACTATGTATGAATACGGAGTACTATTCATGAGTTACTATTCATGAGTTACTATTCACGAGTTACTATTCACGGGATACTATTCACGACAAAATTGGTTTCTTTTTCTGACCAAATTATCGTTGATTTATGAATATTGTTCTTGAAATTAAATCCATGTTTTGATCATATTATTTTTATTATCATATATAACATTTTTATAACCCTGGTGATAGAATTTCTCTTTCACTTGATTGTAAAGATGGGTAGATTATTGGTATGATCGTGACTATGGGTTCTCTTTGGCCAGTAGTGCAAAGATGAATTGTTGACTGATATGATCTTTGTGACGCCCCCAAAATAGGTATACATCACCCATCTTGAGTTGCCAAATACATGGTACAAAATTCAAATACAACTTAATTATACAACAGTCGTGTAAGATACGACAAAACATAATATAATAGTTTTAATAAGAATTTTGTCATCTAGACAATATCCACACTCAATGGAGTCCTCAGTACATTTATTATCACACTATTTAACAGAATAGTAAGGACTACTAATTCTATCATCTGGACAGTCACTCCATTCCCCGACTAGTCCCAGCTATATTCTCATTTCCTGAAGAGAACAATGAAAGCAAAGGGTGAGCTCAACTAGCCCATTAAGAAATATTATGACTAAGATAATGCAGAATAAATTATCCTTAGCCTTCAACAGTATAATAACTGATAGAATATAATAGACAACAAGTTTTAACTGCAGCGGAATAAGCAATCCATTAGAAGAGTCAAATAGAGCATAAAATCTACTATCTTCTATGATTTAAAAAGATTCTCATCAACTTTATTGCTGAGACTCAACTTAATAAATAAACCACAACATCCCTGCACCACGGCCAAGGATATTCATGTAATCATCAAGGGTCATGATTATACCGAATAATCCCTGGTCATAATCATACCAACAACTGTCCATCAATGAACTACAGGCCAATGAGGACTTTTACCACATCATTCGTCACATTACGGTCATGATTATACCGAATAATCCCTGGTTATAATCATATCAAGTCCATCTATGCACGTAAGCCTAAGATGACTTTAATCACAATATAAGCATGAGGATGATGACAATGACATACTAATTCAATAAAACAAGTTCAAAGATAAATTTTAAAGATTTATAAATTAATTTATACAGAAATCAATAACATCCAAATTGTCAACATGATACTTATTTGTGGAGTAAAATTCAAGAATGCTCAGAAGAATATTTCCATGAAAAGTTACTGGATGAAACATAAATATCAAGGATATTCCACTAATTTCATGGAGTATAGAAGCCAAAACTTTAATCAATGAGTATAATAGAATATATGAAGCTCATGAAATGGATTTTCGATCGCCATGCGTGCGGTAATCCACGTATGCGAGATCATTTCCACAATTTAATAAGGAATGAATACAAAGGATCATTCACCATGCATGAGGTAAATCCACATAGACGAGTTATTCCAATGAATAATAAAGAATGGAATAACGTAAGAATTCACCATGCATGCGGTGAGTCGCGTGACAGAGATATTCCAACGAAATAATAAAGAATGGAATAACGAAGAATTTCACCATGTATGTGGTACTTGGCATGAAGCGAGTTATTCCAACATAATAATAAAGAATGGAACCAGGTCATGTGTAACACGCACAGGTCATGTGTAATCCACACAGACAGGATATTCCAACAGAATAATAAAGAATGGAATAACAACAGAACTCACCAGGCATGCGATATACCGCATGACAGACGGGTTATTCCAATGAATAATAAATAATGGAACCAGTCAATGCGTAATATACGCAGCATGAGATATTCCAACGAATAATAAAGAATGGAATAACGAAGAAATTCACCATGTATGCGGTACTTGGCATGAGCAGAGTTATTCCAACATAATAATAAAGAATGGAATAATAGAAGAATTTTACCATGTATGCGGTACTTCGTATAGACAGGTTATTCCAACATAATAATAAAGAATGGAATAACAAAAGCTCTGTGACGCCCCCAAATTCAGGTACTTGAAAACCGAATTCAGTGCTTCACGATACCATTTCTTTGAGCAGAATAATTATAATAATGTCATAAATATCAAACTTAATTTACGTATCAGAGTTTTCTAAATCCCAGGTACGCGACCTTAAAACATTTCATTACATGATAGATAATAAATAACATCATCTTATTTAAGTCTAGCTATTACATAAGATAACACAACTTATTCTGAAAGCTTTCTTTTCCCTTTATCCCTGGCAGAGCCCTCTGGCTGGTCATACTTAACTAAAAATATTTAATTTAAGCAAGGATGAGCATTTGAGTGCCCAGCAAGTAATAACAATTATAAATAATAGTTGAAAGGATTAAATGTTTTCTTTGTACTACCCTTCTACAACAAATCAATGGTTGTGAAGTAATCTGAACCGATAATAATAACATAACAACTCTCTATCAAATTTTTGAAACTACGTACTGACTATAAATAGGGTTAAGGTGACATACTATGAACATTATTCTCATTTTCGAATAGGTTTAGCAGAACTTCATCTACAAACCGTCATAACTTACGGGCACGGGGGGTGATCAGCCCGTTATGCCCTGTATTGATCAATACTACATGCAAAAATGATATTATCGTTCACTCTGTCCGTCTTGGGCGCATAAAAGTTTTCCCTTGATCGGGATGTTCATACTTAGTCCAGAATCCGAACCAAAATAATTTGATTTGATACAAATAGGTTTTTATCATATTCAACGATATTTCTAAATCTGTGTCTAGCTGGTCAAATAGCTTAGACGACTCTTACTTCATGTATACATATAGGTATCAATAGGTATATCTATATATATCAACATGTGATTAAATACAATGATTATCCAAGTGGGGACACTTGAATAACCATATTCAGAAATTTACGAACAGATTATATATATCTGAATTACAATATAGTACTATGTTGATAATCAATGATCAGATATAACATATATAACAATAGGGTTAGTAATCTAGCATAATAATAATATAATTCTGAAACTTCTTACTCATGTCCATTGCATAAAGAAAATGCAAAGGTAGGATACTTGCCTTAAGCGTACTTTATCCGCGTAATTAAATCAACACTTTCGAATCCTATTTATAACGTATTACAAGCATAAGATGCTCATTAGCTAACACATTCTTTATTCAAGTTTGATATGATTCAAATATGCACGTATGGTACAAAACCAGCACATAGGTTTATCACGAAATTAATTATCTAGTTATTTCATAAGCAAATTAAGAATGCTCAAATTTAAGGTATTTTTACCCATGAACTTTCATTATCTAAGAAAACACTATCATGTTACTTAGTCCTCACATATACACATGCATTAGTAGATTTTAAACTATTTCTAGTAGTAAAGACATCATACAAGTTAACTGTCAAAATCAGATTTGTAGAAACTCAGATTCCAGACTGGCGCAGCTGCACCATGGCTAAGCCTAGGACCGGCGCAGCTGCGTCGTCCTCTAGCCAAGCCAAGACTCAGTTGTTGCCTTATGGTTTCTGTTCGGCATGAGCACAAAATTTATACATAATATATTTTGTCATGTTAAAGGTCTTTTCATGTTCCTCAAGTCAATCTAGGTTTCTTCTTTCATGTCATGGTTCTAAGTTAAACATTTTAATAAGTTAAGGCCATTCAAGGTAATGAAACCACAAAGTCTAACATGCTAGCCTTCTAAACATACAAGGTAGTCATATAACTCATATTAGGCATGCTTGTGAGTATTCATAACACATATGTGTAGTTAACATCGTTTTGGTTAAAAATATGTTTTGCTTATTCTTTTATTGAATTACAATACTTAAGCATGATATATATATTATTTATGATACGTGAGTGAGTCTAAGAGCATCATCAAACATGTTCACAATATCATATTCTAACTCTCAAGGTAGTATGTTAACATTCTCGTTTCAAGTTCGTATTTTCATTAGTAACCTTACTAGTAGGTTCTACATGTTCAATACATATGGATCATGTATAGGGATATTATAGTCATAACATGACATCTTAACCCTTTAATTAGAATCTAGATATTCATGTGATACAACTATATTTTGAAAATATGTTCAAGTTTGCTTTTGAAACTATTTTAAACTTGAACAATGCAATTTCACATATACAAGACAACTTTAAGGCTCTAATCATATGTAGTCAAATCATGTTATCATGCTCGCAAGGTCAGAATATAAAGCGTGTAGTAGTCATGCATGTTAGCTCACTATATATACTAAGTTAAACAACTTCTTTAATACAAATCCTAAGTAAAGTGGTCATGAGCAATGAACTATGAATCATATAAACACAAGTTAACAAGTTATTCATGCCTTTCTAAATCATACCAACATGCTTGCAAAGTTAGTATATGAACATAGCATACCTACATCTCAAGTTTCTTTCTAAAGTCCTAAATCCATTTTAAACTCTATACCTTCGTAAATCACGTATGTTAATCCAAACCTACTCACATTAGGTTAATATACTAATATATACATGTTACACATGCTTGCATGTTGGCTTAAGTTCTAATAATTGACTAACATTGATCAGATTTTTAATGTAAAAGTAAAGGTCGGAAATAGAGATCTACAAGCACAGTGTCTTTGTACCTCACTTTAATATCTCAAGCGTGATTACACCGTGTAAGACCCCGAAATTTTTAAATAAAAAGGAATTTCCTTTATTTATTATTTTGAAATAGTAAGGGTTGATTTGATTAATGTGGATAGTTAAGGGTTAAATCATGCAAATATTTCAAAATAAGCAAGTGGTTATAAAATATTCATTATCGTCGGGGAATATTCGTTTGGTGGTGGAATATTAAATCTTTGTCGGAATATTAAATGCGACAATAGCGACCATGTGTGGGCCCCATAACTGAAAGCGATTGGATGAAGAAAACGACAAATATAAGTTGTTTTTAAATAACTTGGCGTAGTTATTACTGATTATCTTGTTGGAATACCCGGTGGTTAAATCACACTAATACGCGTTGTTGAGCAAGAAGCTACCAGTATTGCACCAATTATTGATTCTTACGTGAAAGGCACTACTCAATAATGGTTACGATAATTCTTTATTCAATATTTTATTGAGTTAATAATTGTCATATTGATATTTTATATTCTTTGTTGTTTCAATAATTGTCATTACACAAGATTTTTCATTATCGAAGCAATAATTCATATTATCTGAATAATATTATTAGATAACATTATTGGCAATGTCTAGAAAGTTACGTCTCAAGGAGAGGTTTGGTCACCTAATCGCGCAGCCCAAGAGAAGAAATTCTTATTGAAAGCCCCTTTCCTGAGGCTCGCTTCAGTTTAGTCAATATTGTGATTACGTAATATTATTTGTGAATAATTAATTATAGATTCATATGATGAGAAAAATATTGATTTTATGTGGATATAGATGGAGAAAATTTTTATAGTGACAATTGTTGAAAATTGAAATTTTATCTTTTTCTCGATAAAATAATTCGTTTAAATATATTATTATATTTTAATAATATAATAATGGTGATATTTTACAACTAATGTGGGATATATGAGTATACTGAGGAGGAAGAGTATTTTGTTGTAATAAATGTTTAAAACATGTTAAACATGTCGGTGGACCCCATTTATTGACTGAAATTTGATTATAGCCTGTAAAATCACCCGTTTGTGGATTTCGGTCAATTTATATTTGGAATTTGGAAAAACTTTCTTCTGCAAAGTTGTAGAGAATTGAAATTCCTATAAAAACAACGCGAGATTCGAATTTTCTGATGAAAGGGCTATTTATTATGAATTATTGAAGTTCTTAAGCTCCGAAATAATTAATTTTTGAAGTTTTAAATATTTTTAATAAGAAAAACGTTTTTTGTTGTAATTGAGTGGCTCACATGTGTTATAAATGATCTGAAATCAGATTTCTAAGGTGGGCTTGAATATTTTAAGAAATATTATTATTTTATTAAATTTTACGCTTTGTTGTTAAGCGTTTTCCTATAAATAGGGTCTTAGGTTAGAATTGAAAATCACACCGTAAATCTGAAGTTTTCTCTCTATATTATCGAAGCGTATTCTTGTGAGTATTTTGAGTATACTTTGAGTATTGCTAGACGGTGCAAGTTCCTTTGACCTTATACCCTTATTTCTAGCTAAAAGTCTTGATCTTTCGAGGTAAGGGATATTATTTTTTTTCAGAATGATATTATTTCTTCAATATCATTATCTTTGAAATGTTGATCTGAAGTTTTATCAAATTTGGAACTTTTTCATGCTCGGGTTACTATTCATGGGTTCTTATTCATGAGTTACTATTCACGAGTTACTATTCACGAGTTCTTATTCATGAGTACTATTAATGAAGCGTGAAGATGTTTTTGTAGAATTTCTATCTTTTGGTGTCGAGTTACTATTCACGTATACGGCACTATTCACGTATCTGACACTATTCACGATACTCGGTCTTATTCAATAGAAAAATAAAATTTCTTCTTTTCGTCTAAAACATCTATTCGGATACTAACTTTCATTGTATCCATGTTTTGATCATTCTTGAATTTTACACCACTACGATTATTTTTGAGGTATTTTTGGGCGTGGATAAAACCAAGTACGAATCCTTAATCCTTAATCCTTGTCATTTTGTTTCACCGGATTCGTTTCTTTAAAAAAAATATTTTCATCATCCTCGGTCTTAAATGATGATATTATGGAATATCTTTGGCACCTTGTAGTGCAAAGATGAATGATTTCTTAAGAATATATCTTTGGCTGTAGTGCAAAGATGAATGATTTCTGAAGAATATCTTTGGCCCGTAGTGCAAAGATGAACAGTGTTTAAAAGAACATGACCAATCGATGAATATCTTTGGCTCAGAGTGCAAAGATGAATATTTGATTCCGATGTATATTGATTGATGTTACGAGGATAAAAGATAGACGAAGAACTTTTAAATTCATACATAGAAGATAGTAGTTTGCATTCTCTACTTAACTCTTCTAATGAATTATTATTTCATTGCGAATATTGATTTAAAATTTGTTGTCTATTGTATTCTATTATATTTTTTCCTTGTTGAAGACTAACGATAATTTGTTGTATATTATCTTAGTCATAATATTCTTTCTTGAGCTAGTTGAGCTTCACCCTTTTCCTTTTTGTTCCATTTTTCTCGGGAGGCGAGAATATAAGCGAGTGCGAGTCGGGGTATGGAATGAAGGTTTTAGAAAGGATTGTTTAGTAGTCCTCACCATTTTTGTAAAATAATGTATCAATAAATGTGATGAGGATTTATTTGAGTATAGATATTGTCTAGAAGATAATATTTGTATTCAAACTCACAGTTTTACTGTTGTAATAATAAAGTTGTAGTTGTTTCTGTACCATGTATTGACAACTCAGAATAGGTGATGTATACCTATTTTGGGGGCGTCACACACCGTGCCTGGTTCTAGCCAAGAACAGTCTGCTTCGGTAGAACTTTAGCCCAACCACAAAAATTATACATAAACTTGATTCTAAACATCCACATATCAATTTAAACATACTTGTATGATTATATAACAACTAATTAAACATTACCCAACCTCATCATCATCTAATTCCACATAATTAAGAATTTGAAATTCAAGAACTCAAGAATTCATTTTAGTAGAGAATGAAAATGGAAAGCAAGGAATGGGGCTTATACCTCTGCAATTGTGAAGTGAACTTGCTCCAAATGAACTTTCAGTTACTTAGAATACAAGTATGCTCCCAATCTCACACTTAACAAATTATTAGACAATTCAAGCAACATAGATAATGAAGGGAAGTGTTCAATTTATAGAGAATTCCTTGACCATTCCAAGCCATTGTCCAAGAAATCAAACCAAAGGATGGAAGAATTGCATGAAGGTTATCAAGGAGTTAGTAATTGGTAGTTGGTTTGCATCATTATTCCCACTCCCTCCATAATCATCACCTAGATTGTTAGCTTGAGCTTGGAAGAAGGAAGAGATAATAGGCCTTAGCCTTTTTGGTAGTTCACGTGAATGTGAAAATAGGGAGCATTTTGGACACTAAATTTGAGACAACCCAAATACTTAGCAATCTTGTAACACTTATACAATTTCCTACTCTTATGTTATATAGTATACCCATATCAACCATTCATTAGTTATAATTTAATGTCACAATATGATTTACATAATTAATATTTCAAGGTAGTAGATGTAATATGAAAGTGTAGCATACATATAATACATGTACATTTTATCACACCGGTATACTTTATTAAAATAATAGTTTACAATATGATCATGGTATGTTATTTTAATATACACCCACATACATATTGTCACATACACCTTTCATCTCACATAGTTTCAATAAATCTTAATATATGGTTACTATCTATAGTATAGTCACATAAATATCACATTACACTATATATTATAGTTGCATTCCATATATATATATATATATATATATATAATCTATTTAATTTTGAACATTTGCACATAACATTCAATATAATCTTATTATATAATTTCTATGGTATATAATATAGTAATTATTAGGTGTCACATTTCACACTCTTCTTAATGTAAATACTAAACATTGCTACATACTGCACACATGAATTAAATAAATAATACATACCCTAGTTATGCAATTTGCTTTACTCACAATAATAATTAATAATTGTGACGCCCCCAAAATAGGTATCCAACACCCATTCTGAGTCGCCAAATACATGGTACGAAATAAAACTACAACTTCATAATCTGATTGTCGTAAAAAATACGACAACACATACTGTTAGTTTAAATACAAATATTATCTTCTAGACAATATCAACACTCAAATAAGTCCTCATTACAATTATTCATACACTATTTTACAGAAATAGTGAGGACTGCTAAAATATCTTTCTAGAACCATCACTCCATACCCTGACTCGATCCTGCTATGTTCTCACCTCTTGAGAAGAAAAATGGAACAAAAAAGAAAAGGGTGAGCTCAACTAGCCCAGTAAAAAATGTTATGACTAAGATAATATACAACAAATTATCATTAGTCTTCAACAGAAAAAAATCTGATAGAATATAATAGATAACAAGATCCAAAATCCACAAACGGGTGATATTTAATACTTCCCTTCCGACAGAATACTGATAAAATACCTCAGCATTAATTCCTTCATTTATAACCATATAAAATAAATAAATCCATCATCAAATAAATATTTTCTTATCATATAAATCAATAATTAATTATTCACAAATAATATTACAGAATCACAATTATGATGACCAGTAGTTCCCGAGAAAGAGGGGCTTTCCAATAAGGATTTCTCCATACTGGCGCGCAATTAGGTGACCAAACCTCTCCTTGAAAGAACTTTCTAGACATTGCCAATAATGCTATCTAATAATATTATTCAAATAATATGAATTATTGATCCAATAATGGTAAATACTGTGCAGTGATAATTATTGAAATAACAATAATATTGAATATCAACGCAACAATTATTGAATCAATAAAATAAAATATTGAACAGTAACTACTATAAAAATTATTGAGTAGTGCCTTCTTACGTACGAATCAATAATTCAATAATACTATACAATACCGTGTGCTACTGTGCAACCACGCGTATTACTGTATTTTAACCACCAGGTATTCCAACAATGTTAACGGTAAAAACTACGTCGTTATTTATAAAAACTCATACTTTGTCGTTTTCTTCATCCGACAGTTATTCTGTTATGAGCCCCACGAATGGTCTGCTGGCATTAAATTTAATATTCCCCAAACAAAATAAATATTTTATAACCACTTGTTTATTTTAAAAAATTTGCACATTTCACCCATAACCAAAGCATTATATCAAATTAACACCTTATTAATTTAAGATAATGAATAGAGAAAATTCAATTTTATTTATAATAAGTTGGGGTCTTACAACCTCCCCTCCTTATAAAATTTCGTCCTCGAAATTAACGTACGTACCTGGGGTTTCAAAAAGGTGAGGGTACCTCGCTTTCATTTCTGATTCCAACTCCCAGGTCATTTTCTCAATAGCATGGTTCCTCCACAAAACCTTAACTTGTGGTATAACCTTGGTGCGTAGGACATGGTCTTTCCTATCCAAGATCTTAACAGGTACCTCCTCGTACGTTAAATCTTCGGCTATCCCGTCTGGTTCTAACTCAATAATGTGGTTCAGGTCTTTCACATATTTACGAAGCATAGATATGTGGAAATCATTGTGAACACGAGACATACTTGGAGGTAACGCGAGACTATAGGCCACCTTTCATATTCGGTCAAGAATCTCAAATGGACCAACAAACCTTGGAGTGAGCTTTCCTCTCTTTCCAAATCTTGTAACTCCCTTCCATGGAGCAATACGTAACAGTACATGATCCCCAATATTAAATTCCATGTCCTTTCGATGAAGATCAGCATAAATCTTTTGTTGATCTTGTAAGGTTTGAATACGTTGTTGAATCATTTGGATCTTTTTTGTAGTCATGCGTACTAATTCTGGTCCTAACAACGTTGCTTCTCCTACCTCGTCCCAGCATACTGGAGAATGACACTTTCGTCCATACAACGCCTCAAATGGAGCCATGCCTATACTTGCTTGATAACTGTTGTTGTAGGAGAATTTCACCAATGGTAAATACTTATCCCAACTCCCTTTGAAGTCTAGGACACAGAGTCTTAATAGTTCTTCAAGAGTTTGAATAGTCCTCTCTGATTGTCCGTCCGTTTGAGGATGATATGCCGAACTGAATCGTAAATCCGTGCCCATAGCTTTCTACAAGCTAACCCAAAATCTTGAAGTGAATCTTGGGTCACGATCAGAAACTATGGATACTGGCATGCCATGCAATCTCATAATCTCATTCACGTACATACGAGCAAGACGTTCAAGGGAATAAGTTTCTCGTATCGGTAAGAAATGAGCAGACTTGGTTAATCTATCAACAATAACCCAAATCGCATCTATGTCTTGAGAAACTTTGGGAAGACCTGTAACGAAATCCATGGTAATGTGTTCCCACTTCCATTCCAGAATCTCAAGTGGTTGCAATGGACCTTTTGGCACTTGATGCTCCGCCTTTACTCGCTGACAAGTTAAACACATCGAGATAAACTCTGCGATCTGTGATGCCCCCAAAATAGGTATATAACACCCATTCTGAGTCGCCAAATACATGGTACAGAAAGCAAACTACAACTTTATTATTACAATTATCGTGCAAAATACGACAACATATACTGTGAGTTTAAATACAAATATTGTCTTCTAGACAATATCCACACTCAAATAAGTCCTCATTACAATTATTCATACACTATTTTATAGAAATAGTGAGGACTGCTAAAATATCTTTCTAGAACCATCACTCCATACCCCGACTCGATCCTGCTATGTTCTCACCTCCTGAGAAGAAAAATGGAACAAAAAGAAAAAGGGTGAGCTCAACTAGCCCAGTAAAGAATGTTATGACCAAGATAATATAAAACAAATTATCATTAGTCTTCAACAGGGAAAAATCTGATAGAATATAATAGACAACAAGTTTTAGATCAACAAATGCGGTAAAATAATGAATCCATTAGAAGAGTCACGTAGAGAATGAGTTCTACTATCTTCTAAGATTTAAAAGTCCATCATCAATATTTTATCCATGTAACAACAATCAAAATACATATTTAATCAAATATTCAACTTTGAACTATAGGCCAAAGATATTCATTTGTATCACCAGTTGGTCATGTTCATCTCAACACCTGTTCATCTTTGCACTACGGGCCAACGATATTCATCAGTTAATCATTCATCTTTGCACTACAGGCCAAAGATATTCAGTAATATCATCATTTAGGACTGAGGATGATGAAAAACATTTTAAAGAACGAATCTAGTGAGACAGAAGGACAAATATTAGGGATTCGTGTTACAATTTATCCAAGATCACTAATACTTCATAATAACCAATTTTGAAGCAGAATTCAAAAATAACGATCAAAATATGGATACAATCAAAGATAGTAGCCAAAATAGACATCTTGGACAAAAAGGAAAATTTTTATTTTTAATTGAATAGTCTTGGTGATTCGTGAATAATAGTCAGAGTATCGTGAATAAGAACCCAGACACATAAAGTTCCAAATTTGATTAAAAAGTTCCCCAATATTTTGGCATAATGATATTGAAGAAAATAATATAATTTAAGAAGAAAATAACATCCCTTACCTCAAAATAATTGTCTTGCCGATCGGAATATCTGGATAGAAAGCAAAGGAAACTTGTAAAATAGAACAACAACTCTCAAAGTATCTAAATACTCACAAAAATACGCTCGATAATCTAGAGAGAAAAAAAACTTATTTCTGGTGTGATTTTTAATTTTAACCTAAGCGTCTATTTATAGGAAAATGCTAGAACGCCATAGGAGACTAAATAATAAAATAATATTATTATTATTCAACATTCCTATGCATGCTTTGTTGAATTTTTGAGCAGCCATCTTGGAAGAAATTCAGCAGCCCACATGTGTTAAAACAAAAGTGGGTCCCACCCATAATTTAATAAAAATTATTTTATTTTCCGAAACTTCAGTAATTCATAGAAAATAGCCCGTTTATCAGAAAAATACGAATTTTATGTCCATTCCACAAGAAATCGAATTCTCCACAACTTTGTAGCTTTGAGTTTATCCAAATTCCAACTAGAAAATATCTGAAATCAATAAACGGATGATTTTTAATACCTCCATTCCGAAAAAATACTGATAAAACACCTCAACATTAATTCCTTCATTTATAACCACATAAATAAATCCATCATTTATATCCACATCAAATAAATATTTTTTTTTATCATATAAATCAATAATTAATTATTCACAAATAATATTACGAATCACAATTATGACAACCAAAGTTCTCCTGTGAAAGAGGGGCTTTCGATAAGGATTTCTCCTCTTCTTGGCGTAATTAGGTGACCAAACCTCTCTTTGACAGAACTTTCTAGACATTGCCAATAATGCTTATCTAATAATATTACTCAAATAATATGAATTATTGATCTGATAATGAGAAATACTTAGCAGTGACAATTATTGAAACAACAATAATATTAAATATCAACGCAGCAATTATTGAATCAATAAAATAAAATATTGAACGAGAACTCATCGTAACAATTATTGAGTAGTGCCTTCTTACGCATGCGAATCAATAATTCAATAATCTTCGTATAATACCTTGTCTTCTTTGTGCAACCACGCCAGATTACGATTTTTAACCACCGTGTATTCAACGGTGTTAATTGGTAACAACTACGTCGTTATTTATAAAAACTGATACTTTGTCGTTTTCTTCATCCGACAATTATTCTGTTATGAGCCCCACGAATGGCTGCGCCGTCGTACGAATATTCCCTGACAAAAAGAATATTTCACGACCAAAAGAATATTCCCTGACAAAAATGAATATTTTATAACCACTTGCTTATTTTGTAAAATTTGCACATTTCATACAAAATGGGCCTTTGCATTGAAAATATCGCACTCGTACTCGTATATGATCCTCTACTCAATGCGTCAGCTACTACGTTTGCTTTTCCAGGATGATACTGAATAGTGTGATTGTAATCTTTCAACAGCTCAAGCCAACATCGTTGCCTCATGTTGAGTTCTTTTTGGGTGAAAAAATATTTGAGGCTTTTATTATCCGTATAAATCTCCACTTTCTCCCCATATAGGTAGTGTCTCCAGATTTTCAACGCGAAAACGACTGCTGCCAACTCCAGATCATGAGTAGGATAATTCCTATTATATTCTTTGATTTGTCGCGAGGCATAGGCTATGACTTTCCCATGTTGTATGAGAACACATCCTAACCCGTTGCCTGAAGCATCACTGTAGATAACAAATCCATCCGAACCAGATAATATTGCCAGAACAGGTGCCAAAATGAGTCTCCTCTTGAGCTCTTGAAAACTCTTCTCGCATTCCTCGATCCATACAAATTTTATATCCTTCCGAGTCAACTGAGTTAACGGAGTAGCGATTCGAGAAAATCCTTCCACGAATTTCTGATAATAACCAGCAAATGTTTAAGTTTGGGGGTATTTGATGAGTGAGTTTTATACTCATAATTGAGTGCGTTTAAGCTTAATCTTTTGGTTGATTTTAGTGTTTGTGTCTATTCATGCATGTTTTATGTTGTTTTGTAGGAATTGGGATAAAAGTTACTAGGATCGACGTTCGGGGTGGCTAGATTTGCGTTTTCGGCTTGCTAATTACATAACAGTCACTTCAGAGCCAATTTGAGTATTTCTCAGGACCTTATTTTGAAAATCTTAAAGAATAAAAGTTGTAGATCTATGTCTCCTCTTTCCGGAACATCTTGAATCATCAAAATCAGAGTTCGAACAAAGAATTTATGGCCATTTTCCCAAAGGACGTTGAAGTAGAAAATGTCAGAGAATGGGGCCAGCGCCGGGGCACCCAAACCAAGGCTAATTGAGAGCCGGGCAAAGTCTTTGGGGAGCAACTTCAGCCGCGTGCCCAGCCCTGGGGCGCTGGGGAAGGTCCTGAAAGGCTTGGACACGTTTTGGGACGAATTTTGACACCTTTTTGACTCCAAATTGGATTGGGTTTGTTCCTAAGCTAAAAATTGGACTTGTAACCTATAAATACATGATGTAAGGCATAAAATAAAGGGAGCTTGTATAAATTAGCTTAGATAAAATACTCCATTAGATTAGAATATAAACCCTAGTTCTTAATTAGTCATTGGAGATTGAAGCAAATTGAAGAACACTGAAGATCAAAAGCAAGAGCAAGAGTGGAGCATCAGATTTGCTGACAATAGATTATATTCTCTTCTCTTATCATACTTTTATCTTCTAATGTCTATTCAGTTGTGGATTCTTGGTTTTAATTCATTAATTATGAACTAACTCTTTTATTAAGATTTCAATTGAACCTTTTATGACTATAAATTAGTTATTTGATTTAATCCAATTATTTGTGTCAAATTGAATTGTTTATCTTGTCTTGAGCCTATTGATTAATTATCTGATTAGTAATTACCTTGTTACTCTAGATGGAATTGAAAGAGGAATTCTAGGGTTAGAACTGGGCATGATATCGTGTGACTTAGTTATTTGTAAAGTGAATAATTAGGTTTGTGAATTGAATGGAAATATATGTTCACCGCATGTAACACATAAGGAATTGGGATTGAAAAGAGTTTAATTTAATTGTTTTGTATAGGAATATAGCAAGATTAATCTGGATTGAATAGAAGGCAATTGATCACTTGGAAAAATACTTTTGGCATTTGAGAATTCCTGTTAACAATTTAGTAGGCATAAATATTGGGATAATTGGATAATTGATTTAGAGTTCATAATTGAGGATATTGAAGTCTTAATCCTTATTTATCTGAATTCATTCAAATATTAGTTTTGTTTATTTGATTTATTTTAGAATAATTTCTTTTAATTGTTAATTTAGTTTTCTTAATTAGAAAAATCACAATTTACAGTTGTTTAAATAAAATTGATTTGGTTAAGAGTTAGTATTTGGTAATTTTTATTAAATAATTCCTCGTGGGAACGATACTCTACTTTCACTTTATTACTTGTTGAATCGTGTATACTTGCGTATTCATTGATTCATGAAATCGACCAACAAATTTTTTGGCGCCAGATTCTTAGAGAATTAATTTAATAATTTTTTATCAATATTAATTTCAATCAAATTAGTCTTAATTTAAACATTTTTATTTTTATTTTTATTTTTAATTCTCTTCCCATATTTCTCTCTTTTTAGGTACCATGGATGACTTTGCGTATCAATGGCCATACACGTACATGACTCAACCAAGGAAAATAGGGATTGATGGACTTAATACATCTTCTATAGAGCCAATACAAATTGAGGCAACTTCGAAGATATTGGAGGTTATCGCAGCCCAACAGAGTCGAAGGGTGGCAAGAATGACTCAGCCAAGGGGAGCGGAGATTGACAGACTCGCGACACTTTCTGCATTGTCAGCACAGATTGAGACACTTTCGAGGAGTTTAAAAGCTTTTGAAGTGCAACGTCGTCAAAGTGTGGCGGTTACTTGTGATTATTGTGCTGGAAATCATATGAGTCATTAATGCCATCAGTTTCGAGCCGGTACAGTATAGTGGTGATAACCCCATCAATTATGTCTATCCCAACAACTATCATCAGGATTGGGGGTATCACACGGATTTTTCATGGAGTAACAATCAAGCTTAAGCGCCGAGATAACAAAATACATCCGAGTTTCAAAATCAGACACAACAACCAGATCAAAAATCTAGTTTTGAAGAAGCCTTGGATAGATTTATTAAAGCTTCTGAAAAAAAGAACGAGGAAAATGAAAAAAAATTAAATCAAATAGAGCTGAATATGCAAAACCTAGGTGCGTCGATCAAGAATCTGGAAAATCAAGTGGGGCAGATAGCATATGCGTTGAACAACCGTCCTCAATACACTTGGCCCTATGACATGGATTTCAAGACTGATGGAGAGCCCGAACAAATTCTGTAACTAGATGAGCCACAAGATGTTGAAAGAGAGGAAATAATTGGGAATCAAGAAAAGGAGATCAACGAAAATGAACCGATTTCATTAGTATCCCATATGCCACCTCCACCAAAGTTCAATAATCCGGCGGTTTTGCAAAACCATGCCTAATTGGCGGTCGTTTAAATTCAAGAAAGCTCTTTGTGACATAAGAGCTAGTCTGATTCTTGAGTCATGGTGGGATGAAAATGAGAGGATAGAGGAAGATTCCATTATGTTTATTAAGCTTCAATGCCCCAATCTGATCATAGACATAATGGAGAAAACACCTAGTTATTGGACGTTCTTAATAGGGAACCTATCTACAAAGAGCATGCTAGGTGACTTCAATTTAAGGGTTTTTGCTAATGGGAACCTCCCAAAAGAGACATTACTCTTGATGGATGGAGGGTTCCTCAATTTTCGTAGGGAATTGGATGAAATTGAAAAAGTCGGTTTGAGACTATAAAACAAAGCGCTTATTGGGAGGCAACCCAAGTTTAATTTTTATTTTTAGTTTTTATTAGGTTTTATATTAGTAGTTTTGAATTTACATTTATTTAGAATTTAATAAAACTGCTTCTGTCATGGTTTTACAGGTTATTCAAGTCAAATTCAAGTGTGGTGCCCAATTTATTCCATGTGCTTAACCTATTCTCCAAACTTAGTGGACACGAAGGAAGATTGCTATATTTTCAGGGAAGTCCTCTGCTTTAATTTTTTTATTTTAGTCATTGAGGACAATGTCTAGTTTAAGTTTGGGGGCATTTTAGTGTCGTACTGCATATAGTTAGTTATCTGCATGGTAGTTCATTTTTTATGTGTTAGTATTGTGTTTTTTTTTAGGTTGCATATAATACATGGTAGTTATTTGCATATTCATATATGTGTTGCATTAGTATGTGTTCATGTAGTATAATTGCAAAAAAAAAATTCTGCATGAATTTGTGTGATAGGTTGGTGTGGTCTTAGCTCGACCTATGATAAGATTGGTTTTGCATGTTAACTTGAACAGTGTTGATAATTGATGATGAGTTCTAATTTTAATCATGATGATAATCTGAGCCTGTCTTAAACTTTTATAACCGGTTAGCACTTAAAGTTTAACTGTTTTAATCTACTTGGTTCAAGGGTTTCATAATTTGTTTCTGAGGGAAAATCTTGGTTATAATTTAAGAAAATTAGTGAACTGGCGGTAAAGGTTGGAATTACGTAAAAGCTTGAGTTTGGGGGAATCTATGGGATATATATATACAAAAAAAAAAGAGAAAAATGAAGAAATGATGAAAAGAAAAAAATATATAGTAAATCCAGAAAAAGAAAAAAAAAAGAATAAACACCGTGGCATGCTTGTCTAGTTTTGTGGCCTTTGTTACTTGAGTAAGTAAGCCCGAGGGGATTGTCTTTACACCTAGCGCCCTAAGGTCTTAATGGCTTGGGAGTCGTTGGTCGAAAGCTCGTTAAGGTAGCACTGAAAAGCCTAAGGGAATAAAACATTGCACAGCCATGAGAAAAAAAATGAATAAAACATGAGAAAGAGCAAAAATGCCCTCGTGGTTGAATAAAAGTATAAATAAATCTTGTATTTACCCTTAAACTTGGTAATTGCTTAGTTTTAAATGGAGTTGTCATGTTCACAAAAGTAATTGAATTGGAACTAAAATTTTTCTTTTAAGAAGTTTGTTATGTGATTATCTTAAATTGTGGTTGGTTAGAATGGTTAACAAGCACACACGCACAACATGGGTGATGACAGGTTTGGATTGACTAATTGGTTAGAGTTATGGACTTTGACTTGATTGGATATATTGTTTGAGTATCATTGGTATCTTTGAGGCTGTTTCTATATATATCATCTTGATTTATTCTTTGGGTTCGTAGGTATATTAGAAAGTAGATCATGCATATGCATTCATGTAGTTGAGTTAGTTTGTTTATTTTTAGTTTTTTTGTGTTTTTGCTTGAGGACAAGCAAATGTTTAAGTTTGGGGGTATTTGATGAGTGAGTTTTATACTCATAATTGAGTGCATTTAAGCTTAATATTTTGGTTGATTTTAAGTGTTTGTGTCTATTCATGCATGTTTTATGTTGTTTTGTAGGAATTGGGACAAAAGTTACTTGGATCGACGTTCGGGTTGGCTAGATTTGCGTTTTCGGCTTTCCATTTACACAGTAGTCAATTCAGAGCAAATTTGAGTATTTCTCGGGACCTTATTTCGAAAACCTTAAAGAATGAAAATTTTAGATCTATGTCTCTTCTTTCGGGAACATCTTGAATCATCAAAATCGGAGTTCGGATGAAGAAGTTATGGTCATTTTCCCAAAGGACATCGGAGCAGAAAATGTCAAAGAAATGGGAATTCGTGGCAAAGGCGCCAAACCAAGGCTAATTGGGCCGCCGGCACCTTTGGAAGGCGATTTAGAACACCATGCCCACCATTTGAAGCGCCGGGAAAGGTCTGGCAAGGCTTGGGCGCGTTTTTTGGCGAATTTTGACACCTTTTGACTCCAAATTGGATTGGGTTTATTCCTAAGCTAAAAATTGGACTTGTAACCTATAAATACATGATGTAAGGCATAAAATAAAGGGAGATTACATAGATTAGCTTAGATAAAACACTTCATTAGATTAGAATATAAACCTTAGTTCTTAATTAGCCATTAGAGATTGAAGCAAATTGAAGAACACTGAAGATCAAGAGCAAGAGCAAGAGGGGAGTTTCAGATTTGCTGACAACATATTCTATTCTCTTTTCTTATCATACTTTTATCTTTTAATGTCTATTCAGTTGTGGATTCTTGATTTTAATTCATTAATTATGAACTAACTCTTTTATTAAGATTTTAATTGAACCTTTTATGGCTATAAATTAGTTATTTGATTTAATCCAATTATTTGTGTCAAATTGAATTGTTTATCTTGTCTTGAGCCTATTGATTAATTATCTGATTAGTAATTACCTTGTTACTCTAGATGGAATTGAAAGAGGAATTCTAGGGTTAGAACTGGGCATGATATTGTGTGACTTAGTTATTTGTAAAGTGAATAATTAGGTTTGTGAATTGAATGGAAATATCTGTTCACCGCATGTAACACATAAGGAATTGGGATTGAAAAGAGTTTAATTTAATTGTTTTGTATAGGAATATAGCAAGATTAATCTGGATTGAATAGAAGGCAATTGATCACTTGGAAAAATACTTTTGGCATTTGAGAATTCCTGTTAACAATTTAGTAGGCATAAATATTGGGATAATTGGATAATTGATTTAGAGTTCATAATTGAGGATATTGAAGTCTTAATCCTTATTTATCTGAATTCATTCAAATATTAGTTTTGTTTATTTGATTTATTTTAGAATAATTTCTTTTAATTGTTAATTTAGTTTTCTTAATTAGAAAATCACAATTTACTGATTGTTTAAATAAAATTGATTTGGTTAAGAGTTAGTATTTGGTAATTTTTATTAAATAATTCCTCGTGGGAACGATACTCTACTTTCACTTTATTACTTGTTGATAGTGTATACTTATGTACGTATTCATTGATTATGTAAATCGACCAACAAATTTTTTTAGCCATTCTTGGGAAATTAATTTAATAATTTTTTATCAATATTAATTTCAATCAAATTAGTCTTAATTTAAACATTTTATTTTTATTTTTATTTTTAATTCTCTTCCCATATTTCTCTCTTTTTTAGGTACCATGGATGACTTTGCATGTATCAATGGCCATACACGTCACATGACTCAACCAAGGAAAACAGGATTGATGGACTTAATACATCTTCTATAGAGCCAATACAAATTGAGGCAACTTCGAAGATATTGGAGGTTATCGCAGCCCAACAGAGTCGAAGGGTGGCAAGAATGACTCAGCCAAGGGGAGCGGAGATTGACAGAACCGCGACACTTTCTGCATTGTCAGCACAGATTGAGACACTTTCGAGGAGTTTAAAAGCTTTTGAAGCGCAACGTCGTCAAAGTGTGGCGGTTACTTGTGATTATTGTGCTGGAAATCATATGAGTCATTAATGCCATCAGTTTCGAGCCGGTACAGTATAGTGGTGATAACCCCATCAATTATGTCTATCCCAACAACTATCATCAGGATTGGGGGTATCACACAGATTTTTCATGGAGTAACAATCAAGCTTAAGCGCCGAGATAACAAAATACATCCGAGTTTCAAAATCAGACACAACAACCAGATCGGAAATCTAGTTTTGAAGAAGCCTTGGATAGATTTATTAAAGCTTCTGAAAAAAAGAACGAGGAAAATGAAAAAAAATTTAATCAAATAGAGCTGAATATGCAAAACCTAGGTGCGTCGATCAAGAATCTGGAAAATCAAGTGGGGCAGATAGCATATGCGTTGAACAACCGTCCTCAATACACTTGGCCCTATGATATGGATTTCAAGACTGATGGAGAGCCCGAACAAATTCTGTAACTAGATGAGCCACAAGATGTTGAAAGAGAGGAAATAATTGGGAATCAAGAAAAGGAGATCAACGAAAATGAACCGATTTCATTAGTATCCCATATGCCACCTCCACCAAAGTTCAATAATCCGGGCAGTTTTGCAAAACCATGCCTAATTGGCAATCATTTCGTCGGCAAAGCTCTTTGTGACATAAGAGCTAGTACAGTTGTGGAGTCATGGTGGGATGAAAATGAGCGGATAGAGGAAGATTCCATTATGTTTATTAAGCTTCAATGCCCCAATCTGATCATAGACATAATGGAGAAAACACCTAGTTATTGGACGTTCTTAATAGGGAACCTATCTACAAAGAGCATGCTAGGTGACTTCAATTTAAGGGTTTTTGCTAAAGTGAATAATTAGGTTTGTGAATTGAATGGAAATATATGTTCACCGCATGTAACACATAAGGAATTGGGATTAAAAAGAGTTTAATTCAATTGTTTTGTATAGGAATATAGCAAGATTAATCTGGATTGAATAGAATGCAATTGATCACTTGGAAAAAGGACTTTTGGCATTTGAGAATTCCTGTTAACAATTTAGTAGGCATAAATATTGGGATAATTGGATAATTGATTTAGAGTTCATAATTAGGGATATTGAAGTCTTAATCCTAATTTATCTAAATTCATTCAAATCTTAGTTTTGTTTATTTGATTTATTTTAGAATAATTTCTTTTAATTGTTAATTTAGTTTTCTTAATTAGAAAAATCATAATTTACTGATTGTTTAAATAAAATTGATTTAGTTAAGAGTTAGTATTTGATGATTTTTATTAAATAATTCCTCGTGGAATGATACTCTACTTTTACTTTATTACTTGTTGATAGTGTATATACTTGCATTTATTCATTGATTCATGAAATCGACCAACAAAGAGTCACGAGAAATTAGTTCTACTATCTTCTAAGATTTAAAAGTCCATCATCAATATTTTATCCCCGTAATGAAGAATCAATATACATCTTTAATCAAATATTCATCTTTGCACTTCTGGGCCAAGATATTCATTTATATCACCAGTTAGTCATGTTCATCTCAACACTGCTCATCTTTACTGCACGGGCCAAAGATATTCATCGATTAATCATTCATCTTTGCACTACAAGGCCAAAGATATTTAGTAATATCATCATTTAGGACCGAGGGATGATGAAAACATTTTAGAGAACGAATCCAGGTGGAGACGATGGACAAATATTAGGGATTAGTGTTACAGTTTATTCAAGATCACTAATACTTCATAACAACCAATTTTGAAGTAGAATTCAAAAATAATGATCAAAACATGGATACAATCAAAGATAGTAGCCAAAATAGACATCTTGGACAAAAAAAAAATTTTTATTTTTGGTGTGAAATGTGTAAATGATTAAGTGAATAGTCAGATATCGTGAATAAAGTGTCGTATCGTGAATAGTAACTCAGACACAAAAGTTCCAAATTTGATTAAAAGTTCACTAATATTTCGGATAATGATATTGAAGAAAATAATATCATTTAAGAAGAAAATAACATCCCTTACCTCAAAATAATCAGTGCTTACGATCGGAATATCGATAGAAAGCCAAGGAAACTTGTCTTAGAACAACAACTCTCAAAAGTATCTAAATACTCACAAAAATTAAGCTCGATAATCTAGAGAGAAAGAAAACTTGTTTACGGTGTGATTTTCAATTCTAACCTAAGCGTCTATTTATAGGAAAATCTTTAAGCATACCAGGAGACTAAAATAATAAATTAATATTATTTCTTCTCGGACTTCCTACGCACACCTTCACCAACCAAGCCACCAAATCAAAAATAATAATAGCGAATTTCGCATGCTTGAAAAACCAAAAGTGGGTCCCACCCATAAATTTAATAAAAATCATTTTATTTTTCGAAACTTCAGTAATTCATAGAAAATAGCCCGTTTATCATAAACATATGAATTTTATGTCCATTCCACACGAAACTGAATTCTCTACAACTTTGTAGCTTTGAGTTTTTCTAAATTCTAAACAAAAAATATCCGAAATCCACAAACGAATGATTTTTAATACCTCCATTCCGTCAAAATACTGATAATATTACTCAAATAATATGAATTTTTGATCTGATAATGGGAAATACTGTGCAGTGACAATTATTGAAACAACAATAATATTAAATATCAACGCAACAAATATTGAATCAATAAAATAAAATATTGAGCGAACTCTTCAGTAACAATTATTGAGTAGTGCCTTCACGCGTTTAATCAATAATTCATAATAATACTATGCAATACCGTGTCTTCTTTGTGCAACCAAGCATATTCTTGTATTTTAACAACCAAGTATTCCAACGGTTAAGACTTGTAATAACTACTGTTATTATTTATAAAAACTCATACTTTGTCATTTTCTTCATCCTACAGTTATTCTGTTATGAGCACCACGAATGGCTGTGCCGTAGTACGAATATTCCCCGACAAAGAGAATATTCCACGACCAAAAGAATATTCCCTGACAAAAATGAATATTTTATAACCACTTGCTTATTTTGTAAAATTTGCACATTTCACCCATAACCAAAGCATAATATTAAATTAACACCTTATTAATTTAGAATAATGAATAGAGAAAATTCAATTTTATTTATAATAAGTTGGGGTCTTACACGATCTCTCTCTTCATATTATTCCACCAAAATGTATGTCGAATATCATGATACATTTTGGTACTCCCAGGATGGATTGCAAACGGGGTGTTGTGTGCCTCGTCATGATTCTATGCTTCAAGTCGAATCGTTAAGAACGCAAAGTCTAGAGTTGAATCAAGTATTCCTTCTTCATCGATTCTTGCTTCTGGAATAGCACATTCTTGCACTTTCTTCTTCATACGCATCAGCCCCAGGTCCGTAGCTTGAGTAGCTTTAACTTTATCGATTAAAGTTGGTTCTATTTGTATATTCGCTATCATCACATGGGTTCCTGGAGTCTTTAATTCTATCTCCATCCTTTGCAAGTCATACAAAATGGGCCTTTGTGTTGACAATATCGCACTTGTACTCCCATATGATCTTCTACTCAATGCGTCAGCTACTACATTCGTTTTTCCAGGATGATATTGAATAGTGTGATCGTAATCTTTCAACAGCGCAAGCCAACGTCGTTGCCGCATGTTGAGTTCTTTTTGGGTGAAGAAATATTTGAGGCTTTTATGGTCCGTATAAATCTCCATTTTCTCCCCATACAAGTAGTGTCTCCATATCTTCAACGCGAAAACGACTGCTGCCAACTCTAGATCATGAGTAGGATAATTTCTCTCATATTCTTTGAGTTATCGTGAGGCATAGGCTATGACTTTTCCATGTTGCATGAGAACACATCCTAACCCTTTGCCTGAAGCATCAATGTAGATAACAAATCCATCCGAACCAGATGGTATTGCCAGAACAGGTGCCGAAATGAGTCTCCTCTTGAGGTCTTGAAAACTTTTCTCGCATTCCTCACTCCATCGAATTTTGTATCTTTCGAGTCACCGAGTTAGCTGAGTAGCGATTCGAGAAAATCCTTCCACGAATCTCCGATAATAACCAAATTAAGCCCGAAAAAACTGCGTCTTGATCCACCGACTTGCAGTTTGCTCCCAACTTTGTATTGCTTCAACTTCGTCGTCGTCAGCAGATACTCCATGTTTTGACACCACGTGCCCAAAGAATGCTACTTTCATGAGCGAACTCGTATTTCTCCGACTTGGCATATAGCTTGTTTTCACGAAGCCTTTCAAGTATCAGCTTCAAATGGTGCTCATGATCTTCACGGCTTTTGGAATAGATGAGGATTTCATCAATAAAGACAACAACGAACTGATCCAAATATTCCTTGAATACTTGGTTCGTCATATCCATGAAAGCAGCACGAGCATTAGTCAATCCAAAAGACATGACTAAGAATTCATAATGCCCGTACCAAGTTCTGAAGGCAGTTTTTGGAATATCCTCAGTTTTAATCTTCAGCTGATGATATCCAGAATGAAGATCAATCTTTAAAAAGAATTGTGCTCCTTGTAACTGGTCAAACAGGTCATCAATGTGAGGTAGCGGATACCTATTCTTGATGGTGACATGGTTTAATTCTCGATAGTCAATACAAAGTCGCATACTCCCGTCTTTCTTCTTTTTAATAAAAATAGAGCACCCCAAGGAGATGTACTAGGACGAATGAAATCGATGTCTAATAACTCCTGTAGTTGGACTTTTAACTCCTGGAGTTCAATAGGAGCCATTCAATATGGGGTTTTAGAAATGGGTTTTGTACCCGGTTCAAGATCAATAAAGAATTCAACATCACGTTCTAGGGGTAGATCGGGAAGTTCTTCAGGAAATACATCAGAAAATTCTCTAACAACAGAAATATTATCCAAATCTGACTTGTCTTTATTCAAATCCATAACATGGGCTAAGAAAGCTTGGCATCCATTTTTCAATAAACGAATAGTTTTGTGGCTTGATATGATAGTGACTGATTTTAGTGGTTTAGTTGTTTGAATTCGTATGACAGGTTGGTTAGGAATATGAAAACTAACAACCTTATGAAAACAATCAATTTTGGCATGATGAGTGGTTAACCAATCAATTCCTAAAATCACATCAAAAGCAAGTATCTTTAAAGAGATAAGATCAACAGGTAATGTGATAGTGCCAACTTGGATCAAGCAAGATTTATAAACTGTAGATGTAACGAAGGTTTCACCCAACGGAGTTTCAACAGATAAGTTAAAGTCCAATTTCTCTGGAGTCAAGTTTAAACGTTGAGCACAAGCAGGAGAGAAAAAAGAATGGGTAGAACCGGTATCTAGTAAGGTATAAACTTCGTAAAAATTCAAGATTAGCTTACCCGTGATCACCTCGTTTGGGTTCCTCGCGTTTTGGCCAGTCACGACAAACGCTCTTCCAGGAACCGTTGATTTCGACTTATCCGGAACAGCTTTTGGAGTCACCATCCCCGTTGAACTTGGTTTTGCTACAGAATACTCTCGGGCTATATGACCCTCCTTTCCACAGTTATAACATACCTTGGATTGTTGTAGGCAGTTTGGGCTGATATGTCCCTCTTTCCCGCATTTGTAACATCTAACTAGTGGTCGATCTCCTCCCCTAGAATTTGTTGTTGGTGTTGGTGCTGCTGCTGATGTCTTCCCGTCATTGTTGAATCTCCTCTTTCTGAAATTTTCACTTGACTCACCTCTCCTATTATCATGGCCACGATTACCACCCGAGTGGTTACCGCCTTTGTTCGTATTTTTCCCTCCACGCTAGTTATCATCGTTCGATTACTGTTGTCACCGGTATGACCCTGGTTGTGGACCCTCGATTGAGTATACTCACTATCTCGCTCTAATAATTGAGCCCTGTTGACAACATCTGAATACAGAGAAAATTTATGAGAGATAAGGTATTGACGAATCTCGGGTTTTAGACCTCTCTCGAAACATCCGCGTCATCGTTCCTCATTTTCTACCAAATGAGGTGCAAACTCGATAACTCCGAACTTCGCCTCGTAATGAGACACCGCCATGTTGTTACATTCGGTCTAATAAACTCTACCTCCTTCATATGATGAATACTTTCGTGAAGTACTTGTCATTGAACAGCCAAAATCTTTCCCAAGACATGTTGAGTGAGTGAGGTAGGTGGGTACGCTTCACGATTCCCACCAAAGAATCGCTTCTCCACGGAACATAAAGGTGGCGAATGGAACCTTCATTCCTCCTCCGTCGTCCCAAGACATCGAATATCTTGGTAATTTGCTTGACCCACATTTCCACTTTAATCGGATCGGGCTTTCCCCAGAAATCTGGTGGTCCCAACTCCTTGAACTGCTTGGCTGTGATAGACCACGCGTTGCCATCATTTCCACCCGTATTTTGTACACGAGTCTCCCTCGTCTGATTTTGCATGAACTGCAAAAAACTCCTAAACATTCCATCATTCATCGTTTGCTCGGTAGTGTTGTTTACAGAAGGAATATTGCCTTCCTGTTGCACGTTCTCCTAATTTGTGACTAAAGGTTGTTCCACAGTCTCATACACTCCATTGTTAACGTTCTCAGCAGCCATTCTTAAATATTGCCATAAAACAAGGGTAAATTAAACAAATTAACATATCACATAATATCCCTATATTATGATCGACCAACAAATAAGCTTAGATAGGACACACTAGCGAAGGATTTACTCATCTCTCCCCTCCTAGTTCTATTCCCCGATCTCCGCCAGAGACCATATCCCTAAGATTTGATACCAACTGTGACGCCGCCAAAATAGGTATACAACACCCATTCTGAGTCGCCAAATATATGGTACAGAAAGCAAACTACAACTTCAATAATATAATTGTCGTGCAAAATACGACAACATAAACTGTGAGTTTAAATACAAATATTGTCTTCTAGACAATATCCACACTCAAATAAGTCCTCATTACAATTATTCATACACTATTTTACAGAAAATAGTGAGGACTGCTAAAATATCTTTCTAGAACCATCACTCCATACCTCGACTCGATCCTGCTATGTTCTCACCTCTTGAGAAGAAAAATGGAACAAAAAGGAAAAGGGTGAGCTCAACTAGCCCAGTAAAGAATGTTATAACTAAGATAATATACAACAAATTATCATTAGTCTTCAACAGGGAAAAATCTGATAGAATATAATAGACAAGAAGTTTTAGATCAACAACTGCAGCAGAAACAGCAATCCATTAGAAGAGTCACGTAGAGAATGAATTCTACTATCTTCTAAGATTTAAAAGTTCATCATCAATATTTTATCCCTGTAACAACAATCAACATATATCTTTAATCAATTAATCATTCATCTTTGCACTACGGGCCAAAGATATTCATCAATTAATCATTCATCTTTGCACTACAAGCCAAAGATATTCAGTAATATCATCATTTAAGACTAAGGATGATGAAAAATATTTTAAAGAAAACGAATCCAGTGAGACAGAAGGACAATTATTAGGGATTCGTATAACAATTTATCCAAGATCAATAATACTTCATAATAACCAATTGTGAAGCAGAATTCAAAAATAATGATCAAAACATGGATACAATCAAAGATAGTAACCATAATAGACATCTTGGACAAAAAGAAGAAAATTTCATTTTTTGGTGAATAGTCTTCGTGATTCGTGAATAAGGTATGGATATCGTGAATAAAGTAAATCGTATCGTGAATAAGTAACCCCAAACACAAAAATTTCCAAATTTGATTAAAAGTTCAGATCAATACTTGAGATAATGATATTGAAAGAAATAATATCATATATGAAGAAAATAACATCTCTTACCTCAAAATAATCAGTGCTTGATCGGAATATCAGATAGAAAGCCGAAGGAAACTTGTATCGAACAACAACACTCAAAGTATCAAAATACTCACAAAAATACGCTCGATAATCTAGAGAGAAAGAAAACTTGTTTCTGGTGTGATTTTCAATTCTAACCTAAGCGTCTATTTTTAGGAAAATGCTAGAACGCCATAGGAGACTAAAATAATAAATTAATATTATTTCTTTTCAAACTTCCTACGCACACCTTCACCAACCAAGCCAGCCAAATCTAAAAAATAATAGCAGCCCACATGCTTGAAAAACCAAAAGTGGGTCCCACCCATAAATTTAATAAAAATCATTTTATTTTTTGAAACTTCAATAATTCATAGAAAATAGCCCGTTTATCAAAAAAATATGAATTTTATGTCCATTCTTCCTGAAATTGAATTCTCTACAACTTTGTAGCTTTGAGTTTTTCCAAATTCTAAACAGAAAATATCCAAAATCCATAAACGGGTGATTTTTAATACTTCCTTCCAATGTAATCAATGATAAAACACCTCAAAGATTAATTCCTTCATTTATAACCATATAAAATAAATAAATCTATCATCAAATAAATATTTCCTTATCATATAAATCAATAATTAATTATTCACAGATAATAATATAGAATCACAATTATAATAATCAAAGTCGCTCCTCAGAAAGAGGGGCTTTCCAATAAGGATTTCTCCTTCATCGGCGTGCGATTAGGTAACCAAACCTCTCCTCGATGTAACTTTCTAGACATTGCCAATAATGCTATCTAATAATATTATTCAAATAATATGAATTATTGATCCGATAATGGAAATCTTGTGCGATGACAATTATTGAAACAACAATAATATTAAATATCAACGCAAAGAATTATTGAATCAATAAAATAAAATATTGAACGAAGAATTCATCGTAATAATTATTGAGTAGTGTATTCTTACATACGAATCAATAATTCAACAATACTGTGCATGCAATACTGCGTGCTATCACTTTAACCACGCCAGATTCTCGTATTTTAACCAACATGTATTCCAACAATGTTAATTGAGAATAACTACGCTGGTTATTTATAAAAACTCATACTTTGTCGTTTTCTTCATCCGATGCTTATTCTCATTATGAGCCCCACGAATCATACGGCGCATTTAATATTCCCCGACAAAAAGAATATTCCACGACCAAAAGAATATTTTCCAACAAAAATGAATATTTTATAACCACTTGTTTATTTTTTAAAATTTGCACATTTCACCCATAACCAAAGCATTATATCAAATTAATACCTTATTAATTTAGGATAATGAATAGAGAAAATTTAATTTTATTTATAAAAAGTTGGGGTCTTACAATAATCACAATTTATTAATTAATCACCATAAATATTTAATTGATAAAACCATTAACAATTAATATTTCTTAATTGCTCACTTGGTAATTCCTTCGTTAATTAATGTTATTATTAATATTTCCCATCATCGTGACACACAAAGCTTTCCACGAGTTCATCACAAAGTCCACATATTCTTCCATTATTCAATTATTTAATATAATTAAGTTAACTTATCTCAAAACCATTTATATTCGAATAAATATTTATTTCCATTAACATATTCATAAGTCATGAAAAAATTCTAGTTATTACATCTCTCTTAATAATTCTAATAATCATATCATATATATAATAATCATATATTCACTTAAAAATAAATAATAACTATCTTTATTACAAAATTAATTTATTATAAGTATATAATCTATAATGATCAATAATTCTTTAGAAATGAGTTATTTACAATTATTCATGTAATAAATAATTTTATTTTTCACATTTATACATATACTTTATTTTGCACATATTCCCACCCTTATATATATATATATATATATATATATATATATAATTATTCGCAAAATTTCTTATTGAAAATATTGGGTTATTACAAGCTCTCTTCATGAATACGAAAGAAATAATACCTCTTACCTCAAAAGAAGACTGGATACTGGAATAGTGAGGTAGCATACTTCTCTTCTTCTTTCTCTCTATAATTTCTCTCTATAATAATTGCTCTATAGCTTTAGTGAATTGGTGAGAAATGAAGGAAGAATGAGCTTCTATTTATAGGAAAATATAGTTTCAATAATTGCACGTTTTGGGGCTCGAAATATTACAGTATAATACCTTCCTCTCTTTCTTCCCTTTTAATTTAGTCCTGCAAGTATTATCAAACTTGCACCACCTCCCCTAATAGTAAATAATGTGAATCAATAGTAAATCATGTGACTCAATAGTTCTAGACATGTGAAAATACGAATTACAGTATAGTACCTCCATCTATACCTCCATTTTTAACTTAGTCATGCAAGTATTATCAATCTTGCACCAACTCCCCTAATAGTAAATGAATGTGAATCAATAGTACACACATGTGAACAAATAGTTACAATCATGTGAATCAATAACAATTAATTGCTCATTTATCTGATTAATTACCCGATTGGTCAGTATAACTTCCAGACATCAATTAATATCAAAATAAATGTCGATTTCCACTAACACTAATAATTCCAACACAATGGAACTATTAAATTCATCTTTAATCAACACGAACTTATTCATCATTAATATTATAACTCACAATATTTAACAACCGTGTCGCTCCTCAGTGAAAGAGGGGCTTTCAGATAAGGATTTCTCCTTATTAGCCCTTGATTAGATGACCAAACCTCTCTTTATGTAAACTTCTAGACATTGTAAATATCGCAATTTAATAATATGAATAACTTTATCATCTCAATTATTGATTTAATAATATATCATATTATGCGGATGATCTTGTGACAATAACTGAATCAATAATATAGAGAGATATGATGCGTGATTCTCAGTGTAATAATTGAGTATAAGCGGAGTGACTTCTCACGTAAGCATCAATAATCAATACCGTGTGCTACTACTATGCAATCACGCCAGACATCGTATTTTTACTAATGGGTAGTTCAACGGTTTTAACGGTAACACTTTTCGTAGAAGTTATTTTATAAAAAGATAATTATGTCGTTTTCTAATTACGACAATACTTCCGTTGTGGGGTCCACCAATGATTGTGCCGTCGTATGAATATTCCCTGTTAAAACGAATATTCCCCGACCAATCGAATATTATATAACCACTTGCTTACTTTTCAAAATTTGTGAATATTACCCACAACTATAACATTATATCAAATCCACACCATAATATTCAAAAAAAATATTTTAAGAAATTTAAATCTTTATTCATAAAATCTGGGGTCTCACAATCTCCCCTCCTTATGAAATTTTACCCTCGAAATTTACGTACGTACTTGGTATGTCGAAGAGGTGAGGATACCTTGAATACCTTTATCGTCAAAAACATCACACGTTGCATACGTGCATACCCGATGTCCTCCGATTGTCTATGAATGCACATCAGTCCCTAAAATAGACATTTTAGGCCTTGATACCGACCTAAAATCTCAAAATATAAAGAATGGAAGTTTTAGGTCTACTCATTATCTTTCCGAATCATCTTGAATTACCTCAATCGGAGTTTGTATGAAAACAGTATGCCCAATTTACTAAAGGACGTCCGGACAGATTTTGGCTTAACACTTGACCAGCGCCTAGGCGCCCAAATTTGGCCTTGGGCAAGCGCCTAGGCGCCCAAGAACAGATTATAAGCATCGAGCCTAGTGTCTAGGCGCTCGAACTTTGGCACTTAACTCTAATTTTCCAGATTTTGCAACTTTTGACACACATACTTCAAATCTTCATAACTTCTTCATCCGTTATTGGAATTAGTCCATTTTTGAGGCTATGGAAAGCTTGTAACATGCTCTATAAAACCCCCATGATTTCATAATTTTTCAGATTCATTAATTATTCCAAAATTTGGCTCCAAAGTCCCCCAAGACTAAGTTTTTTTACAAAAAACTATACGTAAAAAACTTTATAAACACCGACATACTTGGCGGTAAAAACGAGTCTATAGGCCACGGTTCCTACTCAATCGAGGATTTCAAATGGGCCAATTAAATCGAGGTTGAGATAACGCCTTCTTGAACCTTCTTCTTCATTCGGCATCGATTCGTACGTAGCTTGAAAGGCTTTAACTTTATCGATTAATGTCGATTCTACTCGTATATTCGCCATCATCATATGGGTCCCCTGAGTCTTTAACTCTATCTCCATCCTTTGTAAGTCATACAAAATGGGCCTTTCAGATGACAATATCGCACTCTCGTGCCGCGTATGATCTTCTACTCAATGCGTCAGCTACCACGTTTGCTTTTCCAAGATGGTATTGGATGGTATGATCATAATCTTCAACAGCTCGAGCCAATATCTTTGGCGCATGTTACGTTCACTTTAGTTGAAGAAATATTTGAGGGTTTTAGAAATGGGTTTTGTACTGGGGTCAATACAAAATTCGATTTCACGCTCTAGGGTTAGGCTAAGAAGTCTTCAATTATTGATTTAATAATATATCATATTATGCAAATGATACTGTGACAATAACTGAATCAATAATATGAGAGATATGATGCAGCAATTACTGTAGCAATAATTGAGTATAACTAAGTGACTTCTCATGTAAGCATTAATAATCAATACTGTGTGCTACCATGCAACCACGCGTATTACTGTACTTTTACTACCGGGTAGTTCAACAGTTTTAACGGTAACACGTTCGCCGCTATTTTTATAAAAAGATAACTCTTTCGTTTTCTAACTACGACAATACTTCCGTTGTGGGGTCCACCAATGATTGTGCCGTCGTACGAATATTTCCTGTTAAAACGAATATTCCCCGACCAATCGAATATTATATAACCACTTGCTTACTTTGTAAAATTTGTAAATATTACCCATAACTATAACATTATATCAAATTCACACCATAATATTCAAAAAAAACATTTCGAGAAATTTAAATCTTTATTCATAAAATCTGGGGTCTCACAATCATGACCATTGATGTAAGACCCCGAATTTTACGAAATGAAAGTATTCAATTTTTATAATTATTATAATATTTAGTAAATGGTTAAATTGATAAAAGTACAGTAATACGCGTGGTTGCACAGTGGCACACGATATTGTACAGTATCTTTGATTATTGATGCTTACGTGAAAAATCAATCAGTTTTATTCAATTATTGTCATAATATTTTATATTATTAATCAATAATTGAGACGAAAAAGTTATTCATATTATTATTTAAAATATTGATAATGTCTAGAAGTTCTGTCAAGGAGAGGTTAGGTAATCTAATTGCGCGCCAATGGGGAGAAATCCTTATTGGAAAGCCCCCTCTTTCCTGGGAACGACCTGGTTGTTAAAAATTGTGAGTTATAATATTAATGATGAATAAGTTCGTGTTGATTAAAGATGAAATTGATAGTTCCATTGTGTGGGAATTATTAGTGTTAGTGAAAATCGACATTTATTTCGATAATAATTAATGTCTGGATGTTATATTGACCAATCGGGTAATTCACTGGATAAATGAGCAATTAATTGCTATTAAGTCACATGCTTATAACTATGTGTTCACATGTGTGTACTATTGATTCACATGATTTACTATTAGGGGAGTTAGTGCAAGATTGATAATACTTGCATGACTAAGTTAAAAATGGAGGTATAGTTGAAGGTACTATACTATAATTAATTTTTTCACATGTTTAGAACTATTGAGTCACATGATTTACTATTAATTCACATGATTTACTATTAGGGAGGTGGTGCAAGTTTGATAATACTTGCGGGACTAAATTAAAAATAAAGAAAAGAGGAAGGTATTATCTTTGTAATATTTCGAGCCCCAAAATGTGCAATTATCGAAACTATATTTTCCTATAAATAGAAGCTCATTCTTCCTTCATTCTTACCAATTCACCAAGTCTCACAAGAGAAATTATTATAGAGAGAAATTATAGAGAGAAAGAAGAAGAGAAGTCTGCTACCCTCGGATTCCAAAGATCCGCTTTTCTTTTGAGGTAAGGGGTATTATTTCTTTTGTATTCATGAAGAGAGTTATTTTCTTTCAATACTCGTAAGAGCTGTTATTCCATTCTTTTTTATTACATTGGAATAACTTTGTCTCACGCCGACTACCGCATGCACGGTGAATTCTTCTCGTTATTCCATTCTTTATTATTCTCATTGGAATAACTCACTCACGCGACTACCGCATGCACGGTGAATTCTTCCATTATTCCATTCTTTATTATTCATTTGAAATAACTCATCTCATGCATGCGGTCTATCACATGCCCGGTGAATTCTTACATTGTTCCATTCTTTATTATTCATTGGAATAACTCGTCATGCGTGCGATCTATCGCATGTCCGTGAATTCTTCATTATTCCATTCTTTATTATTCGTTAGAATAACCTTTCTATGTGGATTACCGCAAGCATGGTGAAGGATCCTTCAGATTCATTCTTTATTAAATTGTGGAAATGATGCATCTCACGTGGATTACCGCATGGGTGTGAAAATCCATTTAGCATAGCTTCAGTATATTCTATTATACTCGTATGAGATATCATTTCTTTTGTACTCGTCATAGAATATCATTTTATTTGGTATTTTTCTATTACGAGTTACTATTCATGGGTTACTATTCACTCGATTACTATTCACTCTAGTATTATTCACTAGGGTATTCGGGGCACTTTTTGTGCCAGAGTACTATTCACGAGTTACTATTCACCCAAAAAATATATTCTTTTCTGTCCAAATTATTTTTGGTACATGAATATTATTCTTGAATTTTACTCTACAAAGCAGTATCATGTTGACAATTTGGATATTTTTAAACTCTGGATAAATTTAAAGTCTTTAATATTTATCCTTGATTTCGTTTGATTATTGCTTATATCATTGTCATCATCCTCATGCTTATATTGTGATGAAAGTCATCTTTGGCTTACGTGCATAGATGGACTTAGTATGATTATGACCAGGGATTATTCGCTATAATCATGACCGTAATGTAACGAAGGATGTGGTAAAAGTCCTCATTGGCCTGTAGTTCATTGATGGACAATTGTTGGTATGATTATGACGAGTGTGATTATTCTTAAGATAATCACGACTATTAATGATTACATGAATATCCTTGGCGTAGTGCGGGGATGATTCGATTTTATTTATTAAGTCGAGTCTCGTGATAAAGTTGATGAAAACTTTTTTAAATCATAGAAGATAGTAGATTTTATGCTCTACTTGACTCTTCTAATGGATTGCTTATTCCGCTGCAGTTGTTGATCTAAAACTTGTTGTCTTTTATATTCTATCAGTTGTTATACTGTTGAAGGCTAAGGATAATTTATTATGTATTATCTTAGTCATAATATTTCTTACTGGGCTAGTTGAGCTCACCTTTTCTTTCACTATTCTCTTCAGGAAATGAGAATATATAGCTGGGACGAGTCGGGGAATGGATTGACGGTCCAGATGGTTGTTTTAGTAGTCCTCACTATTCTGTGAAATAGTGTGACAATAAATATAATGAGGACTCCATTGAGAGTGGATATTGTCTAAAAGGCAATATTCTTGTTTAAACTCTCAGCTATGTTTTGTCGTATTTTACACGATAGTTGTATTAAAGAAGTCTATAGTTGTATGTATTTGGCGACTCAAGATGGGTGATGTATACCTATTTTGGGGGCGTCACAATTGAATTTATAATTGAATATCTTTAGCTTAAGTGCAAAGGTGAATTGATCAACATAGTTATAATTATTGTTTATATAAATTCTGAAATAATTATATATTTCTTTGAGATATTAATATCTTTGGCCCGTAGTACAAAGATGACATGTTGTTGAATATCTTTGGCCCGTAGTGCAAAGATGACCTGTTGTTGAATATCTTTGGCCTGTAGTGCAAAGATGACCTGTTGTTGAATATCTTTGGCCTGTAGTGCAAAGATGAACAGTTAATGAATATCTTTGGCCCGTAGTACAAAGATGAACCTATTAGTATGATTATGAAAAAGAACTGTGATTTGGTATAACCATAATCTTTGATGTTTCAGGTAAATACATGTGATAAAAATTATCTTCGTTCTTGATGAGAAGAGGAATTTAGAACCACAAATATGATTATGAATTATTCACATGATTGTAGACAGGAACTGTTGATTGATGTTACAGGGATAAAACATTGTTGGTGGACTTTTAACATGGAGAAGATAATAGACTTTATGGTCTATTTGACTCTTCTAATGGATTGCTCGTTCCGCTGCAACTATGGTTGAAAAGTTTTATCATCTACCATATGTTCTAAATCTCTGATTTATTACTGACGAATGTTATTAATAATTTAATTATCTTTAGTCATGATATTCTTTACTAGGCTATTTGTGCTCACCCTTTTGCTTCACAATTCCTTTCAGGTAATAAGAGTGTAGTTGGGTCGAACGGGAATAATAGGGGAATAGAACGGTGGTCTATAGTTGTTGAGGTTCTCCATAAACAGTATGAAAATAATTTTATTGAGAACATTAGATAAGTGTGTTGTATTTTATACGTCATTTAATAGTTATATTTGGTGAATCTAATAAAGTGAGGCAAACCCAACTTTGGAAGGGTGTTTTGCCACTATCATACAAGATGTCTAATGACATACAACCTCGTGTTATCATAAGACAGGGTTGTGCACATCCATTTGCTGAGTATATCTACGAGCACTACCTATATAATCTTGGAGTTTGGTTGAAATATAATTTTAAATTGCAGACAGTGGATATAGTTATATGTCAAGGGAAGACTCACCATTGGAAAGAACATGATAGTAATCTTCTCGTTTTTCTTTGGGGTCTATTGGGTCAACCAAGGATAATTCAGTGGACATATGATATCTATCATAACCTAGACGCATATCCTCCCATGTACGAAAGTTTCCTTGAGCACTTTCCAAAGATTTTAATTTCTAAAACAGTTATTGACTGTACCTTTATGTAAGGTGCCATTGTGACGTGTTATCCAAGGTTGGGATGAGAGTCACAGTTGGTATATATTTGTATCAAAACTCACAACATATGTGTTGTTGTATTTTGCACGACAATTGTAGTAATAAAGTTGTAGTTGTTTTCTGTACCATGTATTTAGCAACTCGGAATAGGTTGGATGGATTAGACCTACTTTGGGGGTGTCACAGTTGGTATCAGAGCTTAGGGATATGATCTCTGGCGGAGATCCGGGATTAGAACTAGGAAGGGAGAGACGAGTAATATCCTTAGCTAGTGTGTGTCCTACCTAAGCTGAATTTTCTTACTTAAGTTGACAAATTGTGATATGTCAATTAACCTTTGTTTTGAAGCTGTATTCTAGAATGATATCTGAAATACAGGAGATGAGCAATGGAGAAATCATGATGATCGGGGAGATAGAATCTGAAATGAAAGCAAGGTATTCTCAACTCTTCAAAATACCAGGTACGTAAATTTCGGGGATGAAATTTCATAAGGCGGGGAGATTATAAGACCCCGAATTTTATGAAATAAAAGTATTCTATTTTTCTTATAATTATTATTCAGTAAATGGTTAAATTGATAAAAAGTTAAAGTTAAGGGTGATATATGAATTATTTTTTTTTCAAAATAAGCAAGTGGCTATAAAATACTCATTGTTGTCGGGGAATATTCGTTTGGTCATGGAATATTCTTGTTATCGGAGAATATTCGTACGACGACGCAGCCATTTGTGGGCCCCATAACAGAATAATTGTCGAATGAAGAAAACGACAAGTATGAGTTTTTTATAAATAACGGCGTAGTTGTTACCGTTAAAACTGTTGGAATACCCGGTGGGTAAAATAAAGTAATACGCGTTGTTGTGCAAGAGCAGACACCAGTATTACGCAAAGATTTTTGAATTATTGATTCTTACGTAAGAAGGCACTACTCAATAATTGTTACAGTAATTACTGTTCAATATTTTATTTTATTGGTTCAATAATTGTTGCGTTGATATTTTATATTATTGTTGTTTCAATAGTTGTCACTTCACAATATTTTCCATTATCATATCAATAATTCATATTATTTGAATAATATTATTAGATAGCATTATTGGCAATGTCTAGAAAGTTCAGTCAAGGAGAGGTTTGGTCACCTAATTGCTACCAAGAAGGAGAAATCCTTATCGAAAAGCCCCTCTTTCACAGGAACTACCGGTTGTCATAATTGTGATTCTCAGAATATTATTTGTGAATAATTAATTATTGATTTATATGATAAGAAAATATATATTTTTATATGGATATAAATGAAGGAATTAATGCTGAAGTGTTTTATTAGTATTTTGTCGAAATGAAGAACTAAATTTGGAAATTTTTAGAAAATTAGTTTATTACTTGATTTTGTAAAATCTATAGCTTTTTGTGTATAATGAGTTAGGAGATGAGCCATATGTCAAAAGAAAGCCCTGGAAGTAAGCTAAACATAGAAATTTGAATCACCCAAAAATTCTTTGTGGATTTTTCGTGGTGACTGTTTGAGTGAAACTGGTACAATGGACTTATAGTCCGAAAATCAAATCAGTGTTCTTAAGCTCTATTGCGTGAGTTATAATTTTGATCCGACCGTTAGATCGTTGTGATTTTTGGATATGTTATACATATCTAAGTTGAGTATATGTCCACAAATTTTAAACCGTTAAAAATTAACGTATGATTTGTTATGAATTTTAAGAGATGTTGAAAATCGTCCGTATGTGGATTTCGGTCATTTTCTGTTTGGAATTTGGAAAAACTTTCTTCTGCAAAGTTATAGAGAATTCGATTTCCTATGAAATACACATACAATTTGTATTTTTCTGATAAAAGGGCTATTTATTATGAATTATTGAAGTTTCAAAAATTAAAATATTTTTATTAAAAATATGAGTGGGCCCCACTTTTGGTTGTTGGGAAAAGTGACTGATTTTTAGTGGGCCCCACTTGTGGTGGCTGAAATTTTTTCAAATAAGTGTACGTAGAAAAAAATATATTATTTTATTAATGTAGTCTCCTTTGGCGTTCTAGCATTTTCCTATAAATAGGTGCTTAGGTTAGAATTGAAAATCACACTAGAAACATAAGTTTTCTCTCTCTATATTATCGAGCATATTTTTGTGAGTATTTAGATACTTTGAGAGTTGTTATTCAGTACAAGTTTTCTTTGGCTTTACATCCGATATTCCAGTCAAAAATACTACTCTTTTGAGGTAAGGGATGTTATTTTCTTCGTAAATGATATTATTTCTTTTGATATCATTATACTGAAATATTGATATGAATTTTATTGTGAAATCTTTACCTTTTCGTGCTGGGGTTACTATTCACGTATACGACACTATTCATGTATATGGCACTATTTACGTATATGACACTATTTACGTATACGGTACTATGTAAGAATACAGAGTACTATTCACGAGTTATTATTCATGAGTTACTATTCATGAGTTACTATTCACGGGGTACTATTCACGACAAAATTGGTTTTTTTCTGACCAAATTATCATTGATTTATGAATATTGTTCTTGAAATTAAATCCATGTTTTGATCATATTATTTTTATTATCATATATAACATTTTTATAACCCTGGTGATGGAATTTCTCTTTCACTTGAGTGTAAATATTGGTAGATTATTGGTATGATCGTGACTATGGGTTCTCTTTGGCTAGTAGTGCAAAGATGAATTATTGACTGGTATGATCATGACCATTGAATTTATAATTGAATATCTTTAGCTTAAATGCAAAGGTGAATTAATCAACATAGTTATAATTATTGTTTATATAAATTTTGAAATGATTATATATTTCTTTGAGATATTAATATCTTTGGCTTGTAGTGCAAAGATGACCTGTTGTTGAATATCTTTGGCCCGTAGTGCAAAGATGATCTGTTGTTGAATATCTTTGGCTTGTAGTGCAAAGATGAACGGTTAATGAATATCTTTGGCCCGTGGTACAAAGATGTACCTATTAGTATGATTATGAACAGGAACTGTGATTTGGTATAACCATGATATTTGATGTTTCAGGTAAATACATGTGATGAAAATTATCTTCGTCCTGGATGAGAAGAGGAATTTAGAACCACAAATATGATTATGAGTTATTCACATGATTGTGGACAGGAACTGTTGATTGATGTTACAGGGATAAAATATTGTTGGTGGACTTTTAACATGGAGAAGATAATAGACTTTATGGTCTATTTGACTCTTCTAATGGATTGCTCGTTCCGCTACAACTATGGTTGAAAAGTTTTATCATCTACCATATGTTCTAAATCTCTGATTTATTACTGACGAAGGCTATTGATAATTTAATTATCTTTAGTCATGATATTCTTTACTTGGCTATTTGTGCTCACCCTTTTACTTCATAATTCCTTTCAGGTAATAAGAGTGTAAATTTGGGTTTAATCTAGAATAACAAGGAATAGAACGGTGGTCTATAGTTGTTGAGGTTTTCCCTAAACAGTATAAAAATAATTTTATTGAGAATTTTAGATAAGTGTGTTGTATTTTATACGTCATTTAATAGTTATATTCGGTGAATCTAATAGGGTGAGGCGAACCCAACTTTGGAAGGGTATTTTGCCACTATCATACAAGATGTCTAATGACATACAAACTCATGTTATCATAAGACAGAGTTGTGCACATCCATCCACTCACGAGTATATCTACGAAGCACTACCTATATAACCTCAAGTTTGGTTGAAATATAATTTTCAATTGCAGAGACAAATTGGAGATAGTTATATGTCAAGAGAAGACTCACCATTAGAAAGAGCATGATAGTAATCTTCTCGTTTTTCTTTGGGGTCTATCGGGTCAACCAAAGATAATTACGTGGACATATAGTATCTATCATAACCTGTGACGATAGCCTCCCATGCACGAAAGGTTTCCTGAAAGCACTTCCCAAAGATTTTAATTTCTAAAACAGGTTATTGACCGTACCTTTATGTAAGGTGCCATTGTGACGTCTTATCCAAGGTTGGGATGAGAGTCACAAGTTGGTATATATTTGTATCAAAACTCACAACATATGTGTTGTTATATTTTACACGACAATTGTAGTAATAAAGTTGTAGTTATTTTCATACTCTATGTATTTGGCGACTCGAGATAGGTTGGATGGATTAGACCTACTTTTTGGCGTTATCGCGAGATCCTCTCTCATCCCCAAATTCTCTTCAATCCTTGTGTCCTTCCACTTAAATTTTAACACATGTCCTTTTATTTAATTTTAGAAGTGTTAAGTAAGAGACTAGGTGTCAAAATTTAAGTGGAGAGACACAAGGAAATATGAAAATTGGGGACAGAGGATCTGCTCTCTACTAATAATTAATGACGTGGATCGGGTGTTAACATGACACATCAAAAATTAGTGACATGATCTTGATAAGTGGCATAATTATACTAGGTAATGATCATTTGATAAAAAATTTAGAATATAATTACGCAATTGTAACAAAAAAAAATTCAATAATCACAATAAAATTCGATCCCGAATATAATAATCAAAAAATCTATTATCCCAATAAACTTGGCATAAAATTCATTTCACCATAACGCATCCCTTTTTCTCATGTCCAAAAAAAAATTCGTTAACCTTAGCGGTAATTGTATTTGTGTGAATAAAGTCATTAAAATGTGTCGTTATTCACGCTGTACTCCTTTCTCTTTCCCACTGTACTCCTTTCTCTTTCCCTTTCTGCTAAAAGAAAAACTAAAACCCCTCAAACACGCAGGTTTCTCAATTCTCGCTATATATTAGATTGCATCACTCTGTTTACACATAAATCCCTGATCATTTTCTCTCCCCTTAATTCTCTTCAAACAAATTCAGCTTCTAGTTTCTTTTATAATACCCTTCTTCACATTGATCAATTCATTGTTTGTATGATCTTCACTACATTGTTCAATTGCTTGTTTCTGCATAAATTTTTTTTATCAAGAATTCTCTGTTTCTGTTCTTGAAACTCTAGGGCTTTTTTGGAGAGGGAAATATTAGTCAATTTCTTTCTATATTGATCAGTTCATCTGTACTGCTTTTGGCATCACAATCAACTTATTTTGCTTTGGGTCTCTTTAACTGTCGCTTTCCGCATTGACCAATTTCTTGCTTGTGTGTATAATTGAAAATTTCACTTGGTGGGTTTTGTGTTTGTGGGAGCTTGTGGAATTTCTAAGGCCTAATTAGGGTAGGAAATGAGGGATGTTTTCTTGGTTGGGAAGGATAGTAATGGCCTGTTGGCGACCGGTGAGTCTATATACCCGTATGAGCAAGGATAATAATAATAGTAATCATAACAATGATGATGATAGTGATAGTGTTTTGCCAGACCCACTTCTCTGGTGCAAAGACCTTGAAAAGCACTTTTATGGCGAATTATCTTTCGCAGTTGTACAGGCCAATGAGGTTATTGAGGATCACAGCCAGGTTGAGACCGGCCACAATGCCACTTTTGTTGGGGTTTATGATGGTCATGGTGGCCCTGAAGCCTCCCGTTTCATTCGTGAACACCTGTTTCTTCATCTAATGAGTGAGGCCTTTTTTCCCTCTACCAATTAATGTCACTCTTATTTTTATTGTTATTATCTGCTGCTGTTGTTGTTGTAATATTAGAAATTGACTATATTTCTAAACGATAAGCCAAAGTAAAATGATTAGTAATAGACTGAATTTCTAAATGATATGCCAAAGTAAAATGGTGCTACTCTCGATGGATTTCTTCGCGTTTGTCGTTTTTTGTGTTGTATATACATTTTCTTGGTCTAGTTTCTTATTATTGGAGTGAAGTGAAAGGGATCAAATTTTTGGACAATGGTATGTTATAGGGTTCTAATTTCCCCCTCTAACCATGGGTCATTAATATGGTATCATGCCTCTTTCTTTTGGTTTAGACTAGTTATTTGTGCAATTTTTTTGAAAGATATGGTCTTTTTATCCCTAATGTAGTCTGTGTTCTGTTTTCTTTCTCTAATAATGGATCATCAATCTGTTGTTTTGTGTTCTTTTGTCGGTTATTAGCTTGCACACTTTGATTGGTGCTTGCATTTGAAATATGATAATAAAAAAATTTTGTAACTTTTAAGAAAATTAGTAATAACGATAAGGTCTACAAAATCCGAAGTTTCAAAGACTGAATGATTCCTTTCTTTAAAGATTTTAGGAATCCACCCTATACTAAGAGATCAGACTTAAATGTTAACATCAATTTACGCACTAAGAAGTCTTGAGCTATATGGTATAAACCAAATAATCTGACTAAAGACTTCTATGGTTTTTAGATATTTTATTCCTTCTCTGCAAGGCACCTCATCAAGGAATACTCACTTTATTCTTGACTCATTAAAGTTGTTATTTTTAAATACTATAACTGAGTTTATCCCTCATGACCGTCTCTTGTTTCCTGCTTTATACCTCAATCTACTCATGGCGATTTTACTGGTCCTGAAATCGTTTGAACCTATTTGCAATATCTCAGGTATCGCCCGAGAGAATGGAACAATATCAGAAGACAATCTTAGGAATGCGTTTTCTGCCACTGAAGATGGATTTCTCTCTCTTGTTCGAAGGACATGTGGAATAAAACCATTAATGGCATCAATTGGGTCCTGCTGTTTGGTTGGAGTTATTTGGAAAGGCACGTTATATATTGCTAATCTTGGTGATTCTAGAGCTGTTATGGGTTATCTAGGTAGATCTAATAAAATTGTTGCGGAGCAGTTGACTAGGGATCATAACGCTAGTATGGAGGAGGTCAGACAAGAACTCACGTCGGCGCATCCCGAGGATTCCCATATTTTAGTTATGAAGCATGGGGTGTGGCGTATAAAGGGAATCATTCAGGTTTGTTCTCCTTTTGGCCTCTATTGTAGGTGTGCTTATGATATATGATGGTCTAATTTGTATGTTGTTTTACTTACTCCTCTCTTGCAAGGATTTACACTTAAAATGAGTGAACTGGTGTTTGATATTTATGGATTTCCTGCCAGTAATAGTGCTTTTCTCAGTGGCACAAGCTGGAAGCACTCATTTTTTAACCCCATGCATGTGAGGTAACCTCGCTAAACAATAGACCAGCAGAACTTTTTTCTTTTTTATTTAAAAAACCATGGGTGTCCAAACCTCTAAAAGCATTTGACTTATCCCACGGACATACCCCCCCAACACACAAAAAAATAATAAAAAAATTTGTGCACCGGGAAGATCCAAGCATAAGCTTATGTAGGTTCCCCCTCGAGTTGGTAAGGTTTAATCATGTGACCTCCTCATCATCATGGTGCACATAGACCAAAGTTCAAAGTTCAGTGGAGTAAACATCAGTACATCATTGCATCCCTATCTTTATTTAGAGCCAAAATAGTTGCTCAAGTAATTTTGTAAATGTTTCATGATTACCCACAAAATAAAATGAAAATGTGACTGAAACTGACTTGTTGGTTTATCAGTTTTTTGCTCGTTTTCTCGATGTCTTTTATCTTCTTTGCATCTTTTTCTGGGATGTTCTATTACAGTTGGACACTGACATTACATAGGATAACTACTTTTTTTTCTTTTCTTTTTTTTTGGGGGAGGGGTGAGATTTCAAGATTGGCATGGTCAACAGACTCAACACATCAAAAAAAAATCTTTTTGAGTTCCAACAAATCAAGGTCTTAGTCGCCCGAAATTTGTGTCTACTAGCTCTTGTATTGCTTCAGTATGGCCATATCATGTGTTCAAGCTTTCAGGAGTAATCCTTATACCCAGTATTCATGTTAAGCCTGTTTTTGAGTTCAAGTCGGATGTGATAGGTGAAACTTTCAGAGAATTAGACTTCTTAACACAGAGGGCATCTCATTACTGTATCACATTTTTATATTTCTTACAGCTGCTTCATATAATTGGCTGTTCGTTTTTCCATTTGGAGCTATCTCCAAGAAAAGGTTTATTGTTTTTAAATGAATGATGGAAGATTCTTATGAAATTGAGTTCATTTGCATAATTGCATCCAAGGAACTAGTCAAAATATTGATATAGATATTTAAAGCTGAAAGTTGCTGTTGTTAAAGAACTAAAGCCACAGGGAAACAATAAACTCTATGTATCCACAGATTCGATCTTTCTTTTTCAATAGTGGATCTGATGTTTATATGCTTCTTTTGGAAATTATCTGCTTTTTGCAGTATGCGGATTTCTTTCTTTAGATATTAATAATTCTTTATTCTGCATATATTTATGTTTTTGTTATCATCTAGGTTTGTTGCTTGCATCCTTATATCTTACACCTGCTTTTTTTTCCTTGTTGGGTTTACCGTTGTTAGGTATCTAGATCTATAGGCGATGCATACTTGAAGAGGCCAGAATTCTCAATTGATCCATCATTCCCGCGTTTCCACCTTCCTGAACCTATTCGCCAGCCAGTGCTAAGATCCGATCCGTCTATATATACAAGGGCTTTACAACCCAATGACAAATTTCTTATATTTGCATCTGATGGACTTTGGGAGCACATAACAAATCAGGAAGCAGTTGAGATTGTGCACAATAATCCCAGAGCAGTACGTTCTGCTTTCTCATGCCATGTTTATTGCATTTGTAGTCTTTCATCTCTTTCTTAGTATTTATTATCTCTTTTATACCATCTTAAATGCTAGGGTATTGCAAGAAGACTTCTTAAAGCAGCTTTGCATGAGGCAGCTAGAAAAAGACAGATGAGATATGATGATCTTAAGAAGTTTCAGAAGGGGGTCAGGCGTTTCTTTCATGATGATATCACCGTTGTTGTCATCTTTATAGACAATGAGTTGCTGGAGAAAAGTATATTGGTGCCTGAACTGTCTGTACGAGGCGGCATTGACACCATTGGGCCATCAAGGTTTAACATTCTTCAAGAGACTGATGCGAATACAAAGTCTTTTGACTGATATAGACCTACTCAGTTGAATGGGTCAGACAGCCTAGAGAAAATGGTCGCTAAGTTTTCCTTTTTCCTTTTTTTTTTTTTGATCTTTCTTGATTAACTTAATGGTGATATGAACCTCCTTTTCTTTACCTTAATGCATCCTGCAGTTGTGACCTCCTTTCTTCTGTGCACATTCGAGTTGTAAAAAATTTGTTCAACTTTTAATTTGGGTTCAATATCAAAATCTATGCACATTCAAGTTGCGTGGTTTATAATTGAACAGAATTTGTTCGTAGTTGGCACTTCTTTTGTTTTTGTTTTTTTTATATCAAAAATGATTTTGAAATCCCTCAGCATTCTTACTTGAAGCTATGGAGCAAATGGTTCGTGATATTTACCTATTTATAGGAAAAGGCATCAAGGCTGCGGTGTACGTATTCGTTGGAATTGGCGTATTTAAATTTGGTAATTTTTAGCAATCAAATTGAAGCTTTTTGATTATGTTTGTAATCTATGGCATTTTATTTTTTCTGGACGATGGAGAAGAAAATATGGAGGATTCAGTTTGAGCATCTTCTTCTGATTGAGCAGTAGATTTGTTTCAGTAGTAAGTTTGTCGATTTGGTGTGAGTTCTCTAATGAGACTGTTACTTATGCAGAAATAAAAAAGTTTGTTTGGCATTTGCCAAAATTATAGTACTATAAAGATTTTTTAAAATTTTTTAATTGTCAATTACGCGAATAAATGTTCTAATTTTTGTTTGGTGATTATTTGAAATGATTTATTAATAGGGAACTATTTACTTTAACCATGAATGTAAAATGAGCAACAGCCAACAGCACCCAAGAAAAGGAACAAATTTAACACTAAGAAATTCTCATTCATACGGAAAAGAATCGTTTGCCTTGCACAAGACATTTTCAACATGTAAGATATATAGTTATGTAACTCGGACATGTAAATTGTACGGGATGATTGGACCGGAGAACAAAATGAATTTGTTCGAGCAAACAAATGGATTGTACTGGGAACAAATTCATTTTGTTCCGCGCGTAGAAGCACTCTTTATATAATCAAATAACAGACAAAAGAACCCATAAAAGAGCAATCAACCGAAACAAAAAACAACATAAAAAAAAAATACATGCTCCTCTACAGAATAATAGTAATGTGAAAATTTGAATCTTGAGTTAACCGACCAGCCTCCATGTGCATTCTCCAAAACTGAGAAACAAGAACATACCAGAACAAAGAAGCAGATTCTGCAACAATATCATCAGAAGCCTTTTCGGGTCACAAAATATATAGAGCTCTTCAACAACCACTTTTTCAAGCATCAATTGTTTAGAAGCATTTCCTGTGAACAATTGATGGCCCTGACTCATCGTACTCGGCCTTAGCAATCCACATCTGCACTCGAAACCAAAAATAAAAACAAAAAACTACCATCAGTAATTGTAAAATATTCTCAAAAAGGGGTTATCAACTAGCTTTGGCTCCTATAACTCAAGATTGGCTAGTGAATGATACCTGCAGGTCTCATCTCTGTCTGTTATTTGTTTTCACCTTACTTTTTCGGTTAACATAAAATCATAACTACCATGTTACACTCTTGTACATATTTCAATTAAACTAATGCCTCTTGGGAAAATAATGCAAATATGTCTTTGGGAATGTAAATGTTGACAGAGTACCTGTTGAAATGTGCTGAGGGATGCCAAAATAGAGCCTCCAATCCATACACTATACTTTCTCTCGGGTGGAGCCACCACTTTAATCTTCATGCTACTTGGAGCTAATGCTGTGATTTCTTTACTCATTCTGTCAGCAATGCCTGGGAACATGGTGGATCCACCGCTGAGGACAATATTTCCATAAAGGTCCTTCCTGATATCAACGTCACACTTCATGATAGAGTTATATGTTGTTTCATGTATGCCAGCAGCTTCCATTCCAATCATTGATGGCTGGAATAGGACTTCTGGACAGCGAAATCTTTCACCGCCAATAGTAATCACCTGTCCATCAGGAAGTTCATAGCTCTTCTCCACAGATGAGCTGGTCTTTGACGTTTCTAGCTCTTGTTCATAGTCAAGAGCAATGTAGGCTAGCTTCTCTTTCATGTCCCTTACAATTTCACGCTCAGCTGTTGTCGTGAAAGAATAACCACGCTCAGTTAATATCTTCATGAGAGCATCTGTAAGGTCACGTCCTGCCAGGTCGAGACGCAGGATTGCGTGTGGGAGGGCATAGCCTTCATAGATGGGTACTGTATGGCTGACACCATCCCCTGAGTCCAGAACAATTCCTGAACAGCAAAAATAATAACTTAGCTACGGAGATAAACAAGAGGATGTAATTGAAAAATAAACAAATGCTTCAGACCCTATACTTGTATAAACTATTTTGTATGCAACAACATCTAACTTTTTGGGGAACGGAGAGACAATTAATGAAAAATGTGTACGCCATTGGCATTAATAATTGTCTCATGTGAGCTTCCAATTAACATTGATGAATGAAAGACGGTGTTAGCTTTAAGGAGTGAGAGGGACAAAAGGAAAGACAATAGCCAATGGCGTACAATAGCTTGGGGTTAAGAGGAGTATTTACCCTTTTTTGTAATAGAAAAAAAGAATACCGAAGTAAATTGATATTTTAGCAACAATAGCTTAGTTGAATAGCTAAGCAGTTGTGCAAGAGCAGCATGTAAAGACAACAAGCAAGAAGAATAACATACACAGACATACTCCATCACTAGCATAAATTGCATACCCATCACATTATCCCTCCAATAGGTTTACCTTTTCAGGAGGGGGTTGTTCTTGAGCTTCTATTTGGAGTGTAAGACCATTTGTGGAATATAATCTTTATATTACGTATAATTTATCATTTAATTAAGACCCTTGTTCCAATATTTAGATCTAAGAAGCTGTCTTTTCAAGAAACATAGAATAAAGAACTCAGTAGGTCAAAAAAATTGCTCACCAGTTGTACGACCGCTGGCATAAAGGGAAAGAACAGCTTGTATGGCAACATACATGGCAGGAGTGTTAAAGGTCTCAAACATAATTTGAGTCATTTTCTCACGATTGGCCTTGGGGTTAAGAGGAGCTTCTGTAAGGAGAACGGGATGCTCTTCTGGAGCCACACGAAGTTCATTGTAAAATGTGTGATGCCAAATTTTCTCCATGTCATCCCAATTGCTGACAATTCCGTGCTCAATTGGATATTTTAAAGTCAAAATACCTCTCTTCGATTGAGCTTCATCCCCAACATAGGCATCTTTTTGACCCATACCAACCATCACACCAGTGTGACGAGGGCGACCTACAATGCTAGGGAAGACAGCCCTTGGAGCATCATCTCCAGCAAATCCAGCCTAAGAGTATTGAGACCAATGTTAATAGTCAGCATATAGTGCTACATTTGGATTGCATGAATGAAGGTGGGAATGAAAAAAATTGTGTTTGGTTGTTCTATTGGAATGGAATGAACCATTCCCATTCATCCCAAATTTGTGAATTTTATTCCTTTGGGGATGGTATGGACTATGGAATAACTCATTCCAGCTAGAATGGAATAAGTCATTCCACTCTCCATTCCATTCCCTTCTCTATTACATTCCTTCAATCCAAACGTAGCATAGGTTCTTGAAGCCAACTTATATTAACTAATGGAGATAATTCTTATAACCAAATGAATGATCATTGATCAACATTTAAACGATTATACAACTAAAAGTAGTGGATGTTGGAGATTTTTACCTTGACCATTCCGGTTCCATTGTCACATACGAGAGGTTGAATATCCTCAGCGTCAGCCATTTTCTATTGTATGCTGAACAAAGCACCATTATGATATTAAAATAGAGAGAACACATACAATATTACATTGCAAGCTATATTTCGCTCCAACTGCTCCAAGAGTTGAATAATCCACTTTAGTTAAGCTGATAAAGCATGCTCTTTGATGATAAAACATCGGAGTAACTCTTTTTTTTAAAATACTTGGAGACCTTTTTAGTTGAGCATTTAAGAATAAGCAATTGTTTACTGTCAAATGAAATAACTTGATGACAAGAACGTTTCTTTTGTATATATGCCTAAAAAGATGCTTTTAAGTAACAAAATCTTCCACACCATGAAGGAATATAAAGCTTGCATCAAGCATATTGATACTGAGACCTGGGAATAAGGTTCAATCCACTGCCCAAGAACATCAACTGTGGTTATCTTGGTCCACCATATGCCAGCCTCACCCAAAAGATCATGATTGTTGGTTACTAAAATTACTATTAATAATAGAGTTTTATACACACACTAACCAAACCAAACCCACATGCTCCGATAGTCCGATGTGACTGGGGTTGTACAGATATGGCCCATCTGTATTCCCGTGAAACAAGCCATCTGCTAATCAACAATTTAAACATTGTGCTAATCTATCAAATGGAATTAAAGATTCCGCAATGAAAATGAAAATGCTTAGAGCACAATTCAGTATCATTGTTTGAAAGCTGAAACAGCACAGGGCCGTTTAATATATGAAACAGCCAATTAATCCAACGCTTTCCAATTTCTATGCAAGGTACAAAATTGATTGAAATTCTATACATTACTTCTACAATATTGAAATCAAATTCTTATAAGAAACGAGACAAATAAAAGGTCATCAAAATTACTAAAAATTGAATATTTGTTGAAAATATTCAAAACCCAAAATGGCACCACTAATAATACATTTGCACCCATGAATAGATCGACTGTTCAATAATGGCATCAAGCCATCGGTAGACAATTCTAATCAACAAAACCAAATTTTCAATCAAAACAACCAAATGCATATGGAGAGAGGGGGAGACATTTAAATCAACTGGTAATATTTTTATGGAAAACAAAATGAGAACAAGGGGTTGTACCTTTAGAACTTCTGGGTTTGATGACTCTCCTCCCTCTGTTTCTCTCTCAAATGAATTGAAGTTTCTCCGGCTGAGCTGCCCCCGCCTTCTTGTTTTAAAACGGAAAGCAAACTATAGCAGCTATAGCTGTCTCACCATTTCACTCGTGCTGTGAGGACAGATATACCCCTCACTTCAACATGTGATGTCCTTGCCTTGGTGAAATTGTAGCTTTATTTATTACTCCGTCCATCCCAAAATTGCTCGGTTTTGATTTTTTAAAATTAAATTGACTATTTTTAAAATTAATCTTTTTATTATTTTTGCTAAAATATAGATGAAGAGATTATAATCAAAAATATATATATATAATTTTTTACTAACCTCAATTTTTATAATTTTAGAAATATATTTATATATGCTTAATTATTAATTCTAAAAATAGTCAATTTGACTTTAAAAAGTTAAAATTGAGCAATTAATTTGGGACGGAGGGAGTAATTTCCGCCAAAAAAATCAATACACGACATTGTTCATTAAGCCTTGAACAAAATTCCTAATTTCTAATGATGGAAAACTTACCCGAGTTTATTCCATTAAATGAGAATTCCAATTAATTTTTAGTTATTTTCCATTAAGAGTTGCTTGAATACACTTAAACATACACTTTTAGTAATTTTTCAAAATAACAAAGCTTACCTCAAATTTAATAGTATTAAAAAAAGTTTGTGTAAATATGTCGTAGACAAAACTTAATACGTCTAAAATAAGTAAGAAAATCAAATAAGATAATTATTTATTCGTTAGTAGAGGAGAGACATCTGCAAACATGATCGATTTTAATATTTTTTTTTTTTAAAAAAATTTTTACATGTGAGACGAATTATATGGTATCAGAATATTCAACTATTTATAGTTAGCCTTTCACAGCAACATATATATACGAAGAAATAAATTAAATACTTTCTCTATTATGAACAAATATGATTTTAAAATGTCAAAATATATCTTTAGGGAATACTTTTGTGAGCATTTTATTTTCTTAATTATCCAACTAATTTTCTATTGTTTGTGTTTCCTCTTTCCTATCCATCAGAGGACACAATGGTCAAGTAGGAGCATAGATTAAGGGCATATTAGTCATGTAGTGACTAAAAAGGTTTAATGAAAAAGGTTTTCAATTTACAAATTTAGTACACTTTTTTGCAACCTTAGTGGGGTGCGTTGGGCACGAGTAATTAATAATTATACGACGTGAGTGGATGATTATTAAAAAAAAAAAAGTGTATTTGGTTGGGTATCCAATCCAATCCAATCCAATAGTGTGGACATCGTGTCAGCCTGTTTCTTCGATGTCCAGTCCACTCATACGTGGCGGTTTCTGCTTTGCCATGTCGCTAATACCAGGGCAATAATTATAGGAAATTGTTAAATTCACAATAAAAAATATTATTTTTATAATAAAAGTGTTTACAGCGATATTTTTATTGTAAAAATAATAAAAAATATTATGAATTTAATAATTACCTAACTATATGCATACAGAAAAATTAGACTGAGAAATTTGATTAGAAGAACAAACTGAATTTATCCAATTGCGAATTATATAAATACATGATATTTATTTCAAATTATAAGATTAATAATTTTTATAAAAAAATTACTTTTAAATTTAAAATTGATATCAATTCATTTATTTTATATCAGTGCAATTATAAATATCATAAAAATAAAATATTGTAATAGTTGGAACTAATGAAATATTAGATATAATTATAAAAGTGTCCATCCCCATATAATCTCCGCATATTATACACCATCTCTGTCTTCAAAAGGATAATTAAGTTGATAAAAAAATTTGTCCTCTAAAAAATAAACTAAGTCAACAAATCAGCTAGATAAATTTTGTATAAACTAATTTACCATTGACAAATAAAACTAAATGATAGAAAAATTATACTATTGTAAAAATTGTCATGTTGTTGTTAACGGATAGAGTATCTATTTATGACAGCCTAGTGGTAGACAACTTTTATTTTACTTAGTATGGTCACATGTTTGAGCTTAGTTTTCAAATTGAAATTTTGTCTATATCATTTTTTCACGTGAGGATAATGTTTAGTTACTCCCTCTATTAACTAAAAAGAGTCTTATTCATAAATAAATAAAAAAAAAAAAATCGAAATAGTATAAATATATTTTGATTGTAATTTTTTTTTAATAGTGTAAATTGTTAATCTAATAATAATTACACAATAATAATAAAATTATGATAACCACTTGTTATCCCCGTAAACTTGCAATCGTTAGTTAATGGTTATGCTGCATTTGTCCAATGTCCAAACGTGCCATGCATTACTACACAACTATTTTCTGACTAGCATCTTTTACAATTGGATGCACGTTTGTTTGTTTGTGTTGATTTTCCGTCTCATGTTATATATATATATATATATATATATATATACGGTCGGGATGTGACGCCCCCAAAATAGATATACATCACTCATTTTGAGTCGCCAAATACATAATATAAAATTCAAATACAACTTAATTATACAACAGTAGTGTAAAATAATTATACGACAAAATACATGATGTGAGTTTTAATACAAATATTGTCTTCTAGACAATATCCACTCTCAGAATAAGTCTTCATTACATTTATTATCACACTATTTTATAGAATAGTGAGGACTACTAAGACACCATCTCTGACCATCACTCTGTTCCCCGACTAGTCCCGGCTAAGTTCTCATTTCCTAAAGAGAATAAAAGAAAGAAAGGTGAGCTCAATCAACTAAATTTCAAGAAAAATATTATACTAAGATAATGCAGTAATAAATTATCATTAGTCCTCAACAATCAAAACCGATAAAATACAATAGACATCAAGTTTAATCTGCAAATCTTAAATACGCATTCCATTAAAAGAGTCAGTAGAGAATAAAATCTACTATATTTTATGATTTAAAAGGTTTTTCATCACTTTTATCACGAGACTCAAACAATAAATAATTCACATCATCCTCCGCACTACTACTACCAAAGATATTCATTAGGGTCACGACCACAAATTATCCAATGCACTACTGAACCAAGGATATTTGTGTATTCATCAATGGTCATGATCATGCTACAACAATCGTCCATCAATGCACTACGGCCAACGAGGACTTTTACCACATTATTTGTAACATTACTACTACGATTACATCTTTGAATAATCCCCATTGGGAAATCATACCAAGTCCATTTATGCACTACTACAGTGCCACGAGATGACTTCAAAAAAATAGTATATGGATGATTTATGAAGCGCAATGATATAAGAATTCAATAAAACAAGTTCAACAATTATTCCAATGTACGCCCCAAAATAGGTATACATCACCCATTCCGAAAATAGGTGTCAATACACGGTACGTAAACAACTACAACTTTATTATTACAACAAGAAACTGTGAGTTTAAATACAAATATTATCTTCTGTATAATATCTATACTCAAATAAATCCTCATCACATTTATTGATACATTATTTTACAAAATGGTGAGGACTACTAAACAATCCTTTTCTAAAACCTTCATTCCATACCCCGACTGCATCGCGCTTATATTCTCGCCTCCCGAGAAGAATGGAACAAAAGGAAAAGGGTGAGCTCAACTAGCTCAGTAAAGAATATTATGACTAAGATAATATACAACAAATTATCGTTAGTCTTCAACAGGAAAAAATTTAATAGAATACAATAGACAACAAATTTTAAATCAATATTCGCAGCGGAAGTAATAATTCATTAGAAGAGTTAAGTAGAGAATGCAAACTACTATCTTCTATATATGAATTTAAAAGTTCATCGCTCATCTTTTATCCCCGTAACATCAATCCATAAACATCCGAATCAAATATTCATCTTTGCACTATTCATGCCAAAGATATCTCATCACCGTCATGTTCATTTAAACACTGCTCATCTTTGCACTACAAGCCAAAGATATTAATCAATCGGCCATGTTCATCTCAACACTGCTCATCTTTGCACTACAGCCAAAGATATTCTTCAGAAATCATTCATCTTTGCACTACAAAAGCCAAAGATATTCAATAATATCATCATTTAAGACCGAGGATGATGAAAATATTTTAAAGAAACGAATCCAAAGGAAACAAAATGACAAGGATTAAGGATTAAGGATTCGTATTTTGTTTTATCCATGTTCAAAAATACCTCAAAATAATCATAGTGGTGTAAAATTCAAGAATGATCAAAACATGGATACAATCGTAGCTAGTATCCGTAATAGATGTTTTGGACAAAAAGAAGAAATTTTATTTTTCTATGAATAGTGCCAGATACGTGAATAAGGTCAGATACGTGAATAGAGGTACGTGATACGAATAAGAATCTGACACCAAAAGATAAAAATTCCACAAAAACATTTTCACGCTTCATTAATAGTACTTGTGAATAAGAATCGTGAATAGTAAACTCATGAATAGTAACTCGTGAATAGTAACTCATGAATAGTAACCCCGACATGAAAAAGTTCCAAATTTGATAAAAGTTCCAACTAATATTTCAAAGATAATGATATCAAGAAATAATATCATTACTTAAAAAATAATATCCCTTACCTCAAAGAATCAAGATTTCTAAGGAAAGGCTCAAGTGATGTCAAATGAAACTTGTAATCGAATAAAGAACTCTCAAAGTATCTAAATACTCACAAAATACGCCAATAATATAGAGAGAGAGAGAGAAATCTTTGTTTCGTGTGATTTTCAATTCTAACTTAAATTTCTATTTATAGAAAATGTTAGCCCGCCAAGGCAGACTTTCGACCACACACCGATGGCTTTTACCTCGCTACTATTGCCACCCACCACATTTGAAATAAAATTCAGCACATTTCTTCACCAACCACAAGTGGGGCCCACTCAATTCTAGAATTTTCCACCAAAATCAATTATAACCCTAATTTCCTAATCAAACACCTCTTAAAATTCATAACAAATCATTCGCTCATTTTAATTCGCTCAAAATTTGTGGACATATACTCAACTTATGTATGTATAACATATCCAAAAATTACAACGATCCAACTACGATTAAAAATTATAACTCACGCAATACATCGTAAAAATAATCGATTTAATTTTTAATACCTCCATTCCGGCAAAAAATACCGATAAAACACCTCAACATTAAATCATTCAATTATAACCACATAAAATAAATAAATCCATCGCTTATATAAATATTTTTTATCATATCAATAATTAATTATTCACAAATATTATGTAATCACAATTATGACAACCAAAGCCGCTCCTGTGAAAGAGGGGCTTTCCGATAAGGATTTCTCCTTATCGGCGCCGCAATTAGGTGACCAAACCTCTCCTCGATGTAACTTTCTAGACATTGCCAATAATGCTATCTAATAATATTATTTAAATAATATGAATTATTGATCCGATAATGGAGATAATGCGCAAAGGACAATTATCAAACAACAATAATATAAAATATCAACGCAAAGAATTATCAATCAATAAAATAAAATATCGAATAAGAATTATCGTAATAATTATCGAGTAGTGCCTTCTTACGTAAGGATCAATAATTGATGCAATACTGCAATACCGTGTGCACATCGTGGCAAACCACGCCAGACATCGTATTTTAAACCAATTTGCATTCCAACAATTTTAATTGTAGAATAATTACGCAAGTTATTTTTAAACAACTTATATTTGTCGCTTTCTTCATCCAATCGCTCACATGGGCTCCACACATGGTCATACTGTCGCATTTAATATTCTCCGACAAAGATTTAATATTCCACGACCAAACGAATATTCCCCGACAACAATGAATATTTTATAACCACTCGCTTATTTTGAAATATTTATGATTTAACCCTAACTATCCACATTAATCAAATCAACCCTTACTATTTCAAAATAATAAATAAAGGAAATTCCTTTTTATTTAAAAAATTTCTGGTCTTACAACCTCCCTCCTTATGAAATTTCGTCCTCGAAATCGACGTGACGCACTCGGTGTTTTCAAAAGGTGAGGATACCTCGCTTTCATTTCCGCTTCCAATTCCTGTGTCATTTCCTCTATAGCATGATTCCTCCACAAAACTTTAACTTGTGGTATGACCTTTCATACAGTAGGACATGCCCTTCCTATCCAAGATCTTGACAGTACCTCCTCATACGCTAAGTCTTCTATTATCTCGTCCTGGGTTCTAACTCAATAACGTGGTTCGGGTCTTTCACATATTTACGAAGTACAAATATGTGAAACACATTATGAACACGAGACATATACTGAGGTAACGCAAGTCTATAGGCTACATTTCCTACTCCTGTCAAGAATTTGAAATGGACCAATAAATCGTGGATCGAGTTTTCTCTCTTCCCAAATCTTGTAACTCCTTTCCACGGAGCAACTCGCAATAATACATGATCCCCTACATTAAATTCCACGCCCTTTCGATGAAGATCCGCATAACTCTTTTGTCGATCTTGTGCCGCTTTGTATACGCTGTCGAATCATTTGATCTTTTCTTTGAGTCATACGTATTTCAACTCGGTCCCAACAATGTTGCTTCACCCACCTCATCCCAACATATCGAGAACGACATTTTCGGCCCATATAATGCTTCAAATGGAGCCACACCTATACTTGCTCGATAACTGCTTGTTGTAGGAGAATTCCACCAATGGTAAATACTTATCCTAACCGCCTTTGAAGTCTAGGACACAGTAGTCTTAATAAATCTTCAAGAGTTTGAATAGTCCTCTCGATTGTCCGTCTGCTTGGGGATGGTATGCCAACTAAATCGCAAACTGCGCTCCATAGCTTTTTGCAAGCTAACCCAAAATCTTGAAGTGAATCTTGGGTCACGATCCAAACTATGGATACAGTGCATGCCATGCAACCTCACAATCTCATTTACGCATATACTAAAGAAGACGCTCAAGTGAATAAGTCTCTCAGATTCGGCAAGAAAAATGCAGATTTGGTTAATCTATCAACAATAACCCAAATAGCATTGATGCCTTGAGAAACCGTAGGAAGACCCGTAATCTAAATCCATGGTAATGTGTTCCCACTTCCATTCCTAATCTCAAGTGGTTGCAACGGACCCTTAGGTACTAGATGCTCCGCTTTTACACGCTGACAAGTTAAACACATCGAGATAAACTTTGCAATCTCTCTCTTCATATTGTTCCACCAAAATGTATGTCAAGATCACGATACATTTTAGTACTTCCAGATGGATTGCAAATGGTGTATCAGTGCCTCCATCATAATCTTGTTCTTCAAATCGTAGTCGTTAGAACACAAAGTCTAGAGTGGACTCAAGTATTCCTTCTTCATCAATTCTCGCCCTAAATAGCTCCTTCTTGTACTTTCTTCTTCATACGATCACCCCGGTCCTGGGTTTGAGCAACCTTAACTTTTTCTATTAAAGTCGGCTCTACGCGTATATTTGACATCATCGCACTCGCTCCTCGCATACGATCTTCTACTTAATGCGCCGCCTACCACGCTCGCTTTTACCGTGATGGTATCAATAGTGTGGTCGTAGTCTTCAATAGCTCGAGCCAACGTCACGCCGCATGTTGAGTTCTTTTTTGAGTGAAGAAATATTTAAGGCTTTTATGGTCCGAATATATCTCCACTTTCTCCCCATATAGATAGTGCCTCCATATCTTTAATACGAAACGATCGGGCCGCTAACTCTAGATCACGAGTAGGATAATTCCTCTCATACTCTTTAAGTTGTCGCGAGGCATAGGCTATGACTTTCCCACGCCGCATGAGAACACATCCTAACCCTTTGCCCGAAGCATCGTCAGAGATAACAAATCCATCCGAACCAGATGGTATTGTTAACAAAAGCCAAATAAGTCTCCTCTTAAGCTCTTGAAACTTTTCTCGATTCTTCACTCCAAACGAATTTTGTATCCTTCCGAAGTTAGCCGAAGTTAATGGAGTAGCGATTCGAGAAAACCCTTCCACGAATCTCCGATAATAACCAAATAAGCCCAAAAAGCTACGATATCAACCACCGACTTCTGCTGTTCTAACTTTAGATTGCTTCAATCTTCACGGATCAATAGATACTCCATGTTTTGACACTGATGCCCAAGAAATGCTACTTCCTCAAGCCGTAACTCGTGATTCTTCAATTTGGCATATAGTTGGTTTTCACGGCCTTTGAGTACCAAATTTCAAACGGTGCTCATGATCTTCACGACTTTTGGAATATATAAGGATGTCATCAATAAAGACAACAACAAACCGATCCAAATATTCCTCAATACTCTGCTCATCATATCCATGAAAGCCAGGAGCATTAGTTAGTCCGAAAGAGACATGACTAAGAATTCATAATGCCCATACCGAAGTTCTCAAGGCGCCTTTTTGAATATCCTCGCTTCTAATCTTCACCGATGATATCCGTAATCTAAGATCGATTTTTGAAAAGAATTGTGCCCTCAGCAATCGGGTCAAACAAGTCATCAATACGAGGTAGAGGATACCTATTCTTGATGGTGACATGGTTCAATTCCCGATAGTCAATACAAAGTCGCATACTCCCCGCTCTTTTCTTTACAAATAAAACAGAGCACCCCAAGGAGATGTACTAGATCGAATGAAACCGATGTCCAACAATTCCTCGTAGTTGACCTTTAACTCCTCAAGTTCAATAGAGCCATTCGATATGGGGTTTTAGAAATGGGCTTTGTACCAAGTTCAAGATCAATAAAGAATTCAACTTCACGCTCGGGGTAGACCGGAAGTTCTTCAGAAATACGCCAGAAAGTCAATAACAACAGAATATTATTCAAATTTGACGTGTCTTTATTCAAATCCATAACATGGGCTAAGAAAGCTTGACATCCGCTTTTCAATAAACGAATAGCTTTTATGATTAGATATGATAGTGATTGATTTTAATGGTTTAGTTGTTGAATTGCATAAACAAAGTCAAGTTAGAATATGAAAACTAACAACCTTACGAAAACAATCAATTTTGGCAATGATGAGTAGTTAACCAATCAATCCCTAAAATCACATCAAAAGCAAGTATCTTTAAAGAGATAAGGTCAATGTAAGGTAATGGTGCCAACTTGAATCAAACAAGATTTATAAACAAAGGATGTGATGAAAGTTTCTCCTAACGAGTTTCCACAGATAGTCAAAGTCTAATTTCTCCTGAGTCAAGTTTAAACGCTGAGCACACGCAGAGAGATAAATGAATGGGTAAAGACCGGATCAAGTAAGGTATAAACTTCGCAAGAATTTATAAATAGCTTACCCGTGATCACCTCGCTTGGGTTCCTCGATTATGACCAAATACAACAAACGCTTCTTCCTAATCGCTGACTTTGACTTTTCTCGGGATGTTTTTGAGTCACCGTCCTCATTGAACTAGGTTTCGCTACTATACAATCTCGAGCGATATGTCCTTCCTTTCCACAACTATAGCATACCTTGAATCTGTCAGGCGCTTTGACCGATATGTCCCTCTTTTCCGTGATTTGTAAGATATGACCGGTGGTCGTTTCTCTCCCTTAGAACCAATTGCTGTCACGCCAAGACCGCTATCTTCACATGGTCGTTGTTAAATCTCCTTTTTAAATCTCCTCCCGACTCGCTTTTCTATTTTCACGGCCATGATTACCACCAGAGTGGTTACCATTTCGTCCGTCTGCTTTCTCTCCGCAGTTATCATTATTCTGCTGATCGCTATCTCCGACACGATCCTCGTCAGGGTCCTCAAATGACCGTATCGTTATCTCGCCTAATAATTGAGCCCTCGCTTACAACATCCGAATAGAGAGAAAATTTATGAGAAATGAGATACCGACGTACGCCGGTTTTCAAACCTCTAAGAAACATCCGCGTCATACGCTCCTCATCCTCCACCAAATGAGGTGCAAACCTCGATAACTCGCAAACTTTGCCTCGCATCGAGACACCGCCACGTTTGTTTTGTTCCAATCTGATGAACTCCACTTCCTTCATACGACGAACACTTTCGTGAAAGTATTTGTCATTAAATAGTCTCTCAAACGCTTCCCAAGACATGCCGAAAAGCGGCGGATGGGTACGCTTCACGATCTCCCACCAAAGAGTCCGCCACCACTTTAACATAAAGGTGGCGAATGGAACCTTCTGTTCTCCGCATCCCAAGACATCGAATATCTTGGTAATTTGTTTGACCCATGTTTCCGCCATGATCGGATCCGCTTTCCTTAAATTCGTGGTCCCAACTTTCGAATCGCTTGGTTGTGACAACCCGTGAATTGCTATCATTTCCTCCTCAGATTTTGAACACGAAGTCTCCTCGTTCGATTTTGCATGAACTCGCAAAAAACTTCTAAACATCCCCTCGCTCATCATCTCGCTTCAATGGTGTTATTCACAGAGGAACATCACCACCGCTTGCACGCTCTCCTCGCTGGTGAGTACAAAGCGCTCTTCACGCTCTCATTTCCATTGTTAATATTCTCAATGACATTCTCAAATACCGCCATAAAACAAGGGTTAATTAAGGAAATCAATATATCACATAATATCCCTATATACCGACTAACTAACAAATAAGCTTAGTAGGACACACTAGCAAGGATTTACTCGCCTCCCTCCTAGTTCTATTCCCCGATCTCCGCCAGAGATCATATCCCTAAGCTCGATACCAACCGCGACGCCCCCAAAATAGGTATACATCACCCATTCCGAAAGTCACAATACATGGTACGTAAACAACTACAACTTTATTACTACAACAAAGAAAACGTGAGTTTAAATACAAATATTATCTTCTGTATAATATCTATACTCAAATAAATCCTCATCACATTTATCGATACATTATTTTACAAAATGGTGAGGACTACTAAACAATCCTTTTCTAAAACCTTCATTCCATACCCCCTCGACTGCATCGCTATATTCTCGCCTCCCGAGAAGAATGGAACAAAAGGAAAAGGGGTGAGCTCAACTAGCTCAAGAAGAATATTATGACTAAGATAATATACAACAAATTATCGTTAGTCTTCAACAGGAAAAATTTAATAGAATACAATAGACAACAAATTTTAAATCAATATTCGCAATGCGAAGTAATAATTCATTAGAAGAGTTAAGTAGAGAATGCAAACTACTATCTTCTATATATGAATTTAAAAGTTCATCGCTCATCTTTTATCCCCTCAGAACATCAATCCATAAACATCTGAATCAAATATTCATCTTTGCACTACAGTGCCAAAGATATTCATCACCGGTCATGTTCATTTAAACACTGCTCATCTTTGCACTACAGCCAAAGATATTAATCACCACATGTTCATCTCAACACTGCTCATCTTTGCACTCATATTAATCAATCATCATCTCAACACTGCTCATCTTTAAAAGATATTCTTCTTCAAATCATTCATCTTTGACTACAAAAGCAAAGATATTCAATAATATCATCATTTAAGACCGAGGATGATGAAAAATATTTTTAAAGAAACGAATCCAAAGGAAACAAAATGACAAGGATTAAGGATTAAGGATTCGTACTTTGTTTTATCCATGTTCAAAAATACCTCAAAATAATCATAGTGGTGTAAAATTCAAGAATGATCAAAACATGGATACAATCGTAGCTAGTATCCGTATAGATGTTTTGGACAAAAAGAAGAAATTTTATTTTTCTATGAATAGTGCCAGATACGTGAATAAGGTCAGATATTTGAATAAAGCCGTGAGATACGTGAATAAGAATCTGACACCAAAAGATAGAAATTCCACAAAAACATTTTCACGCTTCATAAATAGTACTTGTGAATAAGAATCGTGAATAAGAACTCATGAATAAGAACTCGTGAATAAGTAACTCATGAATAAGTAACCCCACATGAAAAAAGTTCCAAATTTGATAAAAGTTCCAACTAATATTTCAAAGATAATGATATCAAGAAATAATATCATTACGAAAAAAAAATAATATCCCTTACCTCAAAGAATCAAGATTTCTAAGGAAAGGCTCAAGTGATGTCGAATGAAACTTGTAGATCAATAAAGAACTCTCAAAGTATCTAAATACTCACAAAATACGCCAATAATATAGAGAGAGAAAGAGAGAAATCTTTGTTTCGTGTGATTTTCAATTCTAACTTAAATTTCTATTTATAGAAAATGTTAGCTTCACCAAGGCATTTCGACCAAGCACCGATGGCTTTACCGCTACTATTGCCACCCACCACATTTGAAATAAAATTCAGCACATTTCTTCACCAACCACAAGTGGGGCCCACTCAATTCTAGAATTTTCCACCAAAATCAATTATAACCCTAATTTCCTAATCAAACACCTCTTAAAATTCATAACAAATCATTCGCTCATTTTTAATCTGCTCAAAATTTGTGGACATATACTCAACTTATGTATGTATAACATATCCAAAAATTACAACGATCCAACTATCGGATTAAAAATTATAACTCACGCAATACATCGTAAAAATACCGATTTAATTTTTAATACCTCCATTCCGACAAAAATACCGATAAAACACCTCAACATTAAATCATTCAATTATAACCACATAAAATAAATAAATCCATCGCTTATAAATATTTTCTTATCATATCAATAATTAATTATTCACAAATAATATTACGTAATCACAATTATGACAACCAGTGCTCCTCAGAAAGAGGGGCTTTCCGATAAGGATTTCTCCTTCATCGCCGTTAATTAGGTGACCAAACCTCTCCTCGATGTAACTTTCTAGACATTGCCAATAATGCTATCTAATAATATTATTTAAATAATATGAATTATTGATCCGATAATGGAGATAATGCGCAAAGGACAATTATCAACAACAATAATATAAAATATCAACGCAAAGAATTATTGAATCAATAAAATAAAATATCGAATAAGAATTATCGTAATAATTATCGAGTAGTGCCTTTTTACGTAAGGATCAATAATTGATGCAATACCGCAAATACCGTAAAGCTATCGCTAAACCACGCCAGACATCAGATTTTTAACCACCGGTATTCCAACAAATTTTAATGGTGAATAATTACGCCTGTTATTTTTAACAACTTATATTTGTCGCTTTCTCATCCAATCGCTTTCACATGGGCCCACACATGGTCGCTACTGGGCCAGTATTTAATATTCCCCGACAAAGATTTAATATTCCACGACCAAACGAATATTCCCCGACAACAATGAATATTTTATAACCACTTGCTTATTTTGAAATATTTATGTATTTAACCCTTAACTATCCACATTAATCAAATCAACCCTTACTATTTCAAAATAATAAATAAAGGAAATTCCTTTTATTTAAAAAAATTTTGGTCTTAACGCATGGATATTCCAATGTAATAATAAAGAATGGAATAATGTAAGAATTTCACCAAGTATAGAAGTTACACAGTTATTCTGAGTTATTCAATGAATAATCTACGAATGGAATAATGAAGTTCTCTTTATGAATACAAAAGAAATAATACCACTTACCACCGTAAAAGAAACTTGATATAGAAGTGGTGAAGTAGCGAATACTTTTTCTTTCTTTCTCTCTATAGTTTCTCTCTGAGTTTCAATGAATTAAATGAAATAATGAAGGAATGAGCTTCTATTTGTAGAAGAATGGAATGAATAATAATATATTCTATTTATTATATAATAAAAGCAATTTATATATATATTTAAATTTGCCCATTGATCCACGACACTTCATACACCTACAAAAATCACCTAAGTCAATAGAATTTTGAAAATCTTCATATTGGGACACAATATCGTATACAAAAGTCTTTAAACCATTTGGACACTAGTTAGCAAACAAAATCACTTGTCTAAATCCTATAATTTCCACCCGTAAAAGTCTCCCACCATGTGACTAACCATTTCATTTCATTTATTCATGGGCCACAACATTATATATATATATATATATATATATATATATATAATACTAAATAGCTTCCTACCTATTATTTTGAAAAATGAGTAAATGGGAGGGTCCATAAATAAAACAAATACTTCATAAAAAAATTTCTTCAATATTTTTAACAACATTTATCATCATTATAATAATTCACAATATTAATCGACCAGGTCGTTCCCAGGAAAGAGGGGGCTTTCCAATAAGGATTTTTCCTTATTGGCGCGCAATTAGGTGACTAAACCTATCCTTGCCAGAACTTCTAGACATAGTTAATAATGCAAATAATAATATTAATAACTCTGTCGTCTCAATTATTGATTTAATAGTATATAAAATATCGACAATAATTGAATCAAATAACGTGAGATACTATGCAACAATTACTGAAACAAAACTAAGTGACTTTTCATGTAAGCATTAATAATTAATATCGTGCGCTACTATGCAACCACGCCAGACATCGTATTTTTACTACCGAGTAGTTCAACAAGATAATTCAGAAAAACTTCCGCCGTTATTTTTAATAAAATATTTTTGTCGTTTTCTCAATCCGACAATAATTCTGTTGTGGGGTCCACCAATGATTGTGCCGTCGTACAAATATTTCCTGTAAAACAAATATTTCCCGACCAATCGAATATTATATAACAACTTGAGTACTTTGCAAAATTATAAATACTACCCACAACTATAACATTATATCATAATATTCAAAAATGATATTTTATAGAAAATTCATTTTTATTCATAAAAGTTGGGGTCTTACAATCTCCCCTTCTTATGAAATTTCGCCCTCGAAATTAGGGTACGTACCTGGTATGTCGAAGAGGTAAGGATACCTTGATTTCATTTCAGATTCTAACTCCCAGGTCATTTCCTCAACATCGTGGTTTCTCCATAACACTTTTACTTGAGGTATAACCTTAGAGCGTAGAATATGTTCCTTCTTATCCAAGATTTGAACATGAATCTCTTCATACATTAAATCTTTCGCTATTTCGTCCGGTTCTAACTCAATAATATGGTTCGGGTCTTTCACATATTTACGTAACATGGATATATGAAAAACGTTATGAACACGAGACATACTTGGCGGTAAAGCGAGTCTATAGGCTACAGTCCCTACTCGATCGAGGATTAAAAATGGGCCAATGAATCGAGGATTGAGCTTTCCTCTCTTTCCAAATCTTGTAACACCTTTCCATGGAGCAACACATAACAACACATGATCTCTAATATTGAATTCCACGTCCTTTCGATGAAGATCAGCATAACTCTTTTGTCGGTCTTGTGAGGTTTTTATATGTTGTCGGATCGTTTGAATCTTTTCCGTAGTCATATGCACCAACTCCGGTCCTAACAACGTTGCTTCATCCACCTCATCCCAGCATACTGGAGAACGACACTTTCTTCCATACAACGCCTCGAATGGAGTCATGCCAATACTTGTTTGATAACTGTTGTTGTAGGAAAACTCCACCAATGGTAAGAACTTATCCCAACTTCCCTTGAAGTCAAGGACACAGAGTCTTAATAAATCCTCAAGAGTTTGAATAGTCCTCTCTGATTGTCCGTCCGTCTGAGGATGATAAGCCGAACTAAATCGTAAATTCGTGCCCATAGCTTTTTGCAAACTAACCCAAAATCGTGAAATGAATCTTGGGTCTCGATCAGAAACTATGGATACTGGCATACCATGCAGTCTTACAATCTCGTTTATGTATATACGAGTAAGACGTTCAAGTGTATAAGTTTCTCGTATTGGTAAAAAATGAGCAGACTTGGTCAATCTATCAACAATGACCCAAATTGCATCTATGCCTTGAGAAACCTTGGGAAGACCAGTAACGAAATCCATGGTAATGTGCTCCCACTTCCATTCTGGAATTTCAAGTGGTTGCAATGGACCTTTTGGTACTTGATGCTCTGCCTTGACTTCGGTTGACAAGTTAGACACCTTGAGATAAACAAATATTATCTCCCTCTTCATATTGCCCCACCAAAACGTGTATGTCAAGATCACGATACATTTTGGTACTCCCAGATGGATTGCAAATGGTGTGTTGTGCGCCCCATTATGATTTTATACTTTAAATCAAGGTCGTTAGGAACACAAAGTCCGGAGTTGACTCAAGTATTCCTTCTTCATCGATTCTTGCTTCCGAGCATAAAGACCTTCTTGTACTTTCTTCCTCATACGCATCGCCTCCGTGTCCAGTGAGCTTGAGCAGCTTTAACTTTATCGATTAAAGTCGGTTCTACTCGTATATTCGCCATCATCACGTGGGTCCCTGGAGTCTTTATCTCTATTTCCATCCTTTACAAGTCATAAAAGATGGGCCTTTGTGTTGACAATATCGCACTCGTACTCGCATATGATCTTCTACTCAATGCGTCAGCTACTACGTTTATTTTTCCAGGATGGTATTGGATGGTATGATCATAATCTTTCAACAGTTCAAGCCAACGTCGCTGTCGCATGTTGATTTCCTTTTGAGTGAAGAAATATTTGAGGCTTTTATGATCCGTAAAGATCTCCACTTTCTCCCCATACAAGTAATGCCTCCAAATTTTAAGTGCGAAGACAACAGCTGCCAACTCTAGATTATGAGTAGGATAATTCCTCTCATATTCTTTGAGTTGTCGAGAGGCATAGGCTATGACTTTCCCATGTTGCATGAGAACACATCCTAACCCTTTGCTCAAGCATCATCATGAGATGACAAATCCTTTGAGCGGATGGTATTGTAATAGTCTTTGAAATGAGTCTCTTCTTGAGTTCCTGAAAATTCTTCTCACATTCCTCGCTCCAACCGAATTTTATATCTTTCCGAGCCAACTGAGTTAATGGAGTAACGATTCGAGAAAATTATTCTACGAATCTCCGATAATAACCAGCTAAGCCGAGAAAGCTACGTACTTCGTTCACTGATTTGGGTTGCTCCCAACTTTGAATAGCTTCAATCTTTGCTTGGGTCAATGAGATATTCCATGACTTGATACCACGTGCCCAAGGAATGCTACTTCCTCGCCGAACTCGCATTTCTTCAACTTGGCATAAAGCTTATATTCACGGCTTTTGAAGTATCGACCTCAAGTGTTGCTCATGATCTTCATGGCTTTTGGAATAAATAAGGATGTCATCAATAAAGATTTACAAAGTGATCCAAATATTCCTTGAATACTTGGTTCATCATATCCATAAAGGCGGAAGGAGCATTAGTCAATCCAAAGGACATGACTAGGAATTCATAATGCCGTCATTCTAGTTCTAAAAGCCGTCTTTGGAATGTCATCGGTTTTAATCTTTAATTGGTGATATCCTAACGAAGATCAATCTTTGAAAAGAATTTAGCGCTTTAGAATCGGTCAAACAGTCATCAATACGTGGCAATGGGTACCTATTTTTGATGGTGACATGATTCAACTCCCGATAATCAATACAAAGTCATATACTCCCATCTTTCTTCTTCACGCGAATAAGTAACGGAGCACCCCAAGGAGAAGTACTTGGGACGAATAAAGCCAATGTCTAACAATTCCTCGCAATTGGGTCTTTAACTCCTGAAGTTCAATAGAGCCATTCTATATGGGGCTTTGGAAATGGGTTTTGTACCAGTTCAAGGTCGATACAAAATTCAATTTCATGCTCTGGGAGGTAGGCCAAAAGTTCTTCGTGGAATACGTCAGAAATTCATTAATAATAGAAATATCATTCAAAAATCGGCGTATTTTTGTTTAGATCTCGTGATATGAGCTAAGAAAGCTTGACATCCGTTTTTAATAAACGAATAGCTTTATGGCTTGAGATGACGATGATTGATTTTAATGGTTTGGTTGCTTGAATTCGCATAATAGGTTGATTAGGAATATGAAAGCTAACAACCTTACGAAAACAATCAATTTTTGCATGATGAGTAGTTAACCAATCAATACCTAGAATTACGTCAAATGCAAGTATTTTCAATGAAATAAGATCGACGGTAAATGTGGGGTACCGATTTGAACCAAATAAGACTTATAAACAAAGGGAAGTAATGAAGGTTTCTCCCAACGGAGTTTCAACAGATAAGTCAAAGTCCAATTTCTCCGAGTCAAATTTAAACGCGTTGAGCGCAAGTAGGAGAAATAAAAGAATGGGTAGAACCGGTATCAAATAAGGTATATACTTCGCTAGAGTTTATGATAAGCTTACCCATGATGACCTCGTTCGGGTTCTTTGCTTTCTGGGAGGTTATGACAAACGCCATCCCTTGCACTACTGGCTTTGACTTTTCTAGGACGTCTTTTGGTGCCTCCATCCTAGCTGAACTTGTCTTCGGTGAACAACAAAATCGGGCCAGGTGTCCTTCTCTTCCACAATTATAACATGCTTTGGAGGGCATCGCGCAGTTTGAACTGATGTGTCCCTCCCCTCCACATTTGAAGCATATGATAGGTGGTCGTTCTCCTTCCTTAACGACAGGTGCTGATGCTGACGTCTTTCCATCATTGTTGAATCTTCTTTTCTTGAAATGTCCATTCTTATTATTTTGTCCATAATTATCACCGAAGTGGTTACCATTTCTAGCATACTGATTCCCTCCACGCTTATTGTCACCGCTTCGATGAATGTTATCACTGGTATTATCATTTTGTCGACTGCTTTTCTTTGGTTGGGTTGACTCATTATCGCGCTCCAATAACTGAGCCCTATTAGCAACATCTGAATACAAACACAGTTTATGAGAGATAAGATATTGACGTATCTCGGGTTTCAAACCTCTTAGAAACATTCGCGTCATTCTCTCCTCATTATCAACCAAATGGGACGCAAACGGGGACAATTCGGCAAACTTTGCTTTGTACTGCGACACGGTCATGTTGTTTTGCTCCAGCTTGATAAACTCTACCTCTTTCAGGCGACGAATACTTTCGGGAAAGTACTTGTCGTTAAACAATTCTTGGAACTTTTTCCAAGTCATCTTCAGTGCGGAAGGTTGAGTACGTTTCACAGATTCCCACCAGTAATCTGCCTCTGCATGCAACATGAAGGTGGCAAAGGGAACCTTTTGCTCCTCGGAGCATCCCAAGACATCAAATATCTTGCAGATCTGTTTTATCCATGTCTCCGCCTTAAGTGGTTTTGGCTCTCCAAAAAACTCCGGTGGTCCTAGTTCCTTGAACTGCTTAGCGGTGACCGTCCGAGAGTTGCCAGTGATTCCACCTGCATTTTGTACAGGAGCCGCTCTTGCCTGATGTTGCATGAATTTCATAAAGCCTCTGAACATTCCATCGTTCATCATCTGGTCAGTGTTGTTGTTTGCCTGAGGATTGTCGCCTTCCTGATGCACATTATCCTGATTATTGATCTGTGGAGACTCAACGGTCTTCTGTGTTCCATTGCTAATCTCAATATTCTCGGATGTCATTTTCAAATACTGTCACAAAACAAAGGTTAATTGACATGCAATATATTATCCCTATACTCTGACCGACCAAATAAATGCCAAATAAACTTAGGTAGGTCATACTAGTTAAGGAATTTCCCGTCTCTCCCCTCCTAGTTCTTGTCTCACATCTTAGCCAGAGATCATATCCCTAAGCTTTGATACTAACTGTGACGCCCCCAAAATAGGTATACATCACCCATCTTGAGTCGCCAAATACATGGTACAAAATTTAAATACAACTTAATTATACAACAGTCGTGTAAAATACGACAAAATACATGATGTGAGTTTTAATACAAATATTATCTTCTAGACAATATCCACTTTCAGAATAAGTCCTCATTATATTTATTATCACACTATTTTATAGAATAGTGAGGACTACTAAGACACCATCTCTGACCATCACTCTGTTCCCCGACTAGTCCCGGCTACGTTCTTATTTCCTAAAGAGAACGAAAGAAAAGAAAGGGTGAGCTCAACTAGCCCAAAGAAGAAATATTATGACTAAGATAATGCGTATAAATTATCATTAGTCCTCAACAAATGTTAAACCGATAAAATACAATAGACATCAAGTTTAATCTGCAAATGAACATGCAATCCATTAAAAGAGTCAGTAGAGAATAAAATATAGTATCTTTTATGATTTAAAAAGGTTTTTCATCACTTTTATTCTTTGAGACTCGACAAATAAATAATCCACATCATCCTCGCACTACGGCCAAGGATATTCATTAGGGTCACGACCATAAATTATCCATGCACTATGGGCCAAAGATATTTGTGTATTCATCAATGGTCATGATCATGCCAACAACTGTCCATCAATGCACTACGGGCCAATGAGGACTTTTACCACATTATTTATAACATTACGGTCATGATTACACCGAATAATCCCTGGTCAGAATCATACCAAGTCCATCTATGCACTACAGGCCACAAATGACTTTTAAAAAAAAATAGACATATGGATGATGTCAATGATATAAGAATTCAATAAAACAAGTTCAAGAATTAATTTATTCAGGAACTAATAACGTCCAAATTGTCAACAAGATACTTCTTTGTAAAGTAAAATTCAAGAATGCTCAGAAGAATATTTCCATGAAAGATATCTTTGGATGAAGCCTTGAATAACAAGGATATTATACTAATTTCATGGAGTATAAAAGTCAAAACTTTAACCAACTGAGTATAATAAAGAATGGAATAACAAAAGAAATCACCATGCATGCGGTGATTGCATAAGCGAGTTTATTCCAACGTAATAATAAATAATCGAAACTAGGTCGAGGCGAAATTACATGCAAAGCGGGATGTTTCAATGTAATAATAAGGAATAATAAAGATTTTACCAGTCCCATGTAAACGCACGCATGCGGGATATTCTAACACAATAATAAAGAATGGAATAACAGAAGAATTTCATCAAATATAGGGTAGCCCACGTATACAGGTTATTCCAACAGAATACTACGAATGGAATAACAGAAGTTCTCTTCATGAATACAAAAGAAATAATATCCCTTACCATAAAAGAAACTTAATATAAAAGTGGTGAAGTAGCAGAACACTTTTCTTCTTTCTCTATATAGTTTCTCTCTCTAAAGTTTCAATGAATTCGTAAGAAATAATGAAGGAATGAGCTTCTATTTATAGAAGAATGGAATGCATAGTAACTAATTCATGAACGGTCCGGATTGATTTACTTTTAATCGACGGTCCCATATTTAAAGCAAAATCTTTTAAATAAAATAAAATATATTCTATTTATTATATAATAAAATGAAATTTTATATATATATATATATATATATATATATATATATAAATTTGCCTCATATCACGACACTTCATACACCCACAAAAATCACCTAAGTCAATAGAATTTTTGAAAATCTTCATATTGGGACACAATATTAGCCACAAAAGTCTTTAAACCATTTGGACACTAGTTAGCAAACAAAATCACTTGTCTAAATCCTACAATTTCCACCCGTAAAAGTCTCCCACCATGTGACTAACCATTTCATTTCATTTATTCATGGGCCACACCACTATATATATATATATATATATATATATATATATATATATATATATATATATATATATATATTAGTCCGGATCTTAAGCTCACTTTCTAATTATTATTTCATCCAGAGCTCCTTTCCCTTTAGCGACGGACGTGAACGCTTTTTAGGTCGTTCAACCAAATCGTCTATACTTTTAGCGACGGACAACATATAGCGTCGTTAAAAGTATAGGCGACGGTTGTATATTAGACGATCGAACTCATCATCCCGTGGTCCGTCAAAGGAGGGTGAGCTTCAGTGATGAGTGGATAATGAGCTTAACTATCCTGACTTCTATATATATGTGTGTGTGTATATATATATATATATATATATACTGAATAACTTCCTACCTATTATTTTGAAAAAGGAGTAAATGGGAGGGTCCATAAATACAACAAATACTTCATAAAAATTTTTCTTCAATATTTTTAACATTTATCATCATTATTATAATTCACAATATTAATCGACCAGGTCGTTCCCAAGAAAGAAGGGGCTTTCCAATAAGGATTTCTCTCTATTGGCGCACAATTAGGTAACCAAACTTCTCATTGGCAAAACTTCTAGACATCGTTAATAATGCAAATAATAATATTAATAACTCTGTTATCTCAATTATTGATTTAATAGTATATAAAATATCGACAATAATTGAATCAAATAACGTGAGATCTTATCTGAACAATTCTTCAAACAAAATGGTGACTTCTCACGTAAGCATTAATAATTAATACCGTGTGCTTTCTATACAACTACGCCAGACATCTTGTACTTTTCCTAAAGGTAGTTCAATAGTATTAACAATTAAAACTTCCGCCGTTATTTTCAATAAAATATTTTTGTCGTTTTCAATCCGATAATAATTACATTGTGGGATCCACTAATGATTGTCTTGCCGCATTTAATATTTCCCGTTAAAACGAATATTCCCCACCAATCGAATATTATATAACAACTTGCGTCTTTTGTAAAATTTATAAATACTACCCACAACTATAACATTATATCATAATATTCAAAAATGATATTTTATAGAAAATTCATTTTATTCATAAAAGTTAGAGGTCTTCTGAGGATCTTAAATCACTCCTTATTTAATTTCACTTCGCTCACCTCCTTTAGCGACGGACCGGGCGACGATTTATATGTAAAACCGTCGTCTTATGTTGTCCGTCGCTATATGTTGTCTGTCGTTAAAAGTTAAGATGAATAAATCGTCGCCTCAAAATCTGGCATTAAAGAAAATTGAACAAAGTAAAAAGCTAGATAAAGAAGCGAAGTTTTAAGATCCGAACCATATATATTTGTTACGTTGCAAAGCACATTTTTAATATCCAAGATAATGGAAAAGAGCAATTGAAAGGGGAAGAAACAGCGACTTTGATAAGAAAATGACAAACATGGTTTTTCATTTTTTTTTTTTTACACAATTTGTGAATTTTTCTCTTCAGTTTATATGAAAATTGAAACTTATAAGTTTACCATCGTTGTGAATGAGTTGAAATTTATAAGATGGATTTGTTTGAACTAACATTAATTTATCACAATACAGACCCTATGTATAAGTTAGGGGAATGATTATTCTTTAATTTTTTAATTATTTATTTTGTATTTAAAGGTTTTTGTTCTTTATTTTTATATTTTAGCAGAAAATTAAAAAGAAGAAAAAGCAAGAGAAGGGACTAAAGTTCGGAATTTCATCCGTCGAGTTCCTAGTTTCATTTTTGGCGACGTGAGTTTCTCTCTAATACATGAGTTGCAGGGATGAATCGGGCTACGAAAGCCGCCCTGATCAATTTTCAGGCCAACCCATTTGACCTGAAAGCTGCCTTTTTTCACTCCACTCCTGTGCTGGATCGCAGAAGGCGCAACCATTGGGATTCTGTCGGTTCTCTTTCTACATACCCTTTAATATGTTTATGTTCTAATGTCTTTTGTGTATCTTTTTACAACCTTAATAGTAATAATCCCATATCAGATTTTTTTATGATTAAGATTTTGTGGGTGAGGGCAGAATTTTCCAATTGTAACTATAGATGTATTCGGTGAAATTTCAATGAGCAGGAGAAATATATTCAAGTCTTTTTCATTTGGAAAGAATAAAACTTCATTTGGGGTTCATAACTCTATCCATTTCTCAGTCTAATTTAATAATTTTTTAGACAGCATATTCAGGAATGTTCTATTTGTATATAGCTGGGTGGAAAGAGAAAAATGTATTGTTTCAATGCCATGCCAAATACTGTGGAATTGAGGGACATCTTATGTAGTTCAAATTAAATGCTTTCATGAATTTGAGTAAAGTTTATATTTTTCTTGGATGCAGAGGGGAAGTGCTTATAATGGTTCTTCAAAGGTGATAGTTAATTTGTTATCTGTAAACAATGTTGAATTTGTTGATATTGCAATTTATATTATCGGAACAAATAATTAATTATGATAGTTTGTATTCTTAATGAATCATACTCTTTCAGTGGTAGAGGTTTAACATTCTGGTTGCACATATGAGTTTACATGACTAATTATATGATTATGTAATTTAGCTATAGTTGAAGGCAATTATTGGTTAGGAATGATGTAAAAGTGATCTTTTTCAGAAGTTGAATGCTCCAAACTCCGAGAACTCGAAGTTGTGGCTGTTAAATTGAATTACATTCCCCCCTCCCCCTTGTAATTATTGGATATCATGTGCACAATTTTCCTTAGAAATGTGTTTTCATATTAGCTTAAACTAAGAATTTACAGATATCTTGCAATCAAAAGATGAATTATAACATAAGAGGATACAATTCATTGCGCTAATATATCCAAAATTTAGTAATTTATTAGTCACAGTCGCGCAAAGTAAATTTTAGTATGGCCGTTGAGACACTTGTATTGTCATACTTATCATGAAAAGGAAAAAAAGGTCTGTAACTGTAATGTATTATTGATCTTTGTTAGTTCAAGTGGGCATATTTTCCTCCATTTCCACTGTTTTTAGTCTTTTGGTGGATGTCGAGAATAAATGTTTTGAGTGCTGACAAGTAAGACAAATTTGTTTATGGATGTCTGCTGTAAGTCGATGAAAAAGTTGCACACAACCGTGCTGATACTTGGAGCATTTCAATATATTGGGAGTTCATTTTATCATTTCTCTCTGTAGAAAGAATTTTTTTGCTGTTGTATACATCTAGTAAATACTCAAGGCTAATGATGGTCCAAACCTTTTTTGGAAGAGTGAAACATTAATAGTTAGCTTCTAAATGCAGTGTGTCATGTTACCATGCCAATTAAGCGCTCAAGTTGTTGTTTTTTCAATTGTTTTCTAGTTTCTCTTTTCTCTTCATGCATTCTTCCAGTAAATTAACCAATAAATGTATCCTTCCTGTAAAAAGTACTTGCAACTTGTGATTATCTGCTCCTGCTCAACTCACGCGCTTTGTTTAGATTTAATGTCCTCTCTTTGCGATGTTGAGTGATGACTCTGGGTGCCCACCAAGCTAATGCCACATCCAGTTTCATGAGATTAAGACAAATCTTTTTCTGGTGCTTGTCTTTTTGCAGCGATCTAACTGCTATTCCAGAAATTACAGAAAGATGAACTCCAAACAAGAATTACTGCGCAATGTCAGTGCTTTTGCAGAGACCCTTTTTCAGGTTATTTTTGACAGATGATTTTATTTATTTTTACTATTTTGTTATTCAGTTAATATATTTAATTAGATTACCTGTCTTTATAAAGAACTTCTGTAGCTTTTTCCACCCACCCCCCTTCGTTTGTGGGAATTAAATAAATCGGGACTAACGTCCAAGTTTTGAGTTAATGAGTTGGAAAGGTTATTATGTTCATGGGGAAGGGAGAAGGGTTGATGAGGTCGTTACAGTGCATGTGCATGTGTCATTCTTTAATCAACACACTATAGTTTAGGTGGCATTTCAGTATATATATAGACTTTTCCAGAAGCCTAATGTGGGTTACTGGTATGCATGTTTAGGCAGAGATGAGGAATAAGTAGTTGTCAGAGAAATTTCATTGATATATGCATTCCGGATTAGGACTGATTATTCGGTTATAACTGAACCGAATAGGCTGTTTGGTTATAACTGAATAACGAAATTTTCATAATTTAACTATCCGAACTACTAACTGAATTTGGATAATAACTGAATTACCGAATTGTATGTTCGGATATTCGGTTAATAACCGAAACTAAAATGGTTGGACAAAATTTACAGAGACTCAAAACTCAAAAGAAATCAAGAATATTCAACCCAAAAGAATGTCTCTTTTACAATTGTAACAAGCTCAATAGACAATTATTACCTGAGGAGCATGTAAAAAAAGCAAAACAAAGAGATCCTAACCTCTCAGTTTCAAATGAATTCAGCAAAATTCAGCTAACAATCAAAAGCCAGAAGGGTTCTGAAATCAATTCCCAAAACATCTCAATTGAAATCTCCACCAGCCCAGAAATCAAATTCTTAGAAAATATAAAAATCCCAAAATTTGATTTTCAATCCCGTGAAATCCCAATAGCAATCGATTCCCAAAATATGGAACTTTATTTGGGTAAAACATTATACATAACTACATAAGGCTTAAAATCTTTAGCTCCTGAAAATCAATAACACTAAAAAAGTAAAAAATTATACAAAACAGAGTACAAAGGTCAAAGAGACGAGAGTTAAACAACATGCACTTCAATCTTGAAGAACTCGGAAGAGGTCGAGTCGTTGAGGTTGAAAAACTCGGAAGAGATCGAGCAGTCAAGGTTGAAGAAGTCGGAACTCGGAAGAGGTCGCAACATGCAGGGCTGGGAGATAGCCAGAGTCCAGAGAGGCGGAGAGCCGGAGATGATGTCGGAGAGAGACAGAGTATAGAGAGGTGCGAGAGGCAAGATTATTTGGAAATTAGGGGCTGCGAATATATAAAGACAAAACACAACACAATTATAAAACTATTATTTTTTTAATTAACATTTTGATTTTCGTTATTCGGGTATCCGAATAACCCATTTTTAAAAACCATATCCGAAACCGAATACCGATTATTAAATCGGATATAACCGAAATTAGAGAAGAAACCGAAAAACTGAAATAATTCGGTTTAAAAAATTCGGTTGTGTTCGGTAATTCGGTTTTATCCGTTTTTTGCTCACTCCTATTCCGGATTATGATTTTGACTCATAAGGAACTAGATTATAAGTCTCTGCGCTAATATCTGGTCTTTAAAACGTAACAAAAATATATTTATATGTTTGGTCTTTGGAAGAAAGAAGCAAATATATCATCAAACTGTCTATGGTGCTCGTCATTCAGAAACTGAAGTACATTGAAGATACTTGGCAATTCATAAAAATTATATGTTCATAGTAGTAGATTTCCTAATAATGTAGGGGGGGAATTTTGAACTTGACATTACTGGTTGGTCCTGAGCCGCATATCTTTTGCTCATGGTTTCCATTTCTTAAAGAATTAAAATATTTTTTAGACAAAATGTTGGTTTTATGTAAGATTCTATATGATCAAAATTGGTGAATGATATTAGCTCCACTTGATTCTTCATATACATTTTTGGTGAGCTACATTTTATTCTTGTGGATATGCTCTTAACCATTTGTGGTAGTCACTGGTAATAGTGGTACCCACTAACTGTAATCTCCTGATTTATATTTGTCAATTGCTTCATGATAAAGTGGGTTTTCACTTTCATGGTAATTAATTAATGATTTTTCTGCGGTTTCAGAACATGGACTATGTTCATGATGAATATGAATCATCTTCAAGTCGAGGCAGCTCATGGTTTAGACCAGATTACAGGGATAGGAGATTCAGAGGTTATGGGACTAACCATAAGAGACCCCAGGCTGGTGTAAGAAGTAAGTGCAGCTTGTTATTATGCAATAACTTACTGATTTAATACCAGAACTTTGTCATGTATACAGCTGAAACATCTGTTTATAAAAGCTAGGGGTTTCCTTCTCATATGTCTTCATCTAGATGATATAAGTTGAACTTTCTTGGTTTGTCTCAGGAATTTGGACTCTGGATAATTGAGTCTTACGGGATCCGGAACAAATCTCGGGTCAAATCTCAAGTCCGAATCGAATCGAATCAAATCTATCTAAATAAGGTCTTAAACCACTGACCCAATAGTATTTTCTTAGATCATCTTAGCCCACTACATGCTCACCCAAAAGGTCTATGACTGAAGGTACTATTGTTAGTAATTTAATTTTTTTGTATACAGACAAATTTTTTTCATATCTTTTGATGTGGGATTGGGTGCTACAAACTCCCCCACTTAAATTTCTGACGTCCCCGTCAGAACCGATCACACACCACGGTCTACAGATCTTTGTCTCTCTAGCCATACCAGCTGACTTCGTGTCCCGACAAATCCGATTCGAGCTTTCGAGAGTCGGCTTTAATACCATATGAAACAATTCGGGTCAAATCCTGAGTCCGGAACAAATATCGGGTCAAATCCCAAGTTCAAATCGAATCAAATTCATCCAAATAAGGCCTTAAACCAGTGACCCAATAGTATCTTCTTGTGTCATCTTAGTTCACTACAGACTAACCCAAAAAGTCATGACTGAATGTACTATTGTTAGTAACTTAATTCTTTATACATAAACAAATTTTTCCCATATTTTTTGATATGGGACTAATGAGTGTTACACAAATGGCCCAAGCTATTTGAATGTTTAGATGGTCAATCTTAACAGGTTAATGATAGAATCAGTGAAGGATCCAGTGTAGGACAGGTGGAGGTAGTTGCCCCCACAAAAGTTTTTAAAAAATTATGAATAATATTCTTTATATATATACAAAGAGCCTCTCCAAAAATTATGAACTAGCCCCCTCAAAAGACTTCCATATTTCTTGGAAATACCCCTATAATCTACATTTTTATTTACATAAACTTTGGGCTCAAAAATTGTTTTCACTGCCTTCAGGTTAGAGTTAGGGTTCAGAACACAAAAGCCTAAGATCCATCAAATTTATTATTGCCAGTAAGCGGCTAGGTGAAATGGTGAATCATATATAATCTCCCAATGATGATTGCAAGCCACCGTGGAATACTCATTATGAAATTTTCCATTTTGTCCTTGCATGATTCATTGATTCTTAATTTCCTATTTTCATATACATAGCAAAATTTACTCGTTTGAGTTTCATATTTGATGATTATACTTCAGTTAAAGTTTATTGCATTTTGTCCAAAATAAAAATTTCTTCAATATTCTCTTCAATTTCTACTTGAGGAGGAGGTTTTCTCTCTCTAATTGTTGTCTAAAATAAAATTGTTAAGTCCCATAAAAGATATCTTAAGGTACATCTTTCTACTAAGTTGAGGAGAGAGAATAATCAATGTTCTAAAAGTTGTTGTCTAGGCGGCGGAGATAGTAGAGATGCTTTTGGGGCCTAATTTTTTATTTTAAGCCATTTTAATATTTTATCTTACATTTATCCAAACAAAACAATAATATAAAGCAAAACAACTTTTCAAACAAATAATAAAGGCATTTGCTTAAAGTTCAAACACATATTCATATTATTAATGTCAAAGTTCAAACACAAACATGCAATTGTTCAAAGTTCAAACATATTTTTAACTTATTAATTTTATTCATAAACAAGATTGCTATTAAATTATAAAATTTAAAATTTCAAGAATTTAATTTATTATTAAAACTTAAGAAACTAAACATAAATTTAAGAATTATATTGAATTAAACTAAATATTACAAATGTATCATCATTTAATTTAAAGTTGGTACAAGCTCAAAAAATTACAATTATAATAAAATTATCCATTTTGACTTGATATGGTTCACTTCTTGTTGTGATTTGATATGCTATAATCTGTATTATGAATATGGTAAATCATTAGAAAAATAAATATATCAAGATCTGGTTTGAGTAGTTATTAAAATAAAATAAAAAAACTCTCCGCCTAAACCCCGCCTAATTTTCTAGAAGGATTTTTTTGCCGCCTTGGGCCTAAGTGAGGTGGGGCCTAGCGCCTAGGCGGACCTAGGCGGGGATTTTTAGAACACTGAGAATAATATGTTCCAATTTGACCCCACATAAGTGCATAATGATTCTTTCTTTTTCCTAAAAGGAGTGGACCTACTTAAGTATTTGTGAAATAAATATTCTTTATATAAATTTTGAATTTATAATTGTGTACTTAAAACATATTTTAAGGGACATTTTTTTGGTACTTTAGACATCTTTTGTGGGACAGAGGGGACAGAGGGAGTACAAAATATTTGTATCAATTTATGTCATTGGTGTTAATTGTGGCTTCGGAATTTTTATTTTATGTTGTAATTATTAGAATGTGATTGTTTTGGCATAATTAGTATTGTGATTTACTAATTTTGTTAAACAATTATTAGAAGACGTGTCAAAAATTAGAAGACATGTATTTTGTACTTGATGCAAACCAATTCCAAAAAGATGCTTGGACATGCTTAGTTTTTATTATTCGATGGAACCTTGTGCGCTAATTGTCCAAATACTTAATTTGAAAATAAATAAATAAGTATAATCTACATATTTTCCTTACTATTTATAAAGGTTCCTAAATCAATGGTATATATTATTCTTCTTAACAAGACATTGTATGTTGAACTTTTCAGCACACAAACGGTCTCTCTGACATCCTTCTCTCTCTTAACTATTTTTATGTGCTTTTCAACTCTTTTTTAGGTGGTTTCCATTTCTGTGAAGATGATGTTGAAGTTGAGACCCTTTTCCGATCTGCATTTGGTGGAAATAGACATTTCTTTTGGTCTTTCATAAATGATGAACCACAAAGGAGCTCATCAGGATACTATAATAACTATAGGACCTCTTGGAACTGGACACATCCGAATGAGGAGGATTATGACACAGATTCTGACAGTTTGGAGTCGGATTTAAGTAAAGAGAGAAAAACTCTTGGGTTGAGTGTTTCTGGTCCTATAAATATGGATGATGTCAAAAATGCGTAAGTTCTCATCAGTTTTTTTCTCTATCTTCATTCATTTTCTGTTAAATTTAGAGAGGCATGTCATTTCTGGTACAATTTTGTCTAATACTCTTCCAATTTTAGATGTTTAGTTGTGTGTTCTGATACTGAAGGCTGATCTTCCATTTTCAGGTATCGAAAATGTGCTCTGAAATGGCATCCAGATCGTCATCAGGGCTCATCAAAGGTAGGTTTAACAATCTTTTATGTCTCTTGGTTAGATAGTTGATGTATTGCAGGATGAGGGTTTGGGTTTGGTTGCTTGCAAAAAGAAGGTGAAAGAAGCTCCTTTCCCCTTTGAGAGAGATGCAAGACCAAGTAAATGTTTGAAATTCTTGTTTATGGTAGATTTCTGCAACCCTTTTCAGCAGAAACATACAATGTGTGTGCATGTTTTTATTTTTGTTACATTTAATTTTCACCTCAACCCCGAGGCCCGAACCTTATTCTTGATCCTCAAGTAATAATACCTGGCAACTACCATGGTTCAATCCACTCCACTTTGCTATACAATCTGAGAGTCGTATCAATGGACCAAATGGCCATTGAGGTGTGTGCAGTGTGCGTGTTGAGCATGAAGTTTGAATGTTTTATAATCTTGATATATGTGACTAACAACTACATGAACAGGTTGTGGCTGAAGAGAAGTTCAAGGTCTGCAGCGCTGCTTATCAATTATTATGTGACAAGATTGCTGTAGGTTAAGAGTTGGAAGAAGCATACTAATACTAATCTGAATTTTAGATTTATTCAGGCTCTCTACTAGTGATGTAGCTAATTATGTATATGAATATTTTAACATCAGTTATTTTTTTTATTCATTGTCATGTCCTTTTCTTCTGGCTGGGGACTACAATGTGTCAATGTATACACTCAGGCATTTTCTTGTGTCCGAAAGTACCTAATAAAATGACTCATGTAACTTTTTTTTTGAATTATATCAATTATTCCCATTTCACTGGAATTTAAATAATAATATATATATATATATATTTATATATATATATATATAAAATAAAAAAATATGAGATATATACTATATAATAGGAAAAATAAAAGGAATATCAATGGAGAGTACTATTTTCTCTCTTTTTACTGTTTATATTATACTATGATTTTATATCATTCTGATTAAACAGTTACCCTTGAATAAAAGTAATTTTATTATTTTGGTATTCCCAATAGTTTCTTTGTAAACTTTTATACAGTTTGTCTCTTTTATACCCTTAAAGATTAACTGTTTACATTATATTAATGATTTTATATCTACCTCTGAGCATAATTAATGTTGTAGTTTATTGATACCTTTTTATCTCTTGATTATTTTACCTTTGATTAGTAATTTTCGTTTGTTCTATTTGTTGTTGCTAAAAATTTAACTTCATAAATTATTTTTAAAATGATTAGTTCACATGGTAATGAAAATATCATGTCATTTTATGACAACTTTTTTTTTTGAAAATAATTTATTATAAAAATTCAATTATTCTTTATTTTTTAGAAAGAGAGAAGTAGGGTAATAATTTATAAGTTAGTCAAACTTATTTATAATTAATTTTTTTTAATATTAAATTATTTGATTGATACTTATTTTTTAATTTATAAATTGATTTATAAGTAATTTCTGAAAAGTAACAAACTTTTACTTCTAATAAAATAATTTACGGATCAAATGTAAAATATTTTTTACTTATATTTTAGTACATTTTTTATTTATGAGTTATTATTTAAAATAATTTATAAATAATTTTAAAATAAATAAAATGGGCATTCCTACTAAATCATGGGTAATCAAAGATGATGAAATACTAACATCATGAGGAATTATAAAGCTGAAAATGATTTTAATGAATATTTTAACTATTCAAAAGATCTATTAATATAATTATGTGGGTTGTTAAAAGATATTAAGATGTAATTAGACATCTCATTAATATACTCCACTAATTAATTATTATTTCTTATTAACACCGAAGAAGCTCGCACAAACCTGACTCAGCAACGTGCACTCCTATGTTGAGTTTCTGTTTGCATCAAATCCTTTTCTCCCTGTTCAGTTTCCCTTATTGATTTCAAAATTATTGTCTACTAACAGTATTGAAATGTTGAAAGCTATACAAATTCTTGGTACATCTTCTGGGTTTGTATCGCACCGATTAAAGCCCCTTTCAAATTATGGCTTCTCTTTCACTTCACTCTCTACTTCGTCTTCAACAAGAACAATCAAGACGTCGCCCGTACTAGTGCCCGCTTCTTCAGCTCAAAAGGGTCGTTTTAGGGAATTTCGAGTGTCTCTAGCTCGTTCCGAGTCAAATCCAGAAGGGAATTTGCCTTCTTCTTCATCTTCATCTACGTCCGTTGCCTTTCAATCAACTGTGAGTGATTTGTATCTCAATTTTGGTGTTGGATTTGTTTCAATTCGTTAACTTAGTTGCATTTATATTCTGTGGAAGTGAATTGTGTGTTCATGGCATTGGGTGGTTGTTATGTTATTTTAATTGCATGACTAGAGAATTGCGTAGTTTGTATGAGCTTTCACAACGTTATTTGTTTTGGGTTTTTGGTTGAATTTCTTGAGATGAGCAAGTTCTGTTAGTTATTGCAGGGTTAGTTACTTGCAAAAAAATTAAAAAATTTGCTGGATTATGGACCCAATTTGAGTCTTTCGTTTTTTGTAATACCTGCTAATGTTATCGTTATTTGTCATAATCTTATTTTTAATGGTCATACATATTGAGTGATTCCGGTGATAATGTGATGGGATGGGGTTGTGTAAATGTACCTCAATTTTATCAGTTATTTGGTGATTTTGTAATGCATTGACTAAAGAGAACAGGTTACAAGCATCTTGATAACTATATATGGGTGCCATTATTTGATTTAGATGTTTGGTTTAGTTAAGAGCATTATTATTGTATATTCCAAATTTATGCATATTGCATAAAATGTGTGTATATTGACGTCTTCTTTTTCTTCAATACTTTCTTTTGTGCACAAGGGTTGCTTTTCCTTCCTTAATTAGAATATCAGTTTCATTTCTATTGGAAGTTGGAACAGAAGCCATTTTTTGTGATATATAAAAGCTAGTTACTAGATGTGAAGATGTGGGTTTAAAGTTGAGGGAAGCCATTCCTTGTGAATAAGAATATCATAGATTAGGTCTCTTTTTTACCACTCTCAGTACTGTTTAAAACTAATGTGCTTAGTTTTAAACAATAGAACTCCAATATTGAAACACTTCAACAAAAATATCCATATTGGAAATGATGGAATTCTATACTTTTTAGATTGAAAAGTAACTTATACAAACTAAGGCCTTCTCATCCTAGATATGGAAGCATAAGCTGACGTCACATCTATCGATGTTATGAAGTGAAAGGAAGGATTAGTGGTAACTGTTTGGTCAAGCTGTGTCACAGTAGGTATCTTTTAGGTTAAAATTATAACTCTCTCAGCCCCTATTTTCTCTTCCATGCTATCACACGATTTTTCTCCCACTGGCTCGCAATCTCATTTCCTCTCACATTTTAATTTTTTGTTTTTTCTTATTATTTTTGTATGGTTTTTCATGATTTTAATTATTTTCATATTAAAAATAATATTAAAAAATACAATTTGTTGTCACGTGAATCAAGCGTGTGTGTATACTAGTATCACTTATGCCCTCGAAGGGGTGTTTGATGGTTGCAAGGTGTGCAAAGAAATGCCTGGGCATGACCCAGATGATTGATTACTCCCTCCGTTCTCAAAAGAATTAGCTGAGGACATTTTTCACACATTTTAATACAAGTAAAATAGATTAAAGAGAGTAAAAAAAGTTTCAAATTTATCCTTAGTGGCCCCACATGATCATATTAAATGATGAGTACTTTTTTTTATACTAATAGACTCCACTAAATGACATACTTGCTCTTCAATTTATGTACCTTAGCTCATCCTCTAGAGGACAAAAAAAATTGTACCTTAAATCATCATTTTGAGGACGGAGGGAGTATCTTTTACACATGGATCATAGTAGCAGTTGGTGACAAGTTGAATGAAGCTGTGTGAACGTAACAAAATTGAAATCATGTGCTTCTAGTGCTATTCCCTATGGACATAATTTCTCACTATCCCTTGAGTAGTCAATTTAATAGGGGAAACAAGTTATGAATTGAAGGAGAAGAACCAGATTATGGAGCTGCATTAAGTAGGATGCAAAGTATAATGAAGGGGGTGATGACATGCTTTATAGTTTTGGTATGGTGATTGTATAAGCTTTTGTACTGCATCTTTACTAGTGCTTGACATCTCAACTAGTTATGAGATGACAGTGGGGCAGATTCTATCAAAACAGGTTTTGAATATGAAGTGTTTAGTCTGAAAATGACTAATTTCTTAGTTTACTATGACTCTTTTCTTTATTATGAGAAATACCACAATCTTTATTTTTCGCTAATATATACACATTCATTATACTTGCTCTTCTTCAGTTTCAAACTTGTGCTTGCGTATGTTTAGCCGTTAGGCGGACCTAGGCGGTGGAGGGGTCGCCTAGCATCTAGGCGGTGTGTAGGCGTTTTTCTAGGCGGACTAGGCATTTTTTTTGTTTATTTTTATATTCTATATACTTGTTATACTATACAAAATATATAGTAGATGTAATTTTTTAAAATTTTTACATGAAACATTAACAAAAACAATCTTTTAATACTTAACAAATTCATTTAAAATTGTACAACTTCAAAGTAGAGGTGTGATTCAGCCTAAGTGGGCACCCAGCTAAATCGAGGCGGTAGAGGACCGCCTAGGCGGGGATTTTTAGAAAATTGGATATGTTTATCAAGTTTTCATGACATTATTGCCCTAATCTCTTTTCTCCAATTTGTTGTAATATCTACCACTCCACAGGGTAGCAGTCGTAAGATCAATTTCTGTCAGTGGTGTGGTGGGCAAACAAAGCATGAGATACCTGATGGGGAGGAGAAAATGAGAGCTATTTGCACACTCTGTGGGAAAATTGCCTATGAGAACCCAAAAATGGTATGTTCACTTAATAAGAAATCATATTAACCTAGAGCTTTGTGAGGTAGTATGTAGAATAACATGTACTAGTTAATTAATTGAAATTTTTGACTCGCAAAAAATTGAAAATTTTAAATTGGAATATAATTCTGGTGAGGCACTCTTGAATTTCTATGGAGAATGTAAACGTTGTAAGGATTTAAATATATCTTATTTATTTATTTGTGCTGTTCATAAAGGAAGAAATTATTGCTTCTTCACTCTAAACTTTGATACGAGTGTGGTTGATGTTTGTTGCAAACTGGTACTTGCAGGTTGTAGGTTGCCTCATTGAGCATGATAACAAGATTTTACTCTGCAAGCGAAAGATTCAACCATCTTTTGGTCTTTGGTATGCATTTACATGGATACTAAAAATCTGGAAAGGGACTACCTTTGCCCCCCCCCCCCCCCCCCCCCCCCCTTGTACATTATTTACACGTGTATTTACTCAATGAATCAGTTTGCACAGAGATGAAAATGTGATATGTAAATATATATCTAGAGGTAAAAGACTCGCTTTTTCTTGAAGAGTATAATTTATTTAAATATATTTTCCTTCATAGGACGCTTCCAGCTGGTTACATGGAGATGGGGGAGTCTGCTACAGAAGGGGCACTAAGGGAAACCTGGGAAGAAGCAGGTGCAGAAGTGGAAGTTCTTTCACCATTTGCTCAGTTGGACATCCCTCGTATAGGCCAAGTGAGGTGAAACATACTTCAAATTGATTTTGTCATCACTAAAGATGTTATGATTTCATGTCTCTTCTTTTGAGCAGACATATATAATTTTCTTGGGAAAGTTGAATAGTCCACACTTCTCACCTGGACCAGAATCATCGGAGTGCCGGCTTTTCGCACTCGATGATATTCCTTTTGATTCTTTGGCGTTTTCATCAATGTTGGTTACCTTAAATCTGGTATGAAGTTTCAAATAATAAGCATATTCTTTCCCAAATTAGAAGACATCTTCTTTGTTCAGTCGCTCGCTTTCGCTACTCAACCTTACACAATTCTCTTATTTCCTGTTGCTGTAGTACATTGAAGATTTGAAGGTTGGAAGACCCAAGTTTCACTATGGCATCATCAATAAAAGGTACTTTCATATATCTATTAAAAAATAAAAGGTACTTTATTATATTTATATGTTAAAAGTATTGTATTTATTTTAATTTTTTTTTTTACTTTTTTCCTTTATTTTTTGTTTTATTTCTCAACACTGATCATTGCAATATAGGAGAAGGAAAGGACTCGATTTTTTAAAGAAAAATCAGGTTAGAGAGATGGAATATAAATTAAGCCATCTTAATTTCTCTTCTTTGCAAGGATTGAGTTTGGCTTACTGATCATGTTCCCTAACCTCACTCTAATACTTTTAAAATCCTGTATAGTGATGGTTATAGTGGGGCCATAATTGATGACTTGGAGTATAAGGTAATGGCACCAAAGGTGGTATTCGTGTTAGGGATGTACTCATCGTACTCGTAATTTTCTAGTGTAATGTTGGGATAGGTAATAGTGGAAGTACCTGGTTGTGATTTCTTTGGATTCTTTTGAGGAATTACTTTTGGAGCGTAGGTGTTGATATTCATTTGGGATAAGCTCCCTTGTATAGAGAAGGAGGTTTGAGGCTTTGAGCTTTCTTGGTTGCATCTTAGCTTTTCTTTGACATTTTGTGTATTGAATACACGGTGTTTACATTGGTTTACCCCTGTTCTTGGCGCTATGGTAATGCCTACTCTGCATATAAAAAAGGAAGTAGAATTGTATTTATTTATACTTCTTTCTTTGATTTCCTCCCTTTTCTCTTTTTGGATACAGTAAATGCTTCGGATTGCAAGGTTTATGATGTATTTACATATAGCGGAGTTTATAAGGTGGGATACTGAAGAAGTGGTTTGTCGACTCACAATACAAGAACACAAAGGGTGCTTCTTAAATCGTGTGAGGCATTGGATACATTTTCTTTCAAGGGGTAGGTGTTGTGCATAACTTATGAGGAAAAAAGAAGAAGCTAGAATTGAATAAGGTGGCAAGCAGTTGTTATTTGCTTGTTAGCATCTTATGGACTTGGGCAATAAACTCTTCTTGTTTTGCTGGCTTGTTTCTCCATAGCATTGGAATGATAAACCTATAAATGAAAAAATAATTGCAATCATGCAGGAGGAAAAGCAGAGTAGTTCAGTTTACATCATGATTTTTCTTTTATGCTGATTTTTCATATAAACAATAAACATAATACATTACCAAGTATCATACCTTTTGGGTATATTTGTTGTGTTCTTTTACCTACTATATATGTCAAGAGGATTGGGAGATCAGTACGGAAATTATAAAGAATTTCTGCAGCTCAAACAAGGCTGGTTTCATGTTCTAGGGAACCTCTAGTTATACGTGGAATAGGTTTTCTTACCGTATACTTGGGATAAAAGATATTGACGAGTAACTCAAAAGTTTGGTTACTTTAATTTTTTTTCCAGTTCATAAATTGACGGTATACATTATTGCAACTAGCATTGTGAAAAACTTGCTCGCTGTGAATCAATTTTTTTTTCCTGATAAAAAAAGTCAAATTATGAAATTCTTATATTTGTTTATTTTGAATGTTTTTGACAGGCCTGGCACTAGCCCATCTGAGATTCAGGCATACACTCTTGATCACCATATGCAGACTTGACAAAGTGGTGATTCATTAATGGGGTGAAATGAGTAGAATGGAGATTGAAACTGAAGGAAACTTATGCCAGTTCTCTCTCCCAATCTTATCCTGTTGAAATAGTTGATTCTGTTGCCACCACTGGAATATTTTTTCCCCACAACATTTTTGTTTGATTTAAATTCAATACGAGATTATTCTGCTAATTCTTTTTCATGTTCTTTGTTTTGGCATGTGGATAAATTTGTTGTGATATGACAAGTTAGTCAATATGGTAGTTTTGATTAGACTTTCAGTTGTGACAAGTTTGGATAGAGGGAATGAAATAAAGAAAAGAATAAAATAAAAATAGTGTATTTGATAATATTTTGGAAAATAAACCATTTCAATGGAATGTAAATTTATTTCATCCCTTTGTTTTTTATTCTATGTGGAGAAGGTAGAATAAAATTCATTCAAATATGATAATTTTGTTATTATATGATAATACTTACCCCTAACAACAATTAAATATACATTTAAAATACCTTAAAATTATTTTATTTCGTCTTCCATTCTATTCTTTCGATCCAAACTCAACATCAAATCTCCAAACAAAGAAGTCACTAACATTCTACTTTGCTTTTATTTGCTTCATAATGCTGCACTTGAAAATAGTGGACTATCTCTATTTACAAAAACATTTTCAGAGGGTAACCAAATATTAAAATACATTTATAGTATTTATTGGAATAAATTATAAATCTAATCCTCCTATTTATTATGTTTTTGTAAAAGTATTTCCTAAATTTTTTTTCTTAGCACAAGTCTCCTTCATAAATATATTAATTGTGCAAAAATTGTTCCTCCAACTCCTTTTGTCAATAAAAAACTGAATTTTATCAAATTAAATTTGGCAGAAAGTGCTAGCATATCATTCGCTATTATAGTCATTATGGTAGTTAGATCTATTTAAAATGCATTCGAAAGTAACAAAATTCATATTTACAATCAAGAAAGGACAAATGTGAGCTAAGAGTTCTCAAATTAGGGTTCGAATTCATCTTAATCAAACAATGGATTTTAAATTAAAATACACATGAAGTGTGCAGCGAGTGTTTGAGTGGCAACATGTCGCCAGTGGTGGAAACTGTGTCTACTGAGCTGAACATTGGTAATTCACAGTTGGACAACTCATCACCTGGTAGTCAGAATGGTCTGAAGTTGGTATTACTTCATTCCAGTTATTTGGTAAGATAATCCATATGAATGGCCGTGATGTGTACAAAAAAGAGAAGTTGTGGAGACAACTTGATTGTTCTTTCACCGACTTGTGTACAAAACTCGTGGACGGACTGATGTTCAATGCCAAACAGGCTCAGCTGTTGAAGCATGTTTTCTTATGAATATCTGTGTTCTTATGTACGGAGCTGTACATCTATGCAAGTCTTTCTTTAAAAACTTTTATGCTTTTGTATTGTGGTTAAACTCGGTAGATCAGATGGCTAGTCTGTTAACAGTTTTCATATAATGCTCTGCATATAAACTAAAAAATATGAAAATATTTTTTAAAAAATATTTATAAATATATATATATATATATATTTAAAAAATAAATTTATATAATAAAATTTTACACAATTAAATATTAAAAGTTACTACTATGTTCTAATTAATAACATATATCTGATCCAGGATCTTAAAATTTCACCCTTATAAATTTTATCTTGCTCACCCCCATTTAGCGACGGACCGAAAGCGATTTCATCTGTCAAGCTATATGTTCTTGGCCTGTCATATATATGTTATCCGTCGCTAAAAGTTAAAACGACGGTTCTATAAATAGCGACGGACCGAATCGTCACTCGGTCCGTCGCTAAAGGGGGGTGAGCAAGGTGAGTTAGATAAGGAGTGAGCTTAAGATCCGGACCGATAACATATATATTTAAATATATAAATAATTATGAGAAAATTGACGTGTTACTTGTACTTTAACGATCATGATGATTTGCATAGTTAGAATCTTTTTTACCTGGTTTGATTTGTAATCCTAGGAAAAAGTTTAATTCTCCCATCATGCTTATTTCAAAATTCTTACTCCTGTTTTCAGAGAAATCATTTCACAAAGTAAAATTATTAGACCCAATAATGATGTCGTCATTTATAAGACGGGATAAATAACGTTTTGTCATCATTTGTCTTTGAAATCAGGTTATCATTGTAGTTACTCAAAACTTTTTTTTATTCTGATCGAATAAGCTGTACTTTCAAAAACTTACAAAATGGTTATTAGTTCGATTTTCCATCCAAAAAATGGACCGAATCTTTGATGCAGCAAGTTAGTAGTTATTTTTGTTGATGTGGAGGTTAAAATTTTTTCTTAAAAAGCTTTCTCTCACAAGTCTCAACTCTAGACTTTCTTCAATTAAAATCTTATATTCCAACAAAAAACCATTGTACTAACTATCTACCATGCTTAAATTTACGTAATACTAATATTTAAACTAAGTAGCATCGTTTCTAGGAATTGTAATAATAATAATAATTGTAATAATCTGTAATAATAATAATTATTATTGTAATAATACTGATGACCAAAAAGGGATAATACTGTTGTAGTATTTCAATAAAATAATAATAATAAGGCTAAATATGATTTACTATCCTAAACTACACAATTTTTGTAATAAAAAAAAACAATTTTTTTAATAATAAAAAAAAAGCACAGTTTTTTTAATAAAAAATAACAAAAACAACGCAAAAAAACAACAACTAACAACACAAAAAAAAACAGCGAACACAAAAAATGCACTTTTTTTAATATAAAAACGCAGTTTTTTTTTATAAAAGCGCAATTTTTTTTATTTATAAAAACGCATTTTTTTTAATATAAAAAACGCAGCTTTTTTTTTTAAAAAAACTCAGTTTTATTTTATTTTTTATAAAAGCACAGTTTTTTTTTATAAAAATGCAGCTTTTTTATTTTATAAAAACGTAATTTTTTTTTAAATAAAAAGCTCACACAAAAAAAAAAGCAACGCACAAAAAAAAAAAAACTGCGTTTTTTATATAAAAAAACTAAACGCTTTTATATATAAAAAATACGTTTTTATAAAAAAAAACTATGCTTTTTTTTGTGTGCGTTTTTTTTTTTTTTGCTAGTTGTTTTTTTTTGTTGCGTTGTTTTTGTTTTTTGTTTTATTAAAAAAATTTGTGTTTTTTTTTTATTATTACAAAAAATTACATTCTTTTTATTACAAAAATTGTGTAGTTTAGGATAGTAAATCATATTTAAGCCTTTATTATTATTATTTTATTGAAATACTACAAGCAGTATTATCCTTTTTGTCATCAGATTATTACAATAATAATTATTATTATTACAAATTATTACAATTATTATTATTATTACAATTACTAGAAATGATGCTACTTAGTTTAAATATTAGTATTACATAAATTTAAGCACTGGTAGATAAATCAATCCAATGGTTTTTGTTGGAATATAAAGTTTCTAATTCAAGAGGCCTGTAGCTCAAGACTTGTGAGTAACATTTTTTTAAAAAATTTTAACCTCCACATCAAGAAAAATAATGTGCCACGTCAAGAAAAATAATCTACTCAATTTTGCAGTCGATAATAAAGATTCCGTCTTTTTGGACTAAAAATCGAACTGAATGACCATTTTGTAAGTTTTGAAAGTATGAGCTTATTCGATTGAATAAAAAGTTTCTTTGAATCACAATAAAAACCTAATTCTAATATGAAGACACTAAAAACGTTATTTATCCCTTTATAAGACATACTTACAATATTTATTAATTTCACGAATTGGTGCCCTTTAATAAGAAAGGTCTTTCGGGTGAGTTTTCTATTTTTTATAAGGAACATTTGTGTTTTTCTTTATAAAACTAGGTACAGGATAATCAATCTTAGTAGACACGGGCATTTTATGAGTAGCAAGTCTATAAGATGCATGATTTACTCTACTTTTATATCTTGAAAAGTTTTGATCATAATTTCTATAGGATCTTTCATTATAGAGCTCTTTTCTTGTATTCTTTACAATAATTAATTGATTCAGTGTAAGTTCCTTTTGGAACCCAAATCATTTTTCCTTTATAATTTTCATTTCGAGCATTGCACATGTGAATGAAATGACCATTTCTATTACAATAATAGCATTTATCAAAGGGAGATGTTTTTTATCTTTTATTGGTTCTCCAATATATCTTAATAATTTTTTGTTAAATCCGCATTTTTGTTGATTAAGCATAACATCAAGATTTTTTTGCCCTTTTATTTTTTTTTGTTAATCTTCACGTTCTTTTGTTAAGATTTTAATTTGCTCTATCAAAGAAGAATCTTCATTTTGTTTTTCTAATTCTATCTTTAGAGATGAATTTTCGACTTTGATAGTTTTAATATCTTCATTTAACACTTTATTTTGTATTTGAGTATCTTCATTAAGTACAACTAGTGTTGATTTTTCAACTTCAAGATTTTCAATAAAAATGACAAGTGTTGAATTTTATATTTCAAGATCTTTGTTTATTCCTTTTAATTTTTCTATTTCTTCCTTTAGAGATAGATTTTTTGAAAATCATTTTCTAGTTTCTCTTTATTTAAACTTTTATTAACTATAATTAAATTTCAATTTTCTATTTCAAGATTTTTATTAATTTTCTCTTTGAAAATTTTAATTTAATAAAGTCTTCTTTAATAATTTGATTATCTTTATATGAACAATTATATGCTTCTTGTAGTTCATGATGTTCTTCATTTATATTATCTAAATTATGTGTGACAAATGAAGTACTAGATAATTGATGTTCATAATTTACCTCACATCTTAGTGATGAATCATTGTCTGCCATTAAACATAGATTTGCAATTTTCTTGGTTTGTTTAGCAACTTCTTAATCATATCTTTTTTGATCTACATGTAGAGGTTTGAAATCAATTCCTTTCTTCTTGAGATATGTATCTGATCCTACTTTTTCGACTAACACGTCGACTTCGTAAGCACGAAGATTTCCAACAAGGCTATACAATAGGATAAGTAGTTAGGTCTTGCATTTCCTTTATAGTAATAACCTTCATTTTTCAGATGGATAAAAGGTCTTTGAGAATTCTTCTATTTTTCTCATTAGTTGTATATGCCTTTCCTAGTTGTTCTAGTTCATCAATGATTCTGAAAAAACGTGTTTTCATATCAATGATTTTTTCATCTTCTCCCAATTTGAAAATTTCATATTCTTGGATTAGAGCATCTTTTCTAGTTTCTTTGATATGATTGGTTCCTTCATAGGTTACAATCAATTTTTTTAATTTTTTTTTTTGCATTTTTGCATTTTTGCAATTGCTAACACTTTTATACTCTTTTTCAATAAGAGCACTAGTCAAAACCTTTTTAGCTCAGGATGCTATATTCATAGCCTTTTCTTTATCAGTGGTGCATCAACATCTTTTTCAACAATCTTTTCTCCTTCAATTTTTGTGGGAACTTTTACACCTCGTTCTATTGTAAGCCAAACTTTGATTCCTTTTAACTTGACATATATTTTGAATCTATTCTTTCAGGTGACAAAGTTTGTGCCATCAAATAGTGGAGGTTTGAACATTGATAATCCTTCTCCGGAACCAGTAGTATTGTAGGCCATAGATGGATCTACTCTTAGATATACCTATATTCACTTAACAAACAAGTTAAAGAGCACCGCTTTGACACCAATTGAAAGTCCAATAATAATCTAGAAGAGGGATTCAATAGATTATCACTGTTTAAAAAAATTATCTTAGGCCTTTTTGAATTTTTAGTAAATTAATTTGCAGTGTGAGAAATTAATAATCAAGATAATAAAAAATTCAATCACACAATGCACAGATATTTATCTGATTCACAACATACAACTCGGGTATGTTGCTACGTACAGTCTCAAGCTCCTCTTCAGGACTTTAGATCCTATTACTCCCAGTAATAAATACTCCTTCAATAGGCGGAGAAGCCTTTACAAAATTTTATAGATAAACTTACAACTATACACAACTAACTATCTTGGACAGTGAACTCCCAGCTCCTTCTTCAAGTTTAGTTGTACCTTCCTTTTGAGTTCAGAACTATTCTATGATCTGGTCTTGAAACAGCAATCTCTTACATACCTCACAAGTACACTAGAGACCCAACTTCTAATTGACCTCTCGAAGACTCTGATCTTGGTCAAAGAATTACTTGTCTTTCTCACAGGCACATAAAATAAACTAACTCTACCTTTTTCTTTTTACAATAAATTGTTTGACTTTGCTTCTAAAGTAAGCAGATAAAGTTTAGTACAAATTTATACATGTTCAAGACTTTTATGTGATATGCTTCTGTGTAAGTAGATATCAGATATGTAAATTGATACACTTTTATAAAGATTTTTCTTTTCTTTAATAGAGAATGTGTTTCTATGGTTTAAACATATTAGAAAGAATTTTTCTTTATAAATAAAGAGTGTGTTTCTATGATTTAAATAGATATAAAGATGAGTTTGGATAACAGCTTTAAATCACTTATATAATGCAACAAGTAATTTATGAATAAGTATGTTTGTGATAACAATTATCAAGTATAATAGATTAATCAATTAAATAATATTTGATATATCAAATAAATTCGCTTCACTCAAAGATATATATTTTGTATATTTGATCTACATTGTGAAAATTTGGCCACTTAGAATTTCAGAGGACCGCTTCGGATAATATTCTTTGTTAAGAAATATATCTAAATATCTCGATTCTAAGTATCTTGACTAAATTGTTCATTTCACAATCTAATAATTATATAAATATTATGTAATATTTATGTAATGTATCTCTATCAATAAAAAGTCACTTAGAATTTTAAATCACTGTTCTAGAATTTCGGAGAAATTACTTCCAAATTATATCGATTAACTAACTACTTTTTTTTTACTTGATATTGATAGATGAAATATAGATATATTATATATATAGATGTGTATAATAATTTATATATATATATATATATATATATATATATATATATATATATATATATATATATATATATATATATACATATCCCCTTCAGTTGAGGGATCCCTCAAATAATGTTATTTGAGGGATATGGTGCTCAACCGTTGGATCTGTTTTAATGACTTTATGTGGCTGAGATTTTATATCTTTTAACCCATTTTCTCCAAATAACCCAACACATTCAATGCTGGAGAAAACCTAAGGCACGCAAAAGGGAAAAGAGGAAGAGTCCCGTGCAAGCCTAAGAGAAGACCAACCCTTTTGGGATGAAGAGATGACCCACCATTTTCACAATTTTCAACCCAACTTGCAAGATTTCTATTTCTACAAGGTATCCATGTAGTTTTTTTTCCTAACAAAATCTAGGTTGTGGGCGTTGATTTGGAGATGTACGAGGGTTTTTTGAATTGGGTTTTTTAAATCTGAGTTGAGATTACATCTCCAGATTTAATATGGATTTGTAAAAATTCGTGTGACTTATTATTGTTGAAAGAAAAGAAAAGTCAAGAGACACGAAGCAAGAGAATCAAACATCTAATGGGTAATTTTTTACTTCAATTATAATGATGAATTCTAGATATAGGTTCTAATGGGTAGTTCTTAATTTGGATTCCATTGATAAATTCTAGGTATAAGTTCTAATGGATTATTTTTAATTTGTGTTAAATTATTGATGAATTCATGATATAAGTTTTAATGGATGTGTTAGGTTATTTGGAGAAAACGGGTTAAAAGATGTAAAACAATCTCAGCCACATAAAGTCATTAAAACAGATATATATATATATATATATATATATATATATATATAAAAGCAAGTATGAGTATATAAGCAATAATAAATTAATAACTTATCTCAAATAATTTGACTAATTTTTCTCTTCTTGGTAGATTAGAACTTTGTTAAGAAGAGAGAGTGAAAGCTTTATTTGACAGAATGTAGGCAAGGAGAATAAACTTTTCTGATTTTTAATTGGTGAATGAAAATGAATGAATCGCTATTTATAAAATTTTGGAGTTTAGGACAAAAAGATAATTTGATACTGATTTTGAATTTAATGGTCCGGATTGCATGATGGAAATTTAAAGGGTCCGGATTCATTTGAGACACACAGATTGGCTAAAGAAGAAGTAAGCTGATGATAACTTCCAATTTTGACAAACCAATTACATGCTTACTATCACACACAAAGGCTTAGCCTTTATTAATCTGCACAGGCACACACGACTTTTTAGCCCTCACGCACACATGCCCATTTGATTCACTTGCACACACAACACATGCACATTTATTTAGTGCATGATACATATATTATATATATACTTAACATATATAGTTTGGCTCTCTCCAGCGAACTAGAGGGAGCGAACCGGTTATAGCGACGATTTTTTCCGTCACTATAGCTTAAAAAATCGGCTTTCTATGCTATAACGACGGAAAAAACTGTCGCTATAGCCGGTTAGTTCTTAGTTCGCTCATTCCAGTTCGCTGGAGAAGCGGACTGTATATATATATATATATATAAATATGTTTATATTTTTTTTTGCCCATAAAGATTTTATAAAATCATTTTGAAAAAAGAAATAAAAATTTCCTTGCCTTAGGAAATTTTACTTTATGAATCAATTTCATTAACACGGATGAAAAACACTTTTGGTCAAATTAAATCGGATGATTTGAAAAACTCATATAAAATCTTATGGAGAGAATTCTACCCTTTTGACTAACCTATTTTGTAGGACCCCAACTTTTATGAATAAAGATTAATTTTTCTCGAAATATATTTTTGAATATTATGGTGTGGATTTGATGTAATGTTATAATTGTGGGTAATATTTATAAATTATGCAAGTAAGCAAGTTGTTATAAAATATTCGATTGGTCGGGGAATATTCGTTTTAACAGGAAATATTCGTATGACGGCACAATTATTAGTGGACCCCACAACGGAATTACTGTAGGACATAGAAAACGACAGGAATAACTTTTTATAAAAATAACGGCGAAAGTTTTACCGTTAACTGTTGAAATATCCAGTGATAAAAGTAGAATAATACGCGTGGTTGCATAGTAGAACACAATATTGATTATTGATGCTTACGTGAGAAATCACTCAGTTATACTCAATTATTGCTACAATAATTGCTGCATAGTATCTCACATTATTGATTCAATTATTATCACAATATTTTATATTCTTAAATCAATAATTGAGATGACAAGTTATTTATATTATTATTTGCATTATTGACAATGTCTAGAAAGTTCTGTCGAGGAAAGGGGTTTGGTCACCTAATTGCGCGCCAATAAAGAGACATCCTTATCGGAAAGCCCTCTCTTTCTGTGAATGATCTGGTTGTTAATATTGAAAGTTATATTATTGATGAATAAATGTTGTTAAAAATATTGAGGGGATTTTTATAAAGTATTTTTTGTAAAGTTTGGCTTATTTTATGGATCCCCACTTACCCATTTTTCAAAACTGTCAGTAGAAGTTATCTCAGTTTTGTTATATATATATATATATAAGTATTATATATATATATATATATGTTTATCAGGTGGGTGTGGGTGTGGGTGGGGGTGGGGGTGGGGGTGGGGAGTTCACGGGAGGAGAATGAATTAGGATGGCATGGAATGGAGGGAAGATATATATATATATATATATATATATTATAAGTTTTATTTTTTATAAAAAATAGAATATATTATATTTTATTATGCATAGTATTTGCATAGTGTCTGTATAGTGTTTGCATAGTAAATCAAAATTTTTTTTAGCCGATCGGTTGCGCGCCCGTGATTGTCCATTGTATAGTCCGTGATTTTTTAAATTCAAATAGTATCATTCCATTCTCTTATAAATAGGATGCTTAGTTTAGAATTGAAAATTACACTAGAATCAGAGAATTCTTCTTCTATAATATTGAGCGTATTTCTTTAGAGTTTAAGGAAGCTTTGAGCGTAGAAAACAGTATAAGTTTTTTTCAAAAATATCCCCGCCCTACCAGTAGGAATACTCTTCTTTTAAGGTAAGGAATATTATTTTTATTCACAATTCATATGAAATAATATTTTCTTCCATACTCTGTAGTATGTAAGTAATATTATTTCGTTTTAGATTCAGAATTCTACACTCATTTTGTTAAAGTATTGCTTTTATACTCCGTGAAATTAGTAGAATATCATTGAAATTTACGCTTCATCTAATATCTTTTCATGGAAATATTATTCTGAGCATTCTTGATAATTTTTGATCTTTTTATGCCGGGTTACTATTCACGGGTACTATTCCCAAAGTACAATTCATAGGATACTATTCACTCGGATACTATTTACCCGGGGTTCTATTCATGACAAAAATTGATTTCTTTTCGGTCCAAATTATTTTTGATACAATAATATAATTTTACTACACAAAGCAATATCATGTTGACAATTTGGACATTATTGAATTCTAGATAAATTAAATTATAAAATCTTTAAAATTTATCCTAGCTATCATTTAATTGAATTCTTATATCATTGTCATCATCCTCATGCTTATATTGTGATGAAAGTCATCTTTGGCGAAGTAGTGCATAGATGGGATGGATGATTGGTATGATTATGACCGTGATTATTCGGTGTAATCATGACTGTAATGTTATAAATGATGTGGTAAAAAGTTCTCATAGGCGTAGTGCATTGATGGGATGATTGTTGGCATGATGATCATGACCATTAGTGATAACACGATTATCTTTGGCCCGTAATGCATGAATAATTCGTGGATGTGATACTAATGAATATCCTTGGCCAAGTAGTGTATAGATAATTTAATGATATGGAGTTTTAATACAAATGTATGTAACTCTCGACATGGTGCCTCGACCACAACAACTTACAATGGTACTTAAATACATAAAAGTACAAATAAAACTCATTTTTTTAAATTAAAATCTTTGGGAAGTGCTCAAGGAAACCTTCGTATATGGGAGGCCATGAATCTAAGTTATGATAGATATCATATGTCCACAGAATTATCCTTGGTCAATCTAATAGACCCCAAAGAAAAATGAGAAGATTACTATCATCTTCTTTCCAATGGTGAGTCTTCTCGACATATAACTATCTCCACTGCCTCCAAGTGAAAATTATATTTCAAATAAACTCCAAGATCATATAGTAAAGCTCAGAGATATACTCAAAGAAGTGGATGTGCACAACCCGCCTTTATGATAACACGAGGTCAGTATGTCATTAGACATCTTGTATGATAGTGGCAAAACACCCTTCCAAAGTTAGGTTCACCTCACCCTATTCTTGCTCACCAAAATTAAATATCAAATGACGATACAATACGACACACTTATCTAAAGTTCTCAATAAAATTATTTCCATACTATTTAGGAGAACCTCAACAAATATATGACCACCGCTTCTATTCCCCGTTATCCCCGCCGACTCAAAGAACACTCTTATTACCCGAAAGGAATTGTGAAGCAAAAGGAAAGCACAACTAGCCCAAAGAAAGAATATCATAACTAAAGATAATTAAATTATCAATAGCTTTTCAATAATAATAAATCGTAGATTTAGAACATATGGTAGATGATAAAACTTTTCAACCATAGTTGCAAAAGAACGAGCAATCCATTAAAAGAGTCAAATAGACCATCGTGTCTATTATCTTCCATGTTAAAAGTCCACCAATAATGTTTTATCCTCAGAACATCAATCAACAATTCCTCATCCACAATCATATGAATAACTCATAATCATAATTGTGATTCTCAATTCTTTTTCGCACCTGTGACGAAGATAATTTTCATCACCTATCTTCACCTAAAACATCAAAAAAAATCATGGTTATACCAAATCACAATTCCCGCTCATAATCATACTAATAAATTCATCTTTGACTACTACCAAAGATATACAATCAGATAACTAATAACTAATATACCATCTTTGCATACTTCATCTTTGAAGACTACAATCAAAGATATACAATCAGAAACCAATAATATACAACTATCAAAACCAATAATGTCGAGACTCACTTAATAAGATATCACGACCATAATTATCCATGCACTACGGTCCAAGGATATTCATGTTTTCAATTACTACTACGGCCATGATTATACCGAATAATCCTCGGTCATAATCATACCAAGTCCATCTATGCACTACGGCCAAAGATTTACTTTTACCACATCATTTGTAATATTACTACCATGATTATACCGAATAATCTCTCGGTCATAATCATACCAAGTCCATCTATACACGTAAGTCACAAATGACTTTCAACAACACAATATAAGCATGAGGATCATAACAACGATATAAAGAATCAATCAAATGAGATAAAGGATAAATATTAAACATTTATAATATAAATTATCCAGGTTCAAGAATATCCCAATGTTATCAATCACTTAATAATCTCATAATCTAATATCATTAATATTATAACAATATTTTAATTATTTCTTAAACTTATAAATAATTTATTTTAATTGTTTACACTTTACCAAATAATGCATTTAATCATTCAAAATGCCATACTCATAAGATTTCATCACCAATGATCAAATCCTTTATCAAAAATCAGATATACCCTATATAGGATTCCCAAGCCATAAAATCCTATTTACCAATTTTCAACTTCACATAACATATTTAACTCATATACTCATAACTAGTGCATTTTCATGAAAAATACCAAATCAAATCCCAAAAATATTTCTTTTCTCGAGATTTAGCGTAATATAGTCCCATATTGAACATATATTTTTCTCGAATTTTTAAAATTCATTTACTATTTTTCATAAATCAATTTCTAATTAATTCCTTAAGAAATTAGCTACCTCAAGTTTAACTCCAGAAATTCCCAAATCTTGGCAGATCTTACACATGTTAACGTGATCTTCCAATTTAAATTTCATGGTCATCTGAGTTATAGAACTCCTGCTATAGCATTTTTTCGTTTAAAAACCTAAATATTGAAATGGTCATAACTTGCTCATTTTAAGTCTGAATGAGCTCATTTTTGGACAGAGGTACTTTATACCATATATTTTCATGTCCCAAAAGGCCAAATTTTTCTCACAAATTAAGTGGTCAAAAAGCCCTTTTTAAACTTCTCAGGCAAGTAGCTTTTTTGGTGTTTTGTAGCTTTTTCTTTTTTCATAAAATCACCCACACAAAAAATCTACAACACCTTTTCTAAGTGATTCCACTTGGATAAGTTAGAAAACTCATAGATCTAACTCTAGAACTTGACCACACTCAAAAATTCAAATATAATAGAGATATGGGTCAATTGAATTTCATATTCCATTTTCACCAAAATCGATTTTCAACCCTTTGTGATTTCTAAGAAACTTTCATGTTTTCACATAATAACCAACATAACTTATCATAACACTTACTAATACTACATATACCCATGATTTTCATCACCCAATGCTTTTATTATGACTTTCATCATAATCCACGTAAATGCATCATTTCCACAATTTAATAAGGAATGAATACAAAGGATCATTCACCACGCATGTGGTAATCCATATGTATAAAAGTTATTCCAATGTAATAATAAAGAATGGAATAACCAAGAATTCACCATGCATGCGATAGATCATGACAATATAAAAGTTATTCTCAATGTAATAATAAAAAGAATCTAAACAAAGTCAAAGTGAATTAGACCGATGTGATATATTCCAATGTAATAATAATAAATAATGGAATCAATAAACTGTCACGCCAATAATAAATGCGCACATGATATATTTCGATGTAATAATAAAGAATGGAATAATAGAAGAATTTCACCATGTATGCAATATTTCATGTATAAAGTATTCCAACATAATAATAAGGAATGGAATAATAGAAGAATTTCACCATGTAGTAGTAGTAGTCACAGATACACAAAAGTTATTCCAATGTAATAATAAAGAATGGAATAATGTAAGTTCTCTTCATGAATACGAAAGAAATAATACCCTTACAGTACAAATAAATAATATCCCTTACCTTAAAACAAACCGGATATAGAGTAGTGAAATAGCGTAATACTTTTTTCTTCTTTCTCTATAGTTTCTCTCTCTAGAGTTTCAAAGAATTCATAAGAAATAATGAAGGAATGAGCTTTTATTTATAGAGAATGGACCTAATAAGAATTAATTCATGAACTATCCAGATTGATTTACTTTTAAACTAACGGTCTCGTATTGGTTTACTATAAAATATTCTAATAAAACAAAATCTTTTAAATAAAATATAATATATTCTATTTATAATCTAATAAAACTAATAACTTTATAAAAGTATTCTGTTTTATATAAAAAATTTTACTATAAAATACTACGCAGTAATTATGCAAACATATATATAATAAAATATAATATATTCTAATTATTGTCTAATAAAACAAATAACTTTATAAAAGTATTCTGTTTTTATATAAAAAGATTTTACTATGCAAAAACACTACTGCAATAATAATATAATATATTCTATTTATAAGTCTAATAAAACGAATAACTTTATAAAAGTATTCTGCTTTTATATAAAAGCTTTTCTGCTTTTTATTACATTAATAATACTAATAAAACAAAACTTCATCATCATTATTATAATTCACACTATTAATCGACTGTGTCGCTCCAGTGAGAGGGGCTTTCAATAAGGATTTCTCCTATCATGCATGCAATTAGGTGACCAAACCTCTCCTCGCGTAACTTCTAGACATCGTTAATATTGCAAATAATAATATTATTAATAACTTTTTTATCTCAATTATTGATTTAATAATATATAAAATATCGATAATAATCGAATCAAATCGAAAGTGACTTCACGTAAGCATTAATAATCAATACCGTGCTACTACTACTACGCAACCACGCCGTATTTTACCAATTTATTATTTTATTTATTAACTTGCTTACTTTGAAAAATTTTCAAATGTCACCCTTAACTTTAAACTTTTATCAATTTAACTATTCACCAAAATAGAAAAATTGAATACTTTTATTTCATAAAATTCGGGTCTCACAATCTCCCTCCTTATGAAATTTCACCCTCAAATTTACGTAACGCACTCGGTATTTCAAGAGATGAGAATACCTTGCTTTCTTTTCTGATTGTACCTTCCCTGCTATATCCTCTCAGATCATGATTTTCCATTGCTCATCTCCCGTGTTTCGATATCATTCTAGAATATATCTTCAAAACAAAGGTTAATCGACATATCATAATTTGTCAACTTATCAAGTAAACAATTTCAAATTAGGTAAGTCACACACTAGCGAAGTATATAACTCGCCTCCCTCCTAGTTCTAGACTCATATCTCCACCAATGACCATATCCCCCTAAGCTCGATACCAAATGTGACGCCCCAAAATAGGTATACATCATCCATTCCATCTCCAGAGTCATCACAAAATAAAAATCAATTACAAAACTTCATTTATACAACTGCTGAACTGTCAGCAAAATATGACACACAAAGTATACTCAGAGTTTTAATACAAATGTATGTAACTCTCATGGTGCCTCAATTACACAACCTTACAATGGTACTTTATATAAAAAAGTACAACCAAAAAACTGCTTTTAGAAATTAAAATCTTTGGGAAGTGCTCAAGGAAACCTTCGTATATGGGAGGCCATGAATCTAAGTTATGATAGATATCATATGTCCAGAGAATTATCCTCGTCAATCTAATAGACCCCAAAGAAAAAACGAGAAGATTACTATCATGTTCCATCCAATGGTGAGTCTTCTCTCGATATATAACTATCTCCACCGCCTCCAAGTGAAAATTATATTTCAAATAAACTCCAAGATCATATAGTAAAGGCTCTCGTAGATATACTCAAAGAAGTGGATGTGCACAACCCTCGCCTTTATGATAACACGAGGTCAGTATGTCATTAGACATCTTGTATGATAGTGGCAAAACACCTTCCAAAGTTAGGTTCACCTCACCCTATTCTTGGTTCACCAAAATTAAATATCAAATGACGATACAATACGACACACACTTATCTAAAGTTCTCAATAAAATTATTTCCATACTATTTAGTGGAGAACCTCAACAAATTATAATCCACCGCTCTATTCCCCATTATCCCCGCCGACTCCTAAGAACACTCTTATTACCCGAAAGGAATTGTGAAGCAAAAGGGTGAGCACAACTAGCCCAAAGAAAGAATATCATAACTAAAGATAATTAAATTATCAATAGCTTTCATCAATAATAAATCGTAGATTTAGAACATATGGTAGATGATAAAACTTTTCAACCATAGTCAGCAAAAATTAACGAGCAATCCATTAAAAGAGTCAAATAGACCATCGTGTCTATTATCTTCTCCATGTTAAAAGTCCACCAATAATGTTTTATCCTCGTAACATCAATCAACAATTCCTATCCACAATCATATGAATAACTCATAATCATAATTGTGATTCTCAATTCTTTTTCGCACCTGTGACGAAGATAATTTTCATCACCTATCTTCACCAAACATCAAAAATCATGGTTATACCAAATCACAATTCCCGCCATATATCATACTAATAAATTCATCTTTGACTACTACCAAAGATATACAATCATATAACTAATAACCAATAACCATCTTTGCACTACAGCCAAAGATATACAAAGAAACTAATAACCAATACATCTTCAGACTACAAAAAAAGATATAAATCAGAAAACCAATAATGCCGAGACTCAAATTAATATATATCACACACCACGAATTATCCATGCACTACGGCCAAGGATATTCATGTTTTCAATTACTACCATGATTATACCGAATAATCCTCGTCATAATCATACCAAGTCCATCTACGCACTACGCACCAAAGATGACTTTTTTACCACATCATTTGTAACATTACTACCATGATTATACCGAATAATCCTCGTCATAATCATACCAAGTCCATCTATGCACGTAAGTCACAGATGACTTTCAACACAATATAAGCATGAGGATCATGACAACGATATAAAGAATCAATCAAATGAGATAAAGGATAAATATTAAACATTTATAATATAAATTATCCAGGGTTCAAGAATATCCCAATGTTATCAATCACTTAATAATCTCATAATCTAATATCATTAATATTATAACAATATTTTAATTATTTCTTAAACTTATAAACAATTTATTTTAATTGTTTACACTTTACCAAATAATGCATTTAATCATTCAAAATGCCATACTCATAAGATTTCATCACCAATGATCAAATCCCTTATCAAAAATCAGATATATACCTATATAGATTCCCAAGCCATAAAATCCTATTTACCAATTTTCAACTTCACATAACATATTTAACTCATATACTCATAACTAGTGCATTTTCATGAAAAATACCAAATCAAATCCCAAAAATATTTTTTTTTTTTCTCCGAGATTTAGCGTAATATAGTCCCATATTGAACATATATTTTTCTCTTTAATTTTTAAAATTCATTTACTATTTTTCATAAATCAATTTCTAATTAATTCCTTAAGAAATTAGCTACCTCAAGTTTAACTCCAAAAATTCCCAAATCTTGGGTGATCTTACACATGTTAACGTGATCTTCCAGTTTAAATTTCATGGTCATCTGAGTTATAGAACTCCTATATAGCATTTTTTTCAAAAAAAATCTAAATATTGAAATGGTCATAACTTGCTCATTTTAAGTCTGAATGAGCTCATTTTTGGACAGAGGTACTTTTTATACCATATATTTTCATGTCCCAAAAGGCCGAAATTTTTCTCACAAATTAAGTGGCCAAAATAATTCCTTTTAAACTTCTCGGCAAGAGCTTTTTTTGGCATTTTGCGCTTTTTGACTCCTTTTGCTAAAATCACCCACACGAAAATCTACAACACCTTTTCCAAAGGATTCCACTTGGATAAGTTAGAAAACTCATAGATCTAACTCTAGAACTTGACCACACTCAAAAATTCAAAATATAATAGAGATATGGTCAATTGAATTTCATATTCCATTTTCACCAAAATCGATTTTCAACCCTTTGTGATTTCTAAGAAACTTTCATGTTTTCACATAATAACCAACATAACTTATCATAACACTTACTAATACTACATATACCCATGATTTTCATCAATCCAATGCTTTTATTATGACTTTCATCATAATCCACGTAAATGCATCATTTCCACAATTTAATAAGGAATGAATACAAAGGATCATTCACCACGCATGTGTAATCCACATGATGTGTTATTCCAATGTAATAATAAAGAATGGAATAATCAAGAATTCACCATGCATGCGATATATCATGATAAAAATTCTCAAATTATTCTCAATGTAATAATAAATAATCTAACTCGTGTCAAAGCGAATTAAAATCAATCAGTAAATTCAGCATGATATTCCAATGTAATAATAAATAATGGAACTGTGTCACGCATGAAAACGCATACGCGTGATATTTTCCGATGTAATAATAAAGAATGGAATAATAGAATAATTTCACCATGTATGCAAAGATTTCACATGATTTCACCACAGATGTGTTATTCCAACATAATAATAAGGAATGGAATAATAGAAGAATTTCACCATGTATAGAGTAGTCATGATACACAAAGTTATTCCAATGTAATAATAAAGAATGGAATAATGTAAGTTCTCTTCATGAATACGAAAAAGAAATAATACCCTTCTTTACAAGTACAACAAATAATATCCCTTACCTTAAAACAAACCGGATATAGGAGTAAGTGAAGTAGCAGTATACTTTTCTTCTTTCTCTCTATAGTTTCTCTCTCTAGAGTTTCAAAGTGAATTCAGTAAGAAATAATGGAGGAATGAGCTTCTATTTATAGAGAGAATGGACCTAATAAGAATTAATTCATGAACTCATCCAGATTGATTTACTTTTTAAACTAGACTATCCAGATTGGTTTACTATAAAATATTCTAATAAAACAAAATCTTTTAAATAAAATATAATATATATATTCTATTTATAATCTAATAAAACGAAATAACTTTATAAAAGTATTCTGCTTTTATATAAAAAGATTTTACTATGCAAACACTATTTAGCACTATGCAAACACTATGCATAATAAAAAAATATATATATTCTAATTATTGTCTAATAAAAAAAAAATAACTTTATAAAAGTATTCTGCTTTTATATAAAAAGATTTTACTATGCAAAAACACTATGCATAATAGAATATAATATATTCTATTTATAGTCTAATAAAACGAATAACTTTATAAAAGTATTCTGCTTTTATATAAAGCTTTTCTGCTTTTATTACATTAATAATACTAATAAAACAAAACTTCATCATCATTATTATAATTCACACTATTAATCGACTGTGTCGCTCCTCAGAAAGAGGGGCTTTCCATAAGGATTTCTCCTATCATCATGCATAAATTAGGTGACCAAACCTCTCCTCGCGTAACTTCTAGACATCGTTAATATTGCAAATAATAATATTAATAACTTTGTTATCTCAATTATTGATTTAATAATATATAAAATATCGATAATAATCAATCAAATCGAGTGACTTCAATCACGTAAGCATTAATAATCAATACCGTGTGCTACTATGCAACAACACTCATATTTTACCACCGATTATTTTATTACAACTTGCTTACTTTGAAAAATTTTCAAATGTCACCCTTAACTTTAAACTTTTATCAATTTAACTATTCACCAAAATAGAAATTTCAAATACTTTTATTTCATAAAATTCGGGGTCTCGCTAACGCTTAAACTTGTTGTTTATTATATTCTATCGCTTTATAATTAAGGCTAACGATAATTTATTTGTATTTTATCTTAGTCATAATATTTCATGTATTTGGCGATTAGGAATGGGTAATGTATACCTATTTTGGGCCGTGGAACACATATTTACTAAAAAATTTATCATCACTATTTTATAAAATAAACATAATAATTATTTGAGGACTCCATTTGAGTTCGATATATTGTTTTGAATGACATTATTAGTGTTAAAACTCCCAACTATGTTTCCTTTTACCACAATAATTGTATAATTAAGTTTGTAAAATGAAAGACTTAGGTGAAGTGGAATGTATACCTATTTTGGGCATCAAATTTAAAAAATTTATCATCAAAATAAACATAAAGGTTTTGACCTATCAAATCGATCTCATCTATCCTCCGTCATTAAAATGAAAGACTTAGATGGATTATTTTAGGCATCAAAGTTAAAATAGTTTTGTATTAAATCAATCTCACTATATTGAAAAGATATTAACTAAGTTTAGTCACCTCAAGTTTAAGGAGGTGAATTAATACTACTTTGGAGAATGAAGTTAAACTCAAAGAAAATAATGGCAGAGCTATTGCATAGCTAGAATAAACAAGTGTTATCGGAATAAGCAATCAATTAGAAGAGTCAAGTAGAGTATGATATCTATTATCTTCTATGTTTTAAAAGTTTATCATCAATTTTATTGCTGAGACTCAGCTTAATAAATAATCCACATCACTAAATTATCCATGCACTACGGGCCAAGGATATTCATTAGTATCACGACCACAAATTATCCATGAACTACGGGCTAAGGATATTCGTGTTTTCACTAATGGTCATGATCATGCCAAACAACAATTCATCTTTGCACCCTTGGCCAAAGAGAACGCATAATTATGATCATATCAACATCTGTCCATCAATGCACTACGTGCTAATGAGGACTTTTACCACATCATTTGTAACATTACGGTCATGATTATACCGAATAATCCCTGGTCATAATCATACCAATCAACAGTCCATCTAAGCACGTAAGCCACAAATGACTTTCATCACAATATAAGCATGAGGATGATGACAATAATATAAGAATTCAATTAAAAGAAAGAAAAGGATAAATTTTTAAAGATTTATAATTTAATTTATCCAAAATTCAATAATATCCAAATTGTCAACATGATACTGCTTTGTGGAGTAAAATTCAAGAATTATATTGTATTAAAAATGATTTGGACTGAAAAGAAATCAATTTTTGTCATGAATAGTACCCCGGGTGAATAGTACCCAAGTGAATAGTACTTTGTGAATAATACCCTATGAATAGTACTTCGTGAATAGTATCCCGTGAATAGTATTTCATGAATAGTATCGTATTTATGAATAGTGACAATGAATAGTACTCCGTGAATAGTATCGTATGTATGAATAGTGCCGTATAAATGAATAGTACCCATGAATAGTACTCCGACATAAAAAGCTTAAAATTTAACAAGAATGTTCAGAAAATTATCCTTGTGAAACGATACTAGATGAAACACAAATTTCAAGGATATTCTACTAATTTCACGGAGTATAGAAGCAATACTTTAACAAAATGAGTGTTAAATACGAAATCTGAAATGAAATAATATTACTTACATACTACAGAGTATGGAAGAAAATATTATTTTATACGGATATTGAACAAAAATAATATCTCTTATGAATACGAAAGAAATAATACCCCTTACCTTAGTAGAAGGCTGGATACTCTAATAGTGAAGTAGCAGAGCACTCTTCTTCTTTCTCTCTATAGCTTCTCTCTCTATAATTGCTCTTGTGAGTCTTAGTGAATTGGTGAGAATGAAAGAAGAATGAACTTCTATTTATAGGAAAATATAGTTTTGATAATTGCACGTTTAAGGGCTTAAATTTGTACATTATAGTACCTTCATCTTTTTCTCTATTTTTAATTTAGTCCTACAAGTATTATTAAACTTGCACCACCTCCCCTAATAGTACATGAATATGAATCAATAATACATGCATGTGAATCAATAATACATGCATGTGAATCAATAGTTCCATTCATGTGAATAAATAGTTATATGCATCTGAACTAATAACAATTAATTGCTTATTTATCCGATTAATTACCCGATTGATCAATTTAACATCCATAAATTAATTATTATCGAAATAAAAGTCGATTTCCACAAACACTGATAATCCCAACACAATGGAAATATTTTTTATCAACAATTTCATCTTTAATCAACACAGACTTATTCATCATTAATATTATAACTCACAATATTTAATAACCAGATCATTCCCAGGAAAGAGGGGGATTTTCGATAAGGATTTCTCCCTATTGGCACGCAATTAGGTGACCAAACCCCTTTCCTCAACAGAACTTTCTAAACATCGTCAATAATGCAATTAAAATATGAATAACTTTGTTGTCCCAATTTCCTTTAAAGTCCATTATACAAGCTTTTAACATGTCTTCTAATGTCTGAATTTTTCTTTCACTCTGTCCATCTGTCTAAGGGTGATATGCCGTACTCATTCACAACTGTGCACCTATGCATTCCTGTAGACATTTCTAGAAGTTCAACGTAAAGCACAGATCTCTATCTGAGATAATTGACACCGAAACTCCGTGCCTCGAAACAATCTCTTTTACATATAACCTTGCCAATTGATCTAAGTTAAATCTGATTTTGATCGGAAGGAAGTGTGCGGATTTTGTCAGTCGTTCAACGATAATCTATACTGCGTCGTAGCCTTTCTGAGTTGTCGGAAGGCCAACCACGAAATCCATCGTAATATGCTCCCATTTCCATTCTGGAATCTCTAAAGGTTGTAGTAACCCACTCGGCCTCTGATGTTCTGTTTTCACTTTCTAACATGTCAAACACTTGGCAACACACTCTGCAACCTCTCGTTTCAAATTCGGCCACCAGAAATGTTTTCGAAGATCTTGGTACATCTTAGTACTACTAGGGTGAATCGAATATCATGAGCTATGAGCCTCATTCAAAATGTCTTCCTTAATCTTTGGCATTGGCGGAACCCAAATTTTGCTTTCAAATCTTAGTAGTCCCTCACTGTCTATTTTGAATCTCGGTTCAGTCCCTTCAGATATTTTCTTTTTCACTTTCTCACATTCTTCGTCCTGAAGTTGAGCTTCTTTAATTTTATCCAGTATGGTTGTACCAGCTTGTATTTGGAACATCTTCTCGTCTATCTCCATAGGATACCTCACTTCCAATTCTAGCTTTTCCATTGCTGAAATTAGCTCCTGCTGAGCAATCAACATCATTAATTTCTCCCGACCCTTTCTACTTAAGGCGTCAACAACCACATTTGCCTTACCTGGATGGTATAGAATCTCACAATCATAGTCCTTAATTAGCTCCAACCACCTTCTTTGGCGCATATTCAAGTCCTTCTGTGTAAAAATATATTTCATACTCTTGTGGTTTGTATATATTTCACACTTCTCCCCATAGAGATAATGTCTCCAGATCTTCAAAGCGAATACCACCGCAGCTAACTCCAAGTCGTGGTTCGAATATCCCTTCTCATAATCCTTCAATTGTCGTGACGCATACGCAATGAATTTGCCGTTTTGCATAAGCACACAGCAAATTCCTTTATGCGATGCATCACTATAAACCATAAATTTTCTTGAGTCATCCGGAAGAGATAACACAGGTGACGAACTCAACCTCTTCTTAAGCTCTTGGAAACTTTCCTCACACTTCTCTGTCCAAACGAATTTCACCGATTTCCTAGTCAAATTTGTCAACGGAGTCGCAATCTTGGAAAAGTCCTGAATGAATCTTCTGTAATAACCTGCCAATCCGAGAAAACTTCTTACTTTCGATGGCGTCTTCGGCTGATCGCAGTTAATCACAGCTTCAACTTTGGAGGGATCCACGAAAATTCCGCCCTTATCGATCACATGTCCAAGAAATTGTACTCTTTCAATCCAGAATTCACATTTCAAAAATTTAGCGTACAACTTCTCTCTTCTCAACGCCTCTAACGTTGCCTTCAAATGTTCCTCATGTTCTTCCTTGGTTTTTGAGTATACCAAAATGTCTTCGATGAAAACCATCACGAATTTATCCAGAAACGGTTTAAACACCCTATTCATCAGATCCATAAATGCTGCAGGAGCATTTGTTAGACCGAATGACATTACCAAAAATTCGTAGTGACTATATCGTGTTCTGAATGCTGTCTTTGGAACATCCTCTGGTCTCACCTTCAGTTGTTGATAACCACTCCTCAAGTCTATCTTTGAAAAGTATCTCGCTCCCTTCAATTGATCAAACAAGTTATCGATCCTCGGTAATGGATATCTATTCTTAATCGTGACTTTATTCAGTTCTCTATAGTCGATGAAGAGCCGTATAGTCCCATCATTCTTCTTTACAAATAACATCGGCGCTCCCCACGATGATACACTCGGTTGGATATACTTCTGGTCCAGTAATTCTTATAGTTGAACTATCAGTTCTTTAATCTCTACCGGTGCCATTCGGTACGGTGCCTTCGATATTGGAGCCGTTCCTGGAGCCAAATCGATCACGAATTCAACCGCTCTATGTAAGACCCCGAATTTTACGAAATGAAAGTATTCAATTTTTATAATTATTATTCTATTTAGTAAATGGTTAAATTGATAAAAAAAATACGATGTCTGGCGTGGTTGCATAGTAGCACACGGTATTGATTATTGATGCTTATGTGAGAAGTCACTTAGTTATACTCAATTATTGCTACAATAATTGCTGCATCATATCTCTTATATTATTGATTCAACTATTGTCACAGTATCATCTGCATAATATTTTATATATTATTAAATCAATAATTGAGACGACAAAGTTCTTCATATTATTATTTGCAATATTGACAATGTCTAGAAGTTCTGTCAAGGAGAGGTTTGGTCACCTAATTGTGTGCCAATATGGAGAAATCCTTATCAGAAAGCCCCCTCTTTCTTGGGAACGACCTGGTTGTTAAATATTGTGAGTTATAATATTAATGATGAATGTTATTAAAAATCAAATTTGAGTTCGGAGTTGAATTTGGAGACGCGGACGTGATATTTGAGTCCGGAACGATGAAATTAGTAGAAATAGACTATAAACACAAAATTTATCGGGGTTGACTTTTAAAGTCAACAGTTGACTTTTTCAGAAAAAATCAAACTTCGAAATTTCAAAAATAAAATTTTCGAGAAAAATATTTCCATTGTGTTGGGATTGTTAGTGTTAGTGGAAATCGACATTTATTTCGATAGTAATTGATGTCTGGAAGTTATATTGACCAACCAGGTAATTAATCGGGTAAATGAGCAATTAATTTCTATTAATTCACATGATTATAACTATTTGTTCACATGTGTGTACTATTGATTCACATTCTTATACTATTAGGGGAGTTGGTGTAAGATTGATAATACTTGCATGACTAAGTTAAAAATGGAGGTATAGATGGAGGTACTATACTGTAATTCATATTTTCACATGATTATAACTATTGATTCACATGATTGTACTATTGATTCACATTATTTACTATGAGGGGAGGTGGTGCAAGTTTGATAATTCTTGCAGGACTAAATTAAAAATAAAAGAAAAGTTGAAGGTATTATACTGTAATATTTCGAGCCCCAAAACGTGCAATTATCGAAACTATATTTTCCTATAAATAGAAGCTCATTCTTCCTTCATTTCTCACCAATTCACTAAAGCTTTAGAGCAATTATTATAGAGAGAAATTATAGAGAGAAGAAGAAGAGAAGTCTACTACCTCACTATTCCAATATCCAGCTTTCTTAAGGTAAGGGGTATTATTTCTTTCATATTCATGAAGAGAGCTATTGTTATTCCATTCCTTATTATTATGTTGGAATAACTTTGTCTGCATAAATATCTTTGCATACATGGTGAAATTCTTCTATTCTTCTATTATTTATTATTCTGTTGGAATATCCCTGTTTGTGCGGATTACGCATGACCTGGTTTCGTTCTTTATTATTCTGTTGGAATATCCTGTCTGTGCGACTTATGCATGACCTGGTTCCATTCTTTATTATTCTGTTGGAATAACCTGTCTGTATTGTCTATCGCATGCCTGGTGAATTTTGTTATTATTCCATTCTTTATTATTCTATTGGAATATCCTGTCTGTGCGGATTACGCATGACCTGGTTCCATTCTTTATTATTTTATTGGAAATAACCTGTCTGTGCGGTCTATCGCATGCATGGTGAATTCTTCTGTTATTTCATTCTTTATTATTCTGTTGGAATATCCTGTCTATGTGGATTACCGCATGCATGGTGAATGATCCTTTGTATTCATTCCTTATTAAATTGTGGAAATGATCTATTTACGTGGATTTCCGCATGTCGGGTGAAAATCCATTTGCAGTTTCATAATTTTTCTGACCCTCAAAAATTCTGGAAAAAATTGAAATGATAATTTGATGAGTTTTCTATATTGTGTCCAAAGATGGCGATTTTTGGATGTATAGATTAAGAGTTATGGATTTTATGAGAAAAGACTATTTTAAAAGTAAACCCTTATAACTCCTTGTGGTTAGCTCTAAAATTGGTGAAATTTGTTTTGGGAGTACATGTATATAACAGGAGTATACCCTGTAAATTTCGTAATTTTTGGACAAAAGTACAATTTATGATAAATGTCTAAATATTCGGCAGTTTTGGCCATATGAAAAATAGTAAATGAATTTTAAAAATTCCGAGAAAAATATATGTTCAATATGGGACTATATTCTGCTAAATCCCAGAATAGAAATATTTTTGGAACTGATTTGGTATTTTTCATGAAAATGAACTAGTTATGAGTAAATGAATTAAATATGTTATGTGAAGTAACCAAAATTGGAAAATAGGATTTTATGGCTTGGGAATCCTATATAGGATATATACAGATTTTTGATGAGGGATTTGATCATTGGTCATGAAATCTTATGAGTATGGCATTTTTGAATGATTAAATGCATTATTTGGTAAAGTGTAAACAATTGAAATAAATTGTTTATAAGTTTATGAAGTGATTAAAATATTGTTATAATATTAATAATATTAGATTATGAGTTTATTAAGTGATTGATAATATTTGGATAAATTTAAAGTCTTTAATATTTATCCTTATTTTCGTTTGATTAATGCTTATATCATTGTCATCATCCTCATGCTTATATTGTGATGAAAGTCATCTTTGGCTTACGTGCAAAGATGGACTGTGGATTATTGATTTTACAATTGTATATCTTTGGCTTACGTGCAAAGATGGACTGTTGATTATTGGTTTTACAGTTGTATATCTTTGGCTTACGTGCAAAGATGAAATGTTGATTTTTGGTTTTACAGTTGTATATCTTTGGCTTACGTACAAAGATGAACTATTGATTGATGAGTATCTTTGGCTTATATGCATAGATGAACTGTTTATTGGTATGATTATGATCAGGGATCATTCGGTATAATCATGACCCGTAATGTTATAGATGATGTGGTAAAAGTCCTCATTGGCCCGTAGTAAAGGCATTGATGGATGATTATTGGTATGATTATAACCGAGGGATTATTCGGTATAATCATGACCATTGATGATTACATGAATATCGTTGGCCGTAGTGCAGGGATGATTCTATGATGTGGATTATTTATTAAAATGCTCGAGTCTCGTGATAAAATATTGATTATACACTTTTAATTCATAAAAGATAGTAGATATCATGCTCTACTTGACTCTTCTAAAATACAGTTGTATGTCTTTGGCCCGTAGTGCAAAGATGAATTGTTAATGAATATCTTTGGTAGTAGTGTAAAGATGAATTTATTAGTATGATTATGAAAGGGAATTATGATTTGGTATAACCATGATTTTTGATGTTTCAGGTGAAGATAGGTGATGAAAATTATCTTCGTCCTGGGTGCGAAGAGAAATTTAGAATCACAATTATGATTATGAGTTATTCATATGATTGTGGACATGAATTGTTGATTGATGTTATAGGGATAAAACATTATTGGTGGACTTTTAACATGGAGAAGATAATAGATCTGATGGTCTATTTGACTCTTCTAATGGATTGCTCGTTCCGCTGCAACTATGGTTGAAAAGTTTTATCATCTACCATATGTTCTAAATATCTGATTTATTATTGATGAAGGCTATTGATGATGTAAATTATCTTTAGTCATGATATTCTTTACTGGGCTAGTTGTGCTCACCCTTTTTGCTTCACAATTCCTTTTAGGTAATAAGAGTGTAGGCCGGGTCGAAATGGGGTAATGGGAGAATAGAACGGTGGTCTATAGCTGTTGAGGTTCTCCCTAAATAGTATGGAAATAATTTTATTGAGAACTTTAGATAAGTGTGTCGTATTGTATACGTCATTTGATATTTAATTTTGGTGAACCGAATAAGGTGAGGTGAACCCAACTTTGGAAGGGTGTTTTGCCACTATCATACAAGATGTCTAATGACATAAAACCTTGTGTCATCATAAGACAGGGTTATACACATCCACTTGCTGAGTATATCTACGAGCACTATCTATATAATCTTGGAGTTTATTTGAAATATAATTCTCACTTGGAGACAACGGAGATAATTATATGTCAAGAGAAGACTCACCATTGGAAAGAAGATGATAGCAATCTTCTTGTTTTTCTTTGGGGACTATTGGGTCAACCAAGGATAATTCTGTGGACATATGATATCTTTCATAACCTAGACGCATGGCCTCCCTTGTACGAAGGTTTCCTTGAGCACTTCTCAAAGATTTTAATTTCTAAAACAGTTATTGACTGTACTTTTATGTAAGGTACCATTGTAAGGTTGCGGTCAAGGCACCATGAGAGTTCCATACATTTGTATTAAAACTCACAGTTTAACTGTGGTCATATTATGCACGACAGTTCAACAGTTATATAAATGAAGTTTGTATTTTATTTTTATAGTATGATATCTTGCGACTCAGAATGGGTCGTGATGTATACCTGTTTTGGGGGCGTCACACTCTATCTGGTGGAAGTCCTGGCAAATCGTCCAGAAATACGTCTGTGAAATCCCTCACTACAATAATCTCCTCTATTTTCGGATTCTCTTTACGACTGTCAACTATGTAAGCTAGATATCCTACATAGCCTTGTCTTAACAACTTCCTGGCCAGCATCATCGTCAGACAACTCGCTTGTCTAGGTGACTTGCTACCATAAAACACAACATTTGACAGAGTCATAATGTTAATACACTTCTTCTGGCAATCAATTACCCCCCCATAATTGGATAACCAGTCCATACCCAAGATAACGTCAAATTCTCCAAGTCAAATAGGGATAAGATCTACGTTCATGATATTACCCTTAATATCCACTCTACAGTTCTTATGTATGTACTTAACATGAATTATTTCTCTATTCGCAATTTCTATGTTCATGGGGTATTCTAACTCGTCCTCAAGCAATTCTAAGTTCTTAGCAAAGTCATCGGATATAAATGAACAAGTAGCACCCGAATCAAATAATACATAAGTATTAACTCTATTGATTGGAATGATACCTGACACCACATCACGAGACTGCACTGCATCCTGTACTCTCATGTTGAATGTTCTGGCGGTCGGTCGGTTGGTTGCAATTGGTCCTGTGATAGTCAGAGTGCTTCCACTGCTATTTCCTTTATTCCCTCCTGATCCTGCCCCTCCAGATCCCTTCTTAGGACAATCCCTTGCAAGATGTTCCTTTGAGCCACAAGTGAAGTAGGCACCCTTCTTTGGGTTAGGACAGTTAGGTGCTATGTGGCCTTCCTGACCACAACTGTAGCATACTCATTTTCCCTTCATACAAACTCCCAGATGAGCTTTTTGCAGGTTGAGCACGCTTCGATCCTCTTCTTTTGCCCTCCTTGTTGATTTCCAGTTGACGAGTTATCAGACCACTTTCTCTTCTGATTATTACTACCTCCCGTGCTACTTCCACCAGTCTTGTTAATTCCTTCATTTTCACTCTTTTTCTTCTTCTGATCCTGATTATATTTAGTTACCGCATCACTTCCACCTTCAGTGAGTATGGCCTTCTCTAGCACCCTAGCAAAAGTGTTTAATTGGAACATTGACACCTTGCTATACAACCAGGGCTTCAGTCCCTGCTCGAAAAGTCTTGCCTTTCTCTCGTCAGTATGCACTTGATATGTGGCGAACCTAGCCAACTCGTTGAATCTTGTCGCATAGTTTGATACGGACATATTCCCCTGTTTCAACTCCAGAAACAGGACCTCCATTTGGTTCTGCGAGCTGGTCGGAAAATACATCTCGAAGAACATCTCCTTGAATCTCTCCCAGGTTATCACACCTTCTCCTCCCCGTACCTTGTTTGCACCACCAATAAGCGGCTTCGGTTTCAAAGATGAATGTCGCATGGCGCTTTTCTCGTCTCTCTTTACTCTGGCGACATCAAACACTTTCTCCATCTCCATAACCCAGGTTTGAGCTTCGATCGGGTTCATGGAGCCCTTAAACTCTGGCGGTCCGACTGCCTTGAAATCCTTGAACGATGTATTCGGTGGAGGTTGAGGTTGATTGTTAATTTCTCCTGCTAATAGGTTCACCAGTTGCTGAACGGGGTTAGCGTTGGCGTTGTTGTTGTTGTTATTCATCGGTTCTCCTTGAGCTTGTTGACGGTTTTGTCTTCTGCTAGGCGATATTTTTCTTTCATGAATATACGCTTATTAGGTCTTTATTCAATCCCTTAAACATTTAAGGCTCAACTAAAACATTTAAACATAATCACTTAACACATTATGTCAATAACTCTGATATTTATTCAACTTAAAAGTTTTAACATCAAACGATAGCATCACTGCTATTTACATCAACTATCTCGAGATAAAGAATCTACAGGATTTAAAAAATTAAAATATTCATTTGTTCATAAATACATCAGAATTTACATCTTTAACTACCAGATATGTTTTCACATAATTACACTAATCCTATCACCGTTTATGCATAAGGTAAATGAAACGCACTTGACCTTGCCACGTTCCTCTTCCATGATGCGGGACATCGTCCTGCGATCTAAAGATATAATGATGGTAGTCCTTCAAACCGGATTGGGTATCTCATAACTTTCGATCCTGGGTCTCATCCATTGCATTTTGAAGTGTAGAGTACGTCTCCCCAAGCTTAGCCTTCTTTGCATAACAATCCTCTTCTGCAAGATCAGCACGATGTGACTCTCTTACCCAGCCCTCCTCTGTTATGGTCAGCCTTTCTAAGTTCTCTTTCAGTTCCTTCTTCAACTTTTCTATTTCTTCGGACTTCTCCTCGGTTTGACCCTTCTCGTGAACCAAATCCCACTCCACGTTTCCTAAACGTGTGTGAAGAGTCACAATCTCCCTATCCTTTTGCTCGATGGTAATCTGCTGAATAACCGTCCGCTCCTTCAGCTCTTGAACAGTGTCTCGTAACTCTATGTTACGATCATAAAGCGCATCATACATCTCAGCATCGATGGAGTTCGGTGGGAACTCCTCTTCTTCCTCTTCTTCCTCAGGATCCTCCTCTGGATCAGTCTCAGGCTCATGCTCCTGACCAACAACAGTGATCAACGGAGATGCCTCTCTCTGTACCAACTGCTCCCTGACGACATGAATGTCTCGGGGCTCCTCCTCTGTAGGTACTCGGGGTTCCTCCTCCCTAGCTCGATTAGCTCCTCCAACATCCGACATCTTGACAACACAGTTTTAAGTTTTTGATTACTAATCGATACTCGCGAGCACATAAGTTTATCACATAAGCACATAAAGTCTTTTATTATCTTTAATGAATTAAGGAATTCATTTTTTAGAACTCGATAAGAGTTTACCACCACTATGTTCTCGATCTCTTACAAGGCTACTACCTAAGGTTGTTCCCCCACCTAAGGTTCATAACCTACAGCTTTGATACCAACCTGTGACACCCCCAAACCCGGTACTTTAATTCTGCGGGATTTGGTGTTCACTGTACAAATATCATCTATCTATCTACCCATAATAAATGCAAACCATGCAATAGGTAGAAATAAATCTTCCACTTGTGGGATTATAACATCTGAATAATAATAAATACAATCCCAGGTTAAACTAACCTTAAACATCTGTGCGAAAACATAAACAAATAACAAGTCTTAAACAACATCAAGTCTGAAACATAAATACTTAAATACATAAACAACAAGTCTTCATCACTTGTTAATCTTGCCCTTGCCTTTACTAGTGGAAGGCTCGTCGAATCTTTCGTTCTTAACTGCAATGTTATTATTATGCAAGAGTGAGCACAATTGCCCACAAGTATAACAATATAACAATAAAATAATAACATGCGAATGAATCAAATACTTCTGAAATAGGAAAACTCGGCTCTTGAATCAAGAATGAATAACAAGAATCAAATTTCTAAGGGTCATAAGACCTTGAATTATGTCCTAGGTTTTCAAGTGTTTATACTTGAAACCTTTAACAGTCATAAGATTATGGACTCTTCTTCTCGTACTAAGGGGGATCAGCCCTTAGTACCATACTGTGCACAATATCTTAACGCTAACGCATAAATAATCCCCTATACAGGGTTGTTCATCTCAGTTTGGCATTAGAGTCCACACCAAAGGAAGTTTGGTTTGGATAATTCAATAAGGGTTCTGAAATTTTGAACATTCATCAACTATGGACTTGTCGAATCATTAAGGGTTCGCTAATCTAACAAGGTTCAACAGTAACTGATATTTAAATTGAATAACAATCTCAATGGATATACAATAGAATAAGTATTGTATAACAGAATCATACTTTGGAAAGATTAATAAACTTTAATATAACAAAATGGACTTGAACAATAATAACGAGAATTTGCTCAATGCAAGGTAAATTTTATATAATGATAACAAGTAGGGTTAGAAAACTTGCCTCGTGCGTAGATTACACGTTAATTTATACACGTTCTGTGAATTAGTCCTACATACCATTTACATTCACAATATCAGTCAATTATAACGTAATTAGTTATCACAGGTTAATTCTTTTGTCTAACTTGAATTATGACTATACTTAGTCAAATTACCACATTTATTGTCACATAATTTATACTTCACGAACAATAAGGTAACTATGCGTTTAATAATTCAATTCACACATAATTCTGTTATTGACATGTTAAGGACCTATTTAATTACCACATTATATGACTAACACATTTTTATGTTCATTAAATTAGGTTGCAATTACAGTCCCTAAAGTAAAACCACTAAAATGCTCATTCTTGAACAAATCAGAGAGTGGTGGCTATGGCACCACCATTAAGCTATTCTCGACGTATATGCGCGCGGCCGGTGTTAGCGGCTGACAATGGCGTTGCGGCATGGCTCACGCTGTGGTGCGATTCTTGTGCCTGCAGCCAGTGCGGCAAACCAGAACCAGAATCTCAGTTCGCGAAAATTGCAGAACATGCCAATTTTTTTACCAATTGTCTTTATGCATACATGAAATTAGACATACCCAGACATTATTTTATACACATAATCATTATTCAACCTTTCTAGCATGATTTTTTCACGTTAAAACGCATAATTTATAGAATCAAAACATGTAATTTTACTGTTCTTGATGTTCTTGAAAGTTTTGAACACAAAACATAAAAATTAACACTACGGTTTCATTATAACACCAAATATGTCCAGTCGAATTTTGTCTTCTTCGTTTTAACATGCATAATTATATACAAGTGTGAAATTTATGAGACAATATATGTTTGACGTATTACATTTGCGAGTAAGGGCCATATGGCCATATCTCTATACTTTGTAATTTTGTAGCAACAATATACGTCATATTTTTATGAACTGATAATATGAAATCATACAATATATATAGTAAAACATGTTGTGATGACATATTATCACATATATATCCATATAATCACTACCATTTCTAATTACAGAGATTTTAACAGAATTTGAAAGCCATTTTCATGAAACTTTAAATGACGTAAATAAAAAAAACTTGGTTGAAGAGATTACCCACAACGTAGTGTAGATTTAGTAGGAGATGAATTCATTCTCAGATTCATCTTTAATCACACACTCACAATTTCCCTCAAAAATTATCAATTTCTCTCTGACTAGTTTTTTTTTATCAGACTTAGAAAAATGAAATAAAAGAAGAATACGTATAAATTTAAAAAACTGAGCGCAGTTGTGGTCAGTTAACCCGATCATGGGTTAACTGCTCCCAACTCCCAATAAGGCTCCGTTTGGCTAGCCTTAAAAGAATCATAACCATTTAATTTAATAAATCTTTTATACTATAGTTTAATAGTGTCACACCCCTTTATAAAATAAAATCAAATATCTTATTTAATTTATTTTAAATATAATATAATAATTTCTCATTTATTCACATAGTCACATAATTAAATTTATTATTTGTTAATTACGTCAAATTATTAATTCTCTAATTAATTAAAATAATATTAGGCTTATTAAATATTTCTTTTAATTCAATAAGCTCACATAATGAGATAATTTGAGTAATAAAATTTCTCCACATTAATTTAATAAATATAACACATATAATTAAATTAATCTACCATAATTTTATCAATTAATTATTTAATCCAATAATTAAATTATAAGACCCCAACTTTTATGAATAAAGAATAATTTTTTTGAAATATATTTTTGAATATTATGGTGTGGATTTGATATAATGTTATAGTTATGGGTAATATTTACAAATTTTATAAAATAAGCAAATGATTATATAATATTCGATTGGTCAGGGAATATTCGTTTTAACAGGGAATATTCGTACAACGGCACAATCATTGGTGGACCCCACAACGTAAGTATTGTCGTAGTAAGAAGAAACGCATGTAATTATCTTTTATAAAAATAACGGTGGAAGTGTTACCATTAAAACCGCTGAACTACCCTAGAGTAAAAGAATGCGATGTCTGGCATTGGTTGCGTAGTAGCACACGGTATTGATTATTGATCTTACGTGAGAAGTCACTCGGTTATCTTGAATTATTACTCACGATAATTCTCGCATCATATCTCTCATATTATTGATTCAATTATTGTCACAGTATCATCTGCATAATATATATTATTAAATCAATAATTAACAAGGCAAAGTATTTATAATATTGACAATGTCTAGAAGTTCTGTCAAGGAGAGGTTTGGTCACCTAATTGCCTTGATAAGGAGAAATCCTTATCGAAAAGCCCTCTTCACGGGAGCGACACGGTTGTTAAATATTGTGAATTTTAATATTAATGATGAATAAGTTCGTGTTGATTAAAGATGAATTGGATAGTTTCATTGTGTTGGAATTATTAGTGTTAGTGAAAATTGACATTTATTTCTATAATAATTGATGTCTGGAGGTTATCTTGACCAATCGGATAATTAACCAGATAAATGAGCAATTAATTGATATTAATTCACATGATTATAACTATTTGTTCACATGTGTGTACTATTGATTCACATTCTTGTACTATTAGGGGAGGTGGTGCAAGATTGATAATACTTGCATGACTAATTAGTTAAAAATAGAGGTATAGTTGAAGGTACTATAATATAATTCGTATTTTCACATGATTATAACTATTGATTCACATAATTGAACTATTAATTCACATTATTTACTATTAGGGGAGGTGGTGCAAGTTTGATAATACTTGCAGGACTAAATTAAAAATGAAGAAAAAGAGGAAGGTATTATCTTTGTAATATTTTGAGCCCCAAAACGTGCAATTATCGAAACTATATTTTCCTATAAATAAAGCTCATTCTTCCTTCATTTCTCACCAATTCACTAAAGCTATAGAACAATTATTATAGAGAGAAAGAAGAGAAAGTCTGCTACCTCTCACTATTCCAAAGATCCAGGTTTTTTCTAAGGTAAGGGTATTATTCTTTCGTATTCATGAAGAGAGTTATTTTCTTTCAATACTGTAAGGGTTGTTATTCCATTCTTTATTATTATGTTGGAATAACTTTTATACATCTGCAATCCGCATATCATGGTGAAATTCTTCCATTATTCCATTCTTTATTATTACATTTGGAATAACTTTTATGCATGCGATCTATCGCACACCCGGTGAATTCATTGTTATTCCATTCTTTATTATTCTCTTGGAATATCTTCTGCATCTTGGATTTCGCATGACACAGTTCCATTCTTTATTATTTTGTTGGAATATCCTGTTTGTATGCGGATTCTGGTGACTGACTGGTTCCATTCTTTATTATTACTTTAGAATATCCATGCATCTTGTAAGGGTTCGCATGACACGGTTCTATTCTTTATTATTACGTTAGAATAATATGTTTTGTCTTGATTCATACGCTTTGGTGAATTCTTCATTATTCCATTCTTTATTATTATGTTTAATAACTTTATGCGTGTGGATTCGACGACGCTGGTGAATTCCTCTGTTATTCCATTCTTTATTATTCTGTTGGAATAACCTGTCTATGTGGATTACCGTATGCATGGTGAATGATCCTTCGTATTCATTACTTATTAAATTGTGAAAATGATCTGTCTATTCATATTATTATTTGAGAAGGCAAAGTTATTCATATTATTATTTGCAATATTGACAATGTTTAGAAGTTTTGTCAAGGAGAGGTTTGGTCACCTAATTGCGCGCCAATAAGGAGAAATCCTTATCGGAAAGCCCCCTCTTTCCTGGGAATGACCTGGTTGTTAAATATTGTGAATTATAATATTAATGATGAATAAGTTCGTGTTGATTAAAGATGATTTGGATAGTTCCATTGTGTTGGAATTATTAGTGTTAGTGAAAATCGACATTTATTTCTATAATAATTGATGTCTGGAGGTTATATTGACCAATTGGGTAATTAACCGGATAAATGAGCAATTAATTACTATTAATTCACATAATTATAACTATTTGTTCACATGTGTGTACTATTGATTCACATTCTTGTACTATTAGGAGAGGTGGTGCAAGATTGATAATACTTGCATGACTAAGTTAAAAATGGAGGTATAGTTAAAGGTACTATATTGTAATTTGTATTTTCACATGTTTATAACTATTGATTCACATGATTGAACTATTGATTCACATTATTTACTATTAGGGGAGGTGGTGCAAGTTTGATAATACTTGCAGGACTAAATTAAAAATAAAGAAAAAGAGGAAGGTATTATACTATAATATTTTGAGCCCCAAAACGTGCAATTATCGAAACTATATTTTCCTATAAATAGAAGTTCATTCTTCTTTCATTTTTGACCAATTCACTAAAGCTATAGATCAATTATTATAGAGAGAAAGAAGAAGAGACGTCTACCACCTCACTATTCCAGTATCCAGTCTTCTTCTAAGGCAAGGGGTATTATTCTTTCTTATTCATGAAGAGAGTTATTTTCTTTCAATACTCGTAAGGGTTGTTATTCCATTCTTTATTTATATGTTGGAATAACTTTGCTCATCACTGAAGTGCATCCGCATACATGGTGAAATTCTTACATTATTCCATTCTTTATTATTACTGTTGGAATAACTTTGTTGTCTCTGATCTATCGCTAGCTTTGGTGAATTTTGTTATTATTCCATTCTTTATTATTACATTGGAATATCCCGTGCATGCGGATTATGCATGACTGGTTCCATTCTTTATTATTCATTGGAATATCACATGCATGCGGGTTATGCGTGACTGGTTCAATTTTTATTATTTTGGAATAACTCATGCATCTGGATTACATGCGCTTTGGTGAATTCTTCTGTATTCCATTCTTTATTATTACATTGGAATAACCCGATGCGTGTGGATTATCGCATGCATGGTGAATGATCCTTCGTATTCATTCCTTATTAAATTGTGAAAATGATCTATTTACGTGGATTATCGCATGGCGGGCAAAAATCCATTTGCGGTTTCATATATTCTATTATACTCAGTTGGTTAAAGTTTTGGCTTCTATACTCCTTGAAATTAGTGGAATATCTTTGATATTTGCGCTTCATCCAGTATCTTTTCATGGAAATATTCTTCTGAGCATTCTTGAATTTTACTCCAGAAAGAAATATCATGTTGACAATTTGGATGTTATTGATTTCTGGATAAATTTAAATTATAAATCTTTAAAATTTATCCTTGAACTTGTTTTATTGAATTATTATGTCATTGTCATCATCCTCATGCTTATATTGTGATGAAAGTCATCTTTGGCTTACGTGCATAGATGGACTTGGTATGATTATGACCAGGGATTATTCGGTATAATCATGACCGTAATGTGACAAATGATGTTGTAAAAGTCCTCTTTGGCCTGTAGTTCATTGATGGACAGTTGTTGGTGTTATTATGACCAGAGATTATTCGGTATAGTCATGACCATTGATGATTACATAAATATCCTTGGTCGTGATGCATGGATGATTCGATTTTATTTATTAAGCTGAGTCTCAGCGATAAAGTTGATGAAAAATGTAAGACCCCAGTTTTATAAATAAAGATGAATTTTTTCTATAAATATTATTTTTGAATATTATGGAATAAATTTGATATAATGTTATAGTTGTGGGTAATATTTATAAATTTTGCAAAAAGTATGCAAGTTGTTATAAAATATTAGTTTGGTGGGGAATATTCTTTTTGTTAGGGAATATTAAATACAATGGCTCAATCATTGGTGGACCCCATAGTAATTTATTAGTCGGATTGAAAAACGACAAAAATATTTTATAAAAATAACGGCGGAGGTGTTACTGTTAAAAGCTGTTGAACTACCCGGGTAAAGAAATGCGATGTCTGGCGTGGTTGCGTAGTAGCACACGGTATTGATTATTGATGCTTATGTGAAAGTCACTTTCGGTATGCTCAATTATTACTACGATGATAATTCTTTGCATCATATCTCTTATATTATTGATTCAATTATTGTCACGGTATCATACATGTTATAGTATTAAATCAATAATTGAGACGACAAGTTATAAATGATTAATAATTGTTGAAAGATTAAATATGTGTTGATGAAAAAATGATTTGTGGTAAGTTTGATTATTTTATGGGGGCTCATATGTCATCATCTAAGAGTCTCTTCAATCGATAGTATTTACCTTCGTCGATAGTAATTACCTTCGTCGATAGTAATTACCCTTGTGAATAGTATTTACCTTAAATCGATAGTAATTACCTTAAATCGATAGTAATTACCCTTGTGAATAGTATTTACCTTCAATCGATAGTAATTACCTTCGTAATTACAATAGTAATTTACCCTTGTGAATAGTATTTACCTTCGTCAATAGTATATTTACCTTCGTTAATAGTAATTACCTTTACCAGACGTCGAACCACTTGTCGTTTCACATTACAGTGCGTCGAACCAATTAAATCGAAACTTTCGCCTTTTCACACGGCGGTTGCTAAGCGGGTGCTAAGCTAAAATCTTCTATAAATAGAGGCCTAGGGCTTCATTATTTTTCACTTAATTCATTCAAGCTATAGAGAGAGAAAGTATAGAGAATAAGAGAGAAAGAAGAAGAGTATTTTTATTCTACTACTTCTTTGCGAGATTCAATCTCCTACCAAATGTAAGGGGTGTCATTCTTTCTTATTCATGAAGAAACATTGTTATTCCATTGCTTATTATTACATTGGAATAACTTTTGTATAAGTGGTTTACCTATACTTGGTGACATTCTTCTATTATTACATTGGAACATCACATGCATGTGTTTTACACACTGGTTCCGCTCTTTATTATTATTCATTGGAACATCACATGCATGTGTTTTTTACACCGGACTGGTTAAAATCTTTATTATTATTACATTTGGAACATCACATGCATGTGTTTTACACGGGACTGGTTCGTCTTTATTATTCTGTTGGAACATCACATGCATGTGTTTTACAGGACTGGTTCCATTTTTATTATTACATTGGAATATCCTATCATGTTTTTACACCGGATCTCAGTTCCATCTTTATTATTACATTTGGAACATCCAGTGGGTGTGAATTTCACGACACGGTTCCGTTATTTATTATTACATTGGAATAACTTTTATGCATGCGATCTATCGCATGCATGGTGATTTCTTTTGTTATTCCATTCTTTATTATACCCAGTTGGTTAAAACTTTGACTTCTATACTCCATGAAATTAGTAGAATATCCTTGATATTTGCGTTTCATCCAATATCTTTCATGGAAATATTCTTGATCATTCTTGAATTTTACTCTACAAAACAATGTCATGTTGACAATTTGGGCGTTAATAATTCTGGATAAAATAATTCTTGAACTTGTTTTATTGAATTCTTATATCATTGTCATCATCCTCATGTTTATATTTTTTTGAAAGTCATCTGTGGCACATGGTGCATAGATGGACTTGGTATGATTATGACCGAGAGACTATTCGGTGTAATCATGGCCGTAATGTTACAAATGATGTGATAAAAATCCTCGATGGTAGTAGTGCATTGATGGATGATTGTTGGCATGATCATGACCATTAATGAATACACAAATATTCTTGGCGTAGTGCATGAATAATTGTGGTCGTGATACTAAAGAATATCCTTGGCCGTAGTGCGGGGGTGATTCGATGATGTGAAATATTTATTAAAGTGAGTCTCGACTATAAGCGATGATGAAAAACCTTTTAAAACCTAAAAGATAGTAGACTTTATTTTCTACTTGACTCTTTTAATGGATTGCATATTCATTGCAGATTAAGCTGTTTATCTATTGTATTTTATCGGTTTAACATTATTGAAGACTATTGATAATTTATTACGCATTATCTTAGTCATAATATTTCTTCTTGGGCTAGTTGAGCTCACCCTTTCTTTCACTTTTTCTCTTGAGAAATGATAATATAAATTTGGGACGAGTCGGGGAAGCGAGTGATGGTCTGAAGATAGCATTAGTAGTCCTCACTATTACGTAAAATAGTGTGATAATAAGCTATAATGAGGACTTTTTGTTTGAGTTTGTATAATATCTAGTAGGCGATATTTGTATTTAAACTCACGATTTATATCGTATTGTACCTAGCAGTTATGTTAATAAGTTGTTTTTTAAATTACATACCATGTAAGTGTCGACCCAAGATGGGTGATGTATACCTAATTTTGGGGGCGTCACGGTTTGGTATCGAGCTTAGGGATATGATCCACGGCTAAGATGTGAGAATAGTACTAGGAGGGAGGCAGACGGGAATACCTTGTTAGTATGACCTACCTAAGTTTATGTGATATTTTATTGGTTGGTCGGAAGATAGGGATAATTTGTTACATGTCAATTAACCTTTTGTTTTGTGGCAGTATCTGAAAATGACATCTGAGAATGTTGAGAATAGCAATGGAGCGCAGACGATTGTTGATTCACCACATATCAATAATCGGGATAATGTGCATCGGGAAGGCGACAATCCTCATGCAAAACAACAACAACGACCAAATGACGAATGATCGATGTTCGAGAGGCTTTATGCGATTTATCTGCAATGAGAAAGAGAGCGACTCACATCCAAAAGTGGGGTGGAAACACGGAAAACTCTCGGGCGGTCACCGCTAAACAATTTAAGGAGCTAGGACCACCGGAGTTTAAGGAGAGCCAAAACCACTTGGCGGAAGCATGGATAAAGCAGATTACCAAGATATTTGATGTCTTGGGATGCTCCGAGGAGCAAAAGGTTCCACTTGCCTTTATGTTGCGGAGAGAGGCGGATTCTTGGTGGGAATCGGTAAAACGTACTCAACCAAATTTCTTGAAGATATCTTGGGAGAAGTTCCAGGAGTCATTCAACGACAAATACTTTCACGAAAGTATTAGCCACATGAAGGAGGTGGAGTTTATCAAGTTGGAACAAAACAATATGGCCAGTGTCGCAATACGAGGCAAAATTTGCGGAGTTATCACGGTTCGTCCCACTTGGTGGATAATGAAGAGAGAATGGCGCGAATGTTTTAAGAGGTTTGAAGCGGAGATACGTCAACATCTTATTTCTCATAAAGCGTGTTTGTATTCGGATGTTGTAAATAGGGCTCGATTAGTGGAGCGCGATAATGAGTCAACGCATGACTAAAAGAAGCGCGGTAAGCAAAATTATAATACCAATGAGAATAGTCATCGAGGCGGTGACAACAAGCGTGGAGGAATCAACGGGCGGATATGGTAACCACTTCGGTGGTAATCAGGGCCAAAACAATAAGAATGGACATTTCAAGAAAAGGAGATTCAACAATGATGGAAAGACGTCAGCACCAGCACCCGTTGTTAAGGAAGGAGAAAGACCACCTATCATATGCTTCAAATGCGGAGGAGAGGGACACATCAGTCCAAACTGCGTCATGCCGTCCAAAGCATGTTATAATTGTGGAAGAGAAGGTCACTTAGCTCGATTTTGTCGTTTACCGAAGACAAATTCAGCTAGGATGGAGGCACCAAAGGCCATCCCAGAAAATTCAAAACCGGTAGTGCAAGGGAGAGCATTTGTTGTGACCTCCCAAAGAGCAAGGAATCCGAATGAGGTCATCACGGGTAAGCTTATCATAAACTCTAATGAAGTCTATACTTTATTTGATACCGGTTCTACCCATTCTTTTATTTCTCCTACTTGCGCTCATCGATTAAATTTGACTCCGGAGAAATTAGACTTTGACTTATCTGTGGAAACTCCGTTGGGAGAAACCTTCATTACATCCACTGTTTATAAGTCTTGTTTGGTTCAAATCGGTACCCTCACATTACACTGTCGATCTTATTTCATTAAAAATACTTGCATTTGGCGTGATTCTAGGGATTGATTGGTTAACTACTTATCATGCAAAAATTGATTGTTTTAAATAAGGTTGTTAGCTTTCATATTCCTAATCAACCTATTATGCTGAATTCAAACGACCAAACCATTAAAATCAATCACGGTCATCTCAAGCCATAAAGCTATTCGTTTATTGAAAAAGCGGATGTCAAGCTTTCTTAGCTCATGTCACGATTTAAATAAAAATACGTCGATTTTAAACGATATTCCTATTGTTAATAAATTTCGACGTATTCCCAGAAGAACTTCCCAGCCTACCCAGGCGTGAAATTGAATTTTGTAGACGACCTTGAACCCTTACAAAACCTATTTCCAAAGCCCCATATCGAATGGCTCCTATTGAACTTCGAGAGTTAAAGACCCAACCGCGAGAATTGTTAGACATTGGCTTTATTCGTCCTAGTACTTCTCCTTGGGGTGCTCTGTTCTATTCGTGAAGAAGAAAGATGGGAGTATCGACTTTGTATTGATTATCGGGAGTTGAATCACGTCACCATCAAAAATAGGTATCCATTGCCACGTATTGATGACTGTTTGACCCGATTGCAAGGAGCCAAATTCTTTTCAAAGATTGATCTTCGTTAGGATATCACCAATTGAAGATTAGAACACCGACATTCCAAAGACGGCTTTTCGAACTCGATGCGGGCATTATGAATTCCTAGTCATGTCCTTTGGATTGACTAATGCTCCTAACTTGCCTTCATGGATATGATGAACCGAGTATTCAAGGAATATTTAGATCACTTTGTGGTCGTCTTTATTGATGACATCCTTATTTATTCCAAAAGCCGTGAAGATCATGAGCAACACTTGAGGTGACACTCCAAAAGCTTCGTGAATATAAGCTTTATGCCAAGTTGAAGAAATCGAGTTACGGCTTGAGAAGTAGCATTCCTTGGGCACGTGGTATCAAGTCATGGAATATCTGTTGACCCAAAGAAAGATTGAAGCTATTCAAAGTCGGGAACAACCTAAATCGATGATCAAAGTCGTAGCTTTCTCGGTTTAGGCTGGTTATTATCGGAGATTCGTGGAAGGATTTTCTCGAATCGCTATTCCATTGACTCAAATGACTCGGAAAGATACTGAGTTTCGGTTGGAGCGAAGAATGTGAGAAGAGTTTTCAAGAACTCAAGAGGAGACTTATTTCAAGACTGTTACGACAATACCATCGGCTCGGAGGGATTTGTCATCTCTGATGATGCTTGACAAAGGGTTGGGATGTGTTCTCATGCAACATGGAAAAGTAATAGCCTATGCCTCGCGACAACTCAAAGAATATGAGAGGAATTATCCTACTCATGATCTAGAGTTAGCGGTATTATCTTCTTGCACTTAAAATTTGGAGGCATTACTTGTATGGGGAGAAAGTGGAGATCTTCACGGATCATAAAAAGCCTCAAATATTTCTTCACTCAAAAGGAACTCAACATGCGACAACGACGTTGGCTTGAACTGCTTGAAAGATTATGATCATACCATCCAATACCATCCCGGAAAAGCGAAGCGTGGTAGGCGACGCATTGAGTGAAAATCATATGCAAGAAATCTGAGTGCGATATTGTCAATGAAGGACCATTTTGTGTGACTTGCAAAGGATGGAGATAGAATTAAAGACTCGAGGGGACGCGTGTGATGATAAGCGAGTATACGAGTAGAACCGACTTTAATTGATAAAGTTAAAATTGCTCAAGCTACGGACACTGGAGGCGATCGTATGAGGAAGAAAGTGCAAGAAGGTGCTATCTGGGAAGCAAGAATCGATGAAGAAGGAATACTTGAGTCAACTCCGGACTTTGTGTTCTAACGACCACGATTTAAAGTATAATATCATGATGGAGCGCACACAACACACCATTTGCAATCCATCTGGGAGTACCAAATGTATCATGATATTCGTCGTACATTTTGGTGGAGCAATATGAAGAGAGAGAGATAGCGTTTGTTTATCTCAAGGTGTCTAACTTGTCAACGAGTTAAAGCGGACATCAAGTACCAAAAGGTCCATTGCAACCACTTGAAATTCCGGAATGGAAGTGGGAGCACATTACCATGGATTTCATTACTGGGTCTTCCTAAGGTTTCTCAAGGCATTGATGCGATTTGGGTCATTATTGATAGGTTGACCAAGTCTGCTCATTTCTTACTGCCACGAGAAACTTATACACTTGAAACGTCTTGCTCGTATGTACATAAACGAGATTGTAAAGGCGCATGGTATCTTAAGGTATCCATAGTTTACGATCGAGACCCAAGATTCACTTCACGATTTTGGGTTAGTTTGCAAAAAGCTATGGGCACAGACTTACGATTTAGCTTCGGCATATCATCCTCGACGATGGACGGACAATCGGAGAGGACTATTCAAACTCTTGAAGATCTATTAAGACTCTGTGTCCTTGATTTCAAGGGGAGTTGGGACAAGTTCTTACCATTGGTGGAGTTTTCTACAACAACAGATTATCAAGCAAGTATTGGCATGGCTCCATTCAAGCGTTGTATGGAAGAAAGTGTCGTTCTCGATTATCTTTGGGATGAGGTGGGTGAAGCAACGTTGTTGAGACCGGAGTTGAATACGTATGACTACGGAAAAGATTCAAACGATCCGACAACGTATAAAAACCTCACAAAATCGACAAAAGAGTTATGCTGATCTTCATCGAAAGGACGTGGAATTCGATATAGGAGATCATGTGTTGTTAAGAGTTGCTCCATGGAAAGGAGTTACAAGATTTGGAAAGAGAGGAAAACTTAACCCTCGATTCATCGGTCCATTTTAATCCTCGATCGAGTAGGAACTGTGGCCTATAGACTGCTTTCTACTGCTTGAAATATGTCTCGTGTTCATAACGTTTTCACACATATCTATGTTACGTAAATATGTGAAAGACCCGAACCATATTATTGAGTTAGAACCCGGGACGAAATAGCGGAAGATTTGGCGTATGAAGAGGTTCCTGTTCAAATTTTGGATAAGAAGGAACATATTCTACGCTCCAAGGTTATACCTCAAGTCAAAGTTTTGTGGAGGAACCACGATGTTGAGGAAATGACTTGGGAGTTAGAATCTAAAATGAAATCAAGGTATCCTTACCTCTTCGACATACCAGTTGTAAGACCCCAGCTTTTATAAATAAAGATGAATTTTTTCTATAAATATTATTTTTGAATATTATGGAATAAATTTGATATAATGTTATAGTTGTGGGTAATATTTATAAATTTTGCAAAAGTATGCAAGTTGTTATAAAATATTACGTTTGGTCGGGGAATATTCTTTTTGTTAGGGAATATTAAATACAATGGCTCAATCATTGGTGGACCCCACTAGCGTAATTATTGTCGGATTGAGAAAACGACAAAAATATTTTATAAAAATAACGGCGGAGGTGTTCTGAGATTAAAAGCTGTTGAACTACCGGTGGTAAAAATATAATGTCTGGCGTAGTTGCATAGTAGCACTTGCAGTATTGATTATTGATGCTTACGTGAGAAGTCACTCATTATGCTCAATTATTACTACGATAATTCTTTGCATCATATCTCTTATATTATTGATTCAATTATCACGTCACAAAGATCATATGTTATAGTATTAAATCAATAATTGAGGCGACAAGTTATAAATGATTAATAATTGTTGAAAGATTAAATATGTGTTGATGAAAAAAATGATTTGTGGTAAGTTTGATTATTTTATGGGGGCTCATATGTAATCATCTAAGAGTCTCTTCATCGATAGTATTTACCTTCGTCGATAATTAATTACCTTCGTCGATAAGTAAATTACCCTTGTGAATAGTATTTACCTTCGTCGATAGTAATTACCTTCGTCGATAGTAATTACCCTTGTGAATAGTATTTACCTTCGTCGATAGTAATTACCTTCGTCGATAGTAATTACCCTTGTGAATAGTATTTACCTTCGTCGATAGTATTTACCTTCGTTAATAGTAATTACCTTTACCAGACGTCGAACCACTTGTCGTTTCACATTACTGAGCCGAACCACTTGTCGTTTCACATTCAGGTGTCGAACCGATCGTCGAAGCCACTTGCCTTTTTCACGGCGGTGCTAAGCTAGAAATCTTCTATAAATAGAGGCCTAGGGCTTCATTATTTTCACTTAATTCATTCAAGCTATAGAGAGAAAAGTATAGAGAGAATAAGAGAAAAGAAGAAGAGTATTTTGTTACTACACTGCTTTGCGATATTCAATCTCCTACCAAATGTAAGGGGTGTTATTCTTTCTTATTCATGAAGAAGAACTGTTGTTATTCCATTGCTTATTATTACATTTGAATAACTTTTGTATAAGTGGTTTACCCTATACTTGGTGACATTCTTCTATTATTACATTGGAACATCACATGCGTGTGTTTTACAGGACTGGTTCCGCTTTATTATTATTACATTGGAACATCACATGCATGTGTTTTACACCGGACTGGTTCCGCCTTCTTTATTATTATTACATTGGAACATCACATGCGTGTGTTTTACAGGACTGGTTCCGTCTTTATTATTATTCATTGGAACATCACATGCATGTGTTTTACACGGACTGGTTCCATTTTTTATTATTCTGCTTGGAATATCCTATCTCATGTGTTTTACATCGGATCAGTTCCATCTTTATTATTACATTTGGAACATCACACTTGCGGTGTGAATTTCACGACTGGTTCCGTTATTTATTATTACATTGGAATAACTTTTTCTGCATGCGCCACATCGCATGCATGGTGATTTCTTTTGTTATTCCATTCTTTATTATACCCAGTTGGTTTAAAACTTTGACTTATACTCCATGAAATTAGTAGAATATCCTTGATATTTGCGTTTCATCGATATCTTTTCATGGAAATATTCTTCCGATCATTCTTGAATTTTACTCTCTACAAAACAAGTATCATGTTGACAATTTGGGCGTTAATAATTCTGGGATAAAATAATTCTTGAACTTGTTTTATTGAATTCTTATATCATTGTCATCATCCTCATGTTTATATTTTTTGAAAGTCATCCGTGGCACATTAGTGCATAGATGGACTTGGTATGATTATGACCGAGAGACTATTCCGTTGTAATCATGGCCGTAATGTTACAAATGATGTGATAAAAATCCTCGATTAGTAGTAGTGCATTGATGGATGGCGATTGTTGGCATGATCATGACCATTAATGAATACACAAATATTCTTGGCCGTAGTGCATGAATAATTGTGGTCGTGATCTTAAAGAATATCCTTGGCCAGTAGTGCGGGGGTGATTCGATGATGTGAAATATTTATTAAAGTTTGAGTCTCGGCTATAAACGATGATGAAAAACCTTTTAAAACCTAAAAGATAGTAGACTTTATTTTCTACTTGACTCTTTTAATGGATTGCATATTCATTGCAGATTAAACTGGTTGTCTATTGTATTTTATCGGTTTAACATTATTGAAAGACTATTGATAATTTATTACGCATTATCTTAGTCATAATATTTCTTCTTGGGCTAGTTGAGCTCACCCTTTCTTTCACTTATTCTCTTGAAATGATAATATAGGCGGGACGAGTCGGGGAAACGAAGTGATGGTCACGAAGATAGCATTAGTAGTCCTCACTATTACGTAAAATAGTGTGATAATAATCTGTAATGAGGACTTTTTGTTTGAGTTTGTATAATATCTAGTAGAAGCGATATTTGTATTTAAACTCACGGTTTATGTCGTATATTGTACGGCAGCAGTTATGTTAATAAGTTGTTTTTTTTAAATTCTGTACCATGTAAGTGTCGACCCAAGATGGGTGATGTATACCTAATTTTGGGGGCGTCACAAAAAACTTTTTAAATCATAGAAAATAGTAGATTTTATGTTCTACTTGACTCTTCTAATGGATTGCTTGTTTCGCTGCAGTTAAACTTGTTGTCTATTATATTCTATTAGTTTAACATTGTTGAAGGCTAATGATAATTTATTCTGCATTATCTTAGTCATAATATTTTTCTTGGGCTAGTTGAGCTCACCCTTTCTTTCATTTATTCTCTTGAAGAAATGAGAACGTGGCCAAGGACTAGTCGGGGGACGAAGTGACGGTCCTGATGATAGAATTAGTAGTCCTCACTATTCTGTTAAATAGTATGACAATAAATGTAATGAAGACTCCATTGAGTGTGGATATTGTCTAGATGACAATATTCTTATTAAAACTCTTAGATTATGTTTTGTCGTATTTTACACGACTGTTGTATAATTAAGTTGTATTTGAATTTTGTACCATGTATTTGGCGACTCAAGATGGATGATGTATACCTGTTTTGGAGGCATCACGGTTGGTATCAAAGCTTAGGATATGATCCTGGTGAGATGTGAGACAAGAACTAGGAGGGAGAGGCGGGAATTCTTTGCTAGTATGACCTTCCTAAGTTTATTTGGTATTTAATTGGTCGATCGAGTATAGGGATAATATGTGATATGTTAATTAACCCTTGTTTTGTGGCGATTTTTGAAAATGGCATCCAAAAATGTTGAGATAAGCAATGAAGCACATGAGACCATTTGAGTCACCAACATCAATACCGAGGATAATGTGCAACAGGAAGACAATAATCCTCATGTAAATAATAACAACGATGAAATGGTGAATGATGGGATGTTCGGAGGCTTTATGCAATTCATGCAACATCGGTGAGAGGCTCTCTGTCCAAAATACGGTGGAAACACGACAACTCTCGGACGGTCACCGCTTCTAAGCGATTCAAGGAGCTGGGACCACCGGAGTTTTTGGAGAGCAAAAACCACTTAAAGGCGGAGGCGTGGATAAAGCGGATCAACAAGATATTTGATGTCTTGGGATGCTCAGAGGAGCAAAGGTTTCCTTTACCACCTTCGTATTGTTGAAAGCGAGGCAAATTCTTGGTGAGAATCAGTAAAGCGTACTCAACTTGCCTTGCTTCAAGATGTCTTGGGAGAAGTTCGAAGAATTGTTTCAACGACAAATACTTTCCTAAAAAGTATTAAATCACATGAAGGAGGTAGAGTTCATCAAGCTTGAGCAAAAAATATAACCGTAGTGGCGATCTGAAGCTAAGTTTGCCGAGTTGTTTCGGTTTGCGTCCCACTTGGTTGATAATGAGGATAGAATGACGCGGATGTTTCTAAGAGGTTTTGAAACCCGAGATACGTCAATACCTAATTTCTCACAAACTGTGTTTGTATTAGGATGTTGTGAATAAGGCTCGATTATTGGAGCGCGATAATGAGTCAACCCACCAAGAGAGAAGCGATCGACAAATCGATAATACCGGTGATAGCGATCGTCGAAGCGGTGACAAACAAGCGTGGAGGAATCAACATGCGAAAATGGTAATCACTTCGGTGGTAATCATGGCCATGACAATAAGAGTGGACATTTCAAGAAGAGGAGATTCAACAATGATGGAAAGACGTCAGCACCAGCACTTGTTGTTAAGAAAGGAGAACGACCGCCGATCATATGTTACAAATGTGGAGGGGAAGGACACATCAGTCCAAACTGCGTGATGCAGTCTAAAGCTTGTTACAATTATGGAAAATAAGGTCACCTAACCTGATTTTTTCGTGCACCAAAGTCAAGTCCAGTTGGGATGGAGGCATCAAAGGGTGTCCCAGACAAGACAAAATCGATAGTTCAAGGGAGAGCGTTTGTCGTAACCTCCCAAAAAGTGAGGAATCCGAACGAGGTGATCACGGGTAAGCTAATAATAAACTCTAGTGAAGTTTATACTTTATTTGATCTGGGTTCTACCCATTCTTTCATTTCTCTACTTGCGCTCAACGTTTAAATTTGACTCGGAGAAAATTAGACTTTGACTTATCTGTTGAAACTCCGTTGGGAGAAACCTTCATTACATCCACTTTTTATAAGTCTTGTTTGATTCAAATCGGTAACCGCATACGTTACACACTCGATCTTATTTCCTTGAAAATACTTGCATTTGATGTGATTTTAGGGATTGATTGGTTAACTACTCATCATGCTAAAATCGATTGTTTTAAATAAGGTTGTTAGCTTTCATATTCCTAACCAACCTATTATGTGAATTCAAGCAACCAAACCACTAAAATCAATCAACATTGTCGTATCAAGTCATAAAGCTATTCATTTATTGAAAATGGATGTCAAGCTTTCTTAGCCCATATCACGAATTTAAATAAAAATACGTCGATTTGAATGATATTTCTATTGTTAATAAATTTCTGACGTATTCCACGAAGAACTTCTGGCCTACCCCAGGCGTGAAATTGAATTTTGTATCGACCTTGAATCCGTACAAAACCCATTTCAAAAGCCTCGAATGGCTCTCTATTGAACTTGAGGAGTTAAAAACCCAACTACTGAGAATTGTTAGACATCGGTTTCATTCGTCTAAATCGTCTCGTCTCCTTGGGGTGCTCTGTTATTTGTGAAGAAGAAAGATGGAAGTATGCGACTTTGTATTGATTATCGGGAGTTGAATCATGTCACCATCAAAAATAGGTACCCGTTGCCTCGCATTGATGACTGTTTGACCCGGTTGCAAGGAGCCAAATTCTTTTCAAAGATTGATCTTTCATTAGGATATCATCGATTGAAGATTAAAATTGATGACATTCAAAAGCGCTTTTTGAGAACTTCGATGCGGGCATTATGAATTCCTAGTCATGTCTTTTGGATTGACTAATGCTCCTCTTTGCCTTCATGGACATGATGAACCAGTATTCAAAGAATATTTAGATCACTTTGTGGTCGTCTTTATTGATGACATCCTCATATACTCCAAAACCCGTGAAGACCATGAGCAACACTTGAGGCTGATCCTCCAAAAGCTTCGTGAAAACAAGCTATATGCCAAGTTGAAGAAATGCGAGTTCTGGCTTGAGGAAGTTGCATTCCTTGGGCACGTAATATCAAATCATGGAATATCTGTTGACGGCCGAAAAGATTGAAGCAATTCAAAGTAGGGAGCAACCTAAGTCGATGATAAAATGTATCGTAGCTTTCTCGACTTAGGTTGGTTATTATCGGAGATTCGTGAAGGGTTTTCTCAAATTTCTACTCCATTAACTCGGTGACTCGAAAAGATACAAAGTTCGGTTGGGCGAGGAATGTGAGAAGAGTTTTCAAGAACTCGAGAGAAGACTCATTTAGCACTTTGTTACGACAATACCATCGGCTCGGAGGGATTTGTCATCTCTGATGATGCTTGAGCAAAGGGTTAGGATGTGTTCTCATGCAACATGGGAAAGTCATAGCCTATGCCTCGCGATAACTCAAAGAATATGAGAGGAATTATCCTACTCATGATCTAGAGTTGGCGTGATCGTTTTTGCACTTAAGATTTGGAGGCATTACACATATGGAGAAGAATGTGGAGATCTATCTGGATCATAAAAGCCTCAAATATTTCTTCACTCAAAAGGAACTCAACATGCGACAACGATGATGGCTTGAGTTGTTGAAAGATTATGATCATACCATCGAATACCATCCTGGAAAAGCGAGCGTAGTAGTGATGCATTGAGTAGAAGATCATATCTTGAGCACGCAGTGCAATATTGTCAATGAGGCCCATTTTGTATGACTTGGAAATGATGGAAATAGAGTTAAAGACTCCAGGGACCCATGTGATGATGGCGAATATACGAGTGGAACCGACTTTAATCGATAAAGTTAAAGTTGCTCAAGCTACAGACCTGGAGCTGATACGTATGAGGAAGAAAGTGCAAGAAGGTGCTATTTCAGAAGCAAGAATCGATGAAGAAAAGAATACTTGAGTCAACTCCGGACTTTGTGTTCTAATGATTACGACTTGAAGTATAAAATCATGATGGAGGTATACAACACACACAGTTTGCAATCCATCACAGGAGTACTAAAATGTATCGTGATCTTGACATACATTTTGGTGGAGCAATATGAAGAGAGAGATAGCGGGGTTTATCTCAAGGTGTCTAACTTGTCAACGAGTCGGGCGAACATCAAGTGCCAAAAGGTCCATTGCAACCACTTGAAATTCTAGAATGGAAGTGGGAGCACATTACCATGGATTTCATTCTTGGTCTTCCCAAGGTTTCTCAAGGTATAGATGTGATTTGGGTCATTGTTGATAGATTGACCAAGTCTGCTCATTTTTCTGGATCTGAGAAACTTATACACTTGAGCGTCTTGCTAGTATGTACATAAACGAGATTGTAGATTGCATGGTATGCCGATATCCATAGTTTACGATCGAGACCCAAGATTCACTTTAAGATTTTGGGTTAGTTTGCAAAAAAGCTATGGGCGCGGTTTATGATTTAGTTTGGCATATCATCCTCAAGCGGATGGGCGATCGGAAAGGACTATTCAAACTCTTGAAGATTTATTAAGACTACTGTGTCCTTGACTTCAAGGAAGTTGGGACAAGTTCTTACCATTGGTGGAGTTTTCCTACAATAATAGTTATCAAACAAGTATTGGCATGGCTCCATTTGAGGCGTTGTATGGAAGAAAGTGTCGTTCTCGGTATCTTTGGGATGAGGTGGGTGAAGCAATGTTGTTGGGACCGGATTTGAGTGCGTATGACTATGGAAAAGATTCAAACGATCCGATGACGTATAAAAACCTCACAAGATCGAAAAAGAGTTATCTTGATCTTCATTAAAAGGACGTGGAATTGATATTGGAGATCATGTGTTGTTACGTGTTGCTCCATGGAAAGGAGTTACGAGATTTGGAAAGAGAGAAAAGCTCGATCCTCGATTCATTGGCCCATTTTAATCCTCGATCAAGTAGGAGCTGTGGCCTATAGACTACGCTTCTGCTTGAAGTATGTCTCGTGTTCATAACGTTTTTCACATATCTATGTTACGTAAATATGTGAAAGACCCGAACCACATTATTGAATTAGAACCAGACGAGATAGAGGAAGATTTAACATATGAAGAGTTACTGTTAAAATCTTGGATAAGAAGGATCATATTCTACGCTCCAAGGTTATACCTCAATCGAAAGTTTTTGTGGAAAAACCACGATGTGGAAGAAATGACACAGGAGTTAGAATCGAGAGATGAAGTCAAGATATCCTCACCTCTTGATATACAGTGCGTACCCTAATTTCGAGGATGAAATTTCATAAGAAGGGAGGTTGTAAGACCCCACTTTTATGAATAAAGAATAATTTTCTCGAAATATATTTTTGAATATTATGGTGTGGATTTGATATAATGTTATAGTTGTGGGTAATATTTACAAATTTTACAAAGTAAGCAAGTGGTTATATAATATTCGATTGGTGGGGAATATTCGTTTTAACATGGAATATTAAATACGATGGCACAATCATTAGTGGACCCCCTGGCGTAAGTATTATCGTAGTTAGTTAAAAATGACATAATTATCTTTTTATAAAAATAATGGCGAAAGTGTTCTGATTAAAAGCTGTTGAACTACCCGGTAGTAAAAGAAATACGATGTCTGGCGTGGTTGCATAGTAGTACCTGCGGTATTGATTATTGATGCTTACGTGAGAAGTCACTCGGTTATACTCAATTATTGCTACGATAATTGCGCATCATATCTCTCGTATTATTGATTCAATTATTGTCAAAGATTATCATCTGCATAATATATATATTATTAAATCAATAATTGAGAAGACAAAGTTATTCATATTATTATTTGCAATATTGACAATGTCTAGAAATTACATCGAGGAGAGGTTTGGTCACCTAATTGCGCGCGCGATAAGGAGAAAATCCTTATCGGAAAAGCCCCTCTTTCACAGGAATGACACAGTTGTTAAATATTGTGAATTATAATATTAATGATGAATAAGTTCGTGTTGATTAAAGATGAAATTGATAGTTCCATTGTGTTGGAATTATTAGTGTTAATGAAAATCGACATTTATTTCTATAATAATTGATGTCTGGAGGTTATATTGACCAATCGGGTAATTAACCGGATAAATGAGCAATTAATTACTATTAATTCACATAATTATAACTATTTGTTCACATGTGTGTACTATTGATTCACATTCTTGTACTATTAGGAGAGGTGGTGCAAGATTGATAATACTTGCATGGCTAAGTTAAAAATGGAGGTATAGTTAAATGTACTATATTATAATTTGTATTTTCACATGATTATAACTATTGATTCACATGATTGAACTATTGATTCACATTATTTACTATTAGGGGAGGTGGTGCAAGTTTGATAATACTTGCAGGACTAAATTAAAAATAAAGAAAAAGAGGAAGGTATTATCTTATAATATTTTGAGCCCCAAAAGCGTGCAATTATCGAAACTATATTTTTCTATAAATAGAAGCTCATTCTTCTTTCATTTTTGACCAATTCACTAAAGCTATAGATCAATTATTATAGAGAGAAAGAAGAAGAGACGTCTACTACCTCACTATTCCAGTATCCAGTCTTCTTCTAAGGCAAGGGGTATTATTCTTTCGTATTCATGAAGAGAGTTATTTTTTTCTTTAATACTCGTAAGGGTTGTTATTCCATTCTTTATTATTATGTTGGAATAACTTTGTCTATCTGCAATCTACATATACATGGTGAAATTCTTACATTATTCCATTCTTTATTATTACATTGGAATAACTTTGTCGCATGCGATCTATCGCATGCACAGTGAATTCTGTTATTATTCCATTCTTTATTATTACATTTGGAATATCACATACATGCGGATTATGCGTGACTGGTTCCATTCTTTATTATTACATTTGGAATATCACATGCATGCATGATTCTCGCGTGACTTTAGTTCCATTCTTTATTATTACATTGGAATAACACATGCATGCGGATTACATGCGCTGGTGAATAATTCTTTATTATTATTCCATTCTTTATTATTACATTGGAATAACTTTATGCATGTGGATTATGCGCATGCATGGTGAATGATCCTTCGTATTCATTCCTTATTAAATTGTGAAAATGATCTGTTTACGTGGATTATCGAATGGCGGGCAAAAATCCATTTGCGGTTTCATATATTCTATTATACTCAGTTGGTTAAAGTTTTGGCTTCTATACTCCTTGAAATTAGTGGAATATCTTTGATATTTGCGCTTCATCCGATATCTTTTCATGGAAATATTCTTACGAGCATTCTTGAATTTTACTCCACAAAGAAATATCATGTTGACAATTTGGGCGTTATTGATTTACGGATAAATTAAAATTATAAATCTTTAAAATTTATCCTTGAACTTTTTTTATTGAATTATTATGTCATTGTCATCATCCTCATGCTTATATTGTGATGAAAGTCATCTTTGGCTTACGTGCGTAGATGGACTTGGTATGATTATGACCGAGGATTATTCGGTATAATCATGGCCGTAATAATGTGACAAATGATGTGGTAAAAGTCCTCATTGGCACATAGTTCATTGATGGGCGAGTTGTTGGTGTGATTATGACCGAGGATTATTCGGTATAGTCATGACCATTGATGATTACATAAATATCCTTGGTAGTGTGATGCGAGATGATTCGATTTTATTTATTAAAATTTGAGTCTCGTGATAAAGTTGATGAAAAACTTTTTAAATCATAGAAGATAGTAGATTTTATGCTCTACTTGACTCTTCTAATGGATTGCTTGTTTCGTTGCAGTTAAACTTGTTGTCTATTATATTCTATTAGTTTAACATTGTTGAAGGCTAATGATAATTTATTACGCATTATCTTAGTCATAATATTTCTTCTTGGGCTAGTTGAGCTCACTTTCTTTCTTTTTTCTCTTGAAATGAGAATTCTCTTGAGAAAAATCGGATGATAGCATTAGTAGTCCTCACTATTTCTAAATAGTGTGACAATAAATGTAATGAGGACTCCATTGAGTGTGGATATTGTCTAGATGATAATATTCTTATTAAAAGTCCTCATTATTTTTGTCGTATTTTATAGTGTGACATAATTAAGTTGTAATGAGGACTCCATTGAGTGTGGATATTATCTAGATGACGTCACATAATCATTCTTTATTTAAATAAATCTTAAATTATGTTTTTGTCACATTTTACAATTCTCTCAAACAAAAGTACAAAATAAACTAGAATATTAAATACAATTACCAAATATTTGAATTTTGTATCACATAAGTATTTGATTTTTGATAGTTTAAGATGGGTGATGTTCAAGCACCAATCAAAAAAATACAATATTTTCAAGACTCTTTTAATCAATAACCACCAACAATAACCACCAACGAAGCATCACATTCAAGCAAGACCAATCAAAAAAATTACAATACTCCAAACAAAGTTTAATAACAATTCGTAAACATATATAACATATTTTATATTTTATATAATATGTATTTATATAATATATAATATAATGTGTATCTATACATACATATGTATATTACGTATATAATATAATATATATAATATAATACATATAATAGATATACATACAAACATATGTATATTACATTATAATAATATAATATAATATAATATAATATAATATAATATAATATAATATAATATAATATAATATAATATAACATCATTTTCTTAAATATTTAGAACCTATAAAACTAACCCTCTTCAACTTACAACTCCTTTTCTACCTAAATCTATCACAAAATCCAAATCCCTCTACATTCTTACTAACTCCCTTTTCTCTTCAAGAAAGACTACTACTTTTGTCAAACCTGTGTTCTCAAACAAAAATTTAAGTTAAAAAGAAATAAGAATAAAAAAGAAAATATACCGATAAATAGTACCTCATGTTACAAGAGAAGTAAAGACTTTTAAATTTAGCAAGCTTGCTAAGAATCATTAAAACTGCAAAATATTTTTAAAATTTGTTCGAACTTATATCGCATTAGTACAATATCATTCAAGCAACAATTTGTAATTTAAATAATACCTCTGCTACTGAAATTTCATCATGCTTGTAAATATCAATATTGATCCAATTTCAAGAAGCTTAATCTCCTATCTTTTACCCTCATATTCAGCTTACATGGTTTGTGAGTTGTACATTACAAAACTTCACTCATCCTTTTCAAGTCAAACTCTATGTCCTACATTTATAGTAAGTTTTAAATTACAAAATTTTCACTTGGCACAATTGTGACGCCCCCAGAATAGGTCCAGACAACCCATTCTGGGTCGCCAGATATACGATACAGAATCCAACTACAAACTTCAATTATACAACTGTCGTGTAAAATACGACAACACAATGCTGAGAGTTTTAATGCAAATATTGTCTCCTAGACAATATCCAAACTCAAATAAAATCTTCATTACAATTATTATCACACTATTTTACAAAATAGCGAGGATACTAAAATAACCATCTTTGGAATCAAACAAGTGAGATTAAGGATAAATATTATAGATTTATAATTCAATTTATCCAGAGTCCAAGAATATCCAAATTGTCAACATGATGATTAATTGTGGAGTAAAATTCAAGAATAATATTCATGTATCAAAAATAATTTTGGACAGAAAAGAATTCAATTTTGTCGTGAATAGTACCCCATGAATAGTACCCTGAGTGAATAATACCCCGAATGAATAGTACCCTGAGTGAATAGTACCCGAGTGAATAGTACCTGAACATAAATAGTATCCCGCCATAAGAAAGTTAAGACCAATAGTGGAAATACTAGATGAAACACAAACTATTAAGAATATTCCACTAATTTCAAGGGTTTTCACCATTTAATAATAATGTTATGGAAGCAAACAATAAATTTGTACCATAAATGGAGAAATACGAAAGAAGACGATATCCCTTGATGAGTAAAAAAGAAATGACATCTCATACGAGTATAAAAGAATATACAAAACTGCAAATAGATTTTCACCCGTCATGCGGTAATTTACGTAGACAGATCATTTCCACAATTTAATAAAGAATGAATGCAAAAGGTCATTCACTATAGTTTCTCTCTCTATATTTTTAGTGAATTCGTAAGAGATAATGAAGGAATGGGCTTCTATTTATAGGAGAATGGACTACATAATAACTAATTCATGAACGGTCCAGATTGATTTACTATTAAGACAGACGATCCATATTGATTTACTATTAAAACTTAAAGTAACGGTCCAAATTGATTTACTAGTATAACTTTTCACCGCGGTCCATATTGATTTACTATTATAACTTCAACCAACGGTCTGAAAAATTAGCACATCTCCTCATGGAATAATAAGTCAAACTTATAACAAATGCCTCATAACAAACCCCTTTATTTATATCACAAATTGAATCGAATATTTACCACAAATCACTTATCTTTAATCAACTTATCTTTAATCTTTCAATAATTATTCATCATTTAATATTATAACTCACAATATTGGCAACCAGATCGTTCCCAGGAAAGAGGGGGATTTTCGATAAAGATTTCCCGTTATTGGCATGCAATTAGATAACCTAACCCCTTTCCTCGACATAACTTTCTAGAAATTTTCAATAATACAAATAATAATATGAATAACTGTGTTGTCTCAATTATTAATTTAATAAAATAAAATATTGTGCAGATAATACGTACAATAATTGAATCAATAATATGAGATACTATGCAGCAACGTAACTACTGTAGCAATTATTGAATGAGATTGAGTGACTTCTTACGTAAGCATCAATAATCAGAGATACTGTGCAATACCGTGTGCTACTGTACAACAACGCGTAATACTGTTCTTTTATCACCGGTATTTCAATAGTTAACGGTAAAAGTTTTGCCGTTATTTTTATAAAAAGGTTAACTCTGTTGCTTTCCATATTCGACGGTCATTTCGTTGTGGGGTCCGCCAATGATTGTGCCGTCGTACAGATATTCCCCGATAAAAAGAATATTCCTCGACCAAACGAATATTTTATAACAACTTGCTTACTTTATAAATTTTTCACATATCACCCTTAACTTTAAACTTTTATCAATTTAACCATTTACTAAATAGAATAATAATTATAAGAAAAATTGAATACTTTTATTTCATAAAATTCGGGGTCTTATAATCTCCTCTACTTACAAAATTTCTCCCTGAAATTTACGTACTTGGTATGTTGAAGAGGTGAGGATACCTTGCTTTCATTTCAGATTCTAACTCCCAGGTCATTTCCTCAATATTATGGTTTCTCCATAAAACTTTGAGTTGAGATATAACCTTTGAGCGTAGAATACGTTCTTTCGTATCCAAGATTTTAACAGGTACCTCTTCATACGTTAAATCTTCTACTATCTCGTCTGGTTCTAATTCAATAATGTGGTTTGGGTCTTCCACATATTTACGTAACATAGATATGTAAAAAACGTTATGAACACGAGACATACTTGGCGGTAAAGCGAGTCTATAGGCCACATCTTTAACTTTATCGATTAAAGTCGGTTCTACTCATATATTTGACATCATCACGTGGGTCCCTAGAGTCTTTAACTCTATCTTCATCATTTGTAAGTCATACGAAATTGGTCTTTATGTTTGACAATATTGCACTCGTACCCGCATATGATCTTCTACTCAACGCGTCAGCTACTACGTTTATTTTTTCAGGATGGTATTATTAGAACAAGTGCTGAAATGAATTTCCTCTTGAGTTCTTAGAAGCTCTTCTCACATTCCTCACTGCATCCAAATTTTGTATCTTTTCGAGTCAGTTGAGTTAATGAAGTGGCGATTCGAGAAAATCCTTCCACGAATCTTCGATAATAACCAACTAAGCCTAGAAAGCTACATATTTTGATTACTGACTTAGGTTGCTCTCAACTGTGACTCATATCCTTACCTTGGGATAACACCTCACAATGGCACCTATCAGTTTGCCATCGCACAAATACAACGTCACCTATGGAGAGTCTGGCTTAGGTGCATTCCACAATAGAAGTCACCAGATAGAGGCTCGGGTACCAACTCCTGTAGTTGGGTTTTTAACTCCTGAAGTTTAATAGGAGTCATTCGATATGAGATTTTAAAAATGGGTTTTGTACCGCGTTTAAGGTCAATACAAAATTAAATTTCACGCTCTAGGGGTAGGCCATGAAGTTCTTCAGGAAATACGTTAGGAAATTTATTAACAACAGAAATGTCATTTAAATCTGACGTATTTTTGTTTAAATCCATGACATATGTCATTTAAATCTGACGGATGCTAAGAAAGCTTGACATCCGTTTTTCAATAAACGAATGACTTTATGGCTAGAGATGACAATGATTGACTTTATTGGATTGGTTGCTTGAATTCACACAATCGGTTGGTTAGAAATATGAAAGCTAATAACCTTACGAAAACAATCAATTTTAGCATACTGAGTAGTTACCAATCAATCCCTAAAATCACATCAAATGCAAGTATTTTCAAAGAGATGAGATCAGCAGGTAAAGTGAGGGTGTCGATTTGAATCAAACAAGATTTATAAACAGTGGAGGTAATGAAGGTTTCTCCCAATGAAGTTTCAACTGATAAGTCAAAGTCTAATTTCTCCGGAGTCAAGTTTAAACGTTGAGCACAAACAGGTGAAATAAAAGAATGGGTAGAACCGGTATCTAATAAGGTATAGACTTCGCAAGAGTTTATGATTAACTTACCCGTGATAATGTCGTTCGGGTTCCTCGCTTTTTGGGAAATTTCGACAAACGATCTCCCTTAAACTACCGACTTTACCTTGTCTGGGACAACCTTTGGTGTCGCCATCCCAGCCGGACTTGACTTCGCTGCATGATAAAATCGAGCTAAATGACCTTCCTTTCCACAATTGAAACACACTTTGGGTTGCTGCGTATAGTTTAGACTATATGTCCTCATGTCCGCAATTGTAGTGTGACGCCCCCAAAATAGGTATACATCACCCATTTTGAGTCGCCAAATACATGGTACAGAATTCAAATAAAAACTTCATTTATATAATACGACAAAATGTAGCTGAGAGTTTTGACACGAATATTGTCTTCTAGACAATATCCAAACTCAAATGGAGTCTTCATTACAATTATTATCACACTATTTCATAGAATAGTGAGGACTACTATAGCCACCAACTCGGACCATCACTCCGTTCCCCAACTAGTCCCGGATACGTTCTCATTTCCTGAAGAGAACAATGAAAGCAAAAGGGTGAGCTGAACTAGTCGAGTAAAAAATATTATGACTAAGATACTGCAGAATAAATTATCGTTAGCCTTCAACAGTGTTAAACTGATAGAATATAGTAACCAACAAGTTTAACTGCAGCGAAATAAGCAATCCATTAGAAGAGTCAAGTAGAACATGATATCTACTATCTTCTATGATTTAAAAAGTTTATCATCAATTTTATCATTGAGACTCAGCTCAATAAATAATCCACATTACTGAATTATCCATGCACTACGGGCCAATGATATTCATTAGTATCACGTCCATGAATTATCCATGCACTACGAGCCAAGAATATTCATGTTATCACCAATAGTCATGATCATGCCAACAACTATCCATCAATAAACTACGGGCCAATGAGGAATTTTACCACATCATTTATAACATTACGGTCATGATTATACCAAATAATCCCTGGTCATAATCATACCAATCAACAGTCCATCTATGCACTACGGGCCAAAGATGACTTTCATCACAATATAAGCATGAGGATAATGACAATGATATAAGAATTCAATTAAATGAAAGCAAAGGATAAATTTTAAAGATTTATAATTCAATTTATTCATAATTCAAGAATGTCCAAATTATTAACATGATACTGCTTTGTGGAGTAAAATTCAAGAATAATATTGTATCAAAAATAATTTGGACAGAAAAGAAATTAATTTTTGTCATAAATAGTACCCCAAGTGAATAGTACCCGAATGAATAGTATCCCGTGAATAGTACTTTAGGAATAGTACTCTGTGAATAATAATTTGTGAATAGTACCGTATTTATGAATAATGCCCATGAATAGTACTCTGTGAATAGTACCGTCTGTATGAATAGTGCCGTATAAATGAATAGTACTCCGGCATGAAAAGCTTAAAATTTAACAAGAATGTTCAGAAAAATATCCTTATGAAATGATACTAGATGAAGCGCAAATTTCAAGGATATTCTACTAATTTCACGGAGTATAGAAGCAATACTTTAACAAAATGAGTGTAAAAATAGGAATACGAAATGAAATAATATTACTTACATACTACAGTGTATGGAAGAAAATATTATTTCATGCGAATATTGAACAAAAATAATATCTCTTACCTTAGTAGGTGACTGGATACTGCAATAGTGAAGTAACAAAATACTCTTCCTCTTTCTATCTATAGTTTCTCTCTCTATAGTTGCTCTTGTGAGTATTAGTAAATTGGTGACAATGAAAGAAGAAATAAACTTCTATTTATAGGAAAATATAGTTTCGATAATTGCACGTTTAGGGGCTCGAATTATTACAGCTTAGTACCTTCATCTTTACCTCTATTTTTAATTTAGTCCTTCAAGTATTATTAATGTTGCACAACCTCCCCTAATAGTAAATGCATGTGAACCAATAGTTCCATGCATGTGAACAAATAATTATTTGCATGTGAACTAATAGTAATTAATTGTTCATTTATTCGATTAATTACCCGTTTGGTCAATAATAACAAAACCAGCCAATCACAAAATTACCTCCTTTGAGGGTAAGTGGGTCACGGATGAATTAAAAAAAATTAAATGAATAAACATCTTTAATCAACACGAACTTATTCATCATTAATATTATAACTCACAATATTAACAACCAGATCATTCCCAGGAAAGAGGGGGCTTTCCGATAAGGATTTCTCCCTATTGGCGCGCAATTAGGTGACCAGACTTCTTTCCTAGACGAACTTTTTAGACATCGTCAATAATGCAAATAATAATATGAATAACTTTGTCGTCTCAATTATTGATTTAATAATATAAAATATTACACAGATGATACTGTGACAATAATTGAATCAATAAATATGAGAGATATTATGCAACAATTACTGTGACAATAATTAAATAAAACTGAGTGACTTCTCACGTAAGCATCAATAATCAAAGATCTTTATACAATCTTGTGTCTTGCTACTATCTGCAACCACGCGTATTCTTCATACTTTTACCATCGGGTATTTCAACAGTTTAACGGTAAAACTTTTGCCTTTATTTTTATAAAAAGTTATTTATGTCGTTTTCTAACTCCGACAGTAATTCCGCTATGGAGTCCACTTATGATTGTGCCGTCGTACGAATATTCCTTGATAAAACGAATATTCCCCCACCAAACGAATATTTTATGACAACTTGCTTACTTTGCAAAATTTATAAATATTACCCACAACTATAACATTATATCAAATCCACACCATAATATTCAAAAAATATATTTCGAGAAAAATTAATCTTTATTCATAAAAGTTGGGGTCTTACATGTAGCATACGACCGGTGATCGTTCTCCTTCCTTAGAAGCGGGTGCTGGTGCTGCTGTCGATGTCTTTCCGTCATTCTTGAATCTTCTCTTCTTAAAATTGTTCCCACTTAGTTCACTTCTCCTATTATCTTGGCCATGATTACTACCGAAGTGGTTACCATTTTTGGCATGATAATTTCTTCCACGATGGTTATCATTGTTCCGATGGTCGTTGCCACCGGTACGATTATTATCGTGTTGTTGGTCGTTATCTTTTGGTTGAGCTGACTCATAATCGCGTTCCAATAACTGAGCCCTATTCACAACATCTGAATATAAACAAAGTTTGTGAGAAATGAGGTATTGACGAATTTCGGGCTTCAAACCTCGTAGAAATATTCACATCATACGCTCCTTGTTATCTACCAAATGGGATGCAAATCGGGATAACTCCATAAACTTAGCCTCGTATTGCGATACGATCATATTGTTCTGCTCCAGCTTGATGAATTCCACCTCCTTCATGTGACAGATACTTTTTGGAAAGTACTTGTCGTTGAACAATTCTTGGAACGTCTCCAAAGACATCTTCAGTGCAGACAGATAAGTACGTTTTACAGATTTCCACCAGTAATTTGCCTCTCCGTGCAACATAAAGGTGGCGAAGGGAAACTTTTGCTCTTTAGTGCATCCCAAGACATCAAATATCTTGGTAATCTGCTTAATCCATGTCTTTGCCTTAAGTAGCTCTGGCTTTCCTAAAAACTCTGTAGGTCCCAACTCCTTGAATTGCTTAGCAGTGACCAGCCGGGAGTTACAATTGTTTTCACCTGTATTTTGAACATGAGTATAAGACCCCAACTTATTATAAATGAAATTGAATTTCCTCTATTTATTATTTTGAAATAGTAATGGTTGATTTGATTAATGTGGTTAGTTATGGGTAAAATGCGCAAATATTTCAAATAAGCAAGTGGTTATAAAATATTCATTGTTGTCGAGAATATTCGTTTGGTCGTGGAATATTCTTCTTTGTTGGGGAATATTCGATGCGACGACCTGACCTTGTGTGGGTCCCATAACTGAAAGCGATTGGATGAAGAAAATGACAAGTATAAGTTATTTATAAATAACTACAGTGTAAGTATTCTGATTATCTTTGTTGAAATACTTGGTGGTTAAAACACAAGAAGCACACGGTATTGCACCAATTATTAATTCTTACGTGAAGAGGCACTACTCAATAATTATTACGATAATTCTTTGTTTAATATTTTATTTTATTGATTCAATAATTGCTATGTTGATATCTTATATTATTGTTGTTTCAATAATTGTCACTACTGATGATTTTTCCATTATCGAGGCGATAATTCATATTATTTGAATAATATTATTAGATAACATTATTGGCAATGTCTAGAAAGTTACATCGAAGGAGAGGTTTGGTCACCTAATTGCTTGCTTAGTAAGGAGAAATCTTTATTGAAAGCCCTCTTTCCTCAGTAGTAAATCTGAATTGGTTATCGATTATTGTGATTACGTAATATTATTTGTGAATAATTAATTATTGATTTATATGATGAGGAAAATATTCATTTTATGTGGATATAGATGGAGAAATTTTTAATGTGACAATTGTTGAAAATTAATATTTTATCTTTTACGATAAAATAATTCATTTAAATATATTATTATATTATAATAATATAATAATGGTGATATTTTTACAATGAATGTGGGATATATGAGTATATGAGGAGGAAGAGTATTTTTGTTACTAAAAATATTTAAAATATGTTTTTCATGTTTGTGGACCCCATTTCTTGACTGAAATTTGATTATAGCCTGCAAAATCATCCGTATATGGATTTCGGTCAATTTCTGTTTGAAATTTAGAAAAACTTTCTTCTGCAAAGTTGTAGAGAATTAAATTTCCTATGGAATGGACATAAGATTTGATTTTTTCTGATTAAAGGGCTATTTATTATGAATTATTGAAGTTCCGAAGTTCCGGAATAATTAATTTTTGGAGTTTAAAATGTTTTTTTAAGAAAAATGTTTTTAACAAGTTGGTGGGCCCCACTAGTATTGCAAATGTGCTGAGTTCAGTTTTTCAAAGTGGGCGTAGGAAAATTTTATAATTATATTAATATTTTATTAAATTTTCTGCTTTGGTGTTCTAAGCAATTTTCTATAAATAGGGTGCTTAGGTTAGAATTAAAAATCACACCAGAAGCAAGTTTTCTCTCTCTTTCTCTCTCTATATTATCGAGCGTATTCTTGTGAGTATTTTGATACTTTGAGTGTTGCTATATCTGATGCAAGTTCCTTGAAGACTATATCCAGTATTCGGTCCAAGTCTTGTCTTTTTCGAGGTAAGGGATGTTATTTGTTTTAAAAAATGATATTATTTCTTCTAATATCATTATGCCAGAATATTGGTAAGATTTTTCTTGTGGAATTCTTGTCTTTAGTGTCGGGGTTATTATTCACGTATACTGCACTATTCACGAATACAGCACTATTCACAGAAAAATTAAAATTTTATTTTTTATCCAAAATATTTATTATGGATACTAGCTTTAATTGTATCCATGTTTTGATCATTCTTGAATTTTACTCCACTATGGTTATTTATGAAGTATTTTTGAACTGAGATTGTTTAAAGTACGAATCCTTAATATTTATTCTTTTGTTTCACTGGATTCGTTTTCTTTAAAATATTTTTCATCATCCTCAGTCTTAAATGATTATATTACTTAATATCTTTGGCCTGTAGTGCAAAGATGAATGATTTTCTGATGAATATCTTTGGCCCGTAGTGCAAAGATGAACAGGTGTTGAGATGAACATGACCAACTGATGAATATCTTTGGCCTGTAGTGTAAAGATGAATATTTGATTCAAGATGTATATTGATTGATGTTACAGGGATAAAATATTGATGATGTACTTTTAAATTCATAGATTATAGTAGATTTCATTCTCTACGTAACTTTTCTATGAATTATTATTTTCGCTGCGAATATTGATCTGAAACTTGTCTGTTATATTCTCTCAGATTTTTCCCTGTTGAAGACTAACGATAATTTGTTCTATATTATCTTAGTCATAATATTCTTTACTAGGTTAGTTGAGCTCACCCTTTTCCTTTTTGTTCTATTTTTCTTCTCAGGAGGCGAGAATGTAGCAAGTACTAGTTGGGGTATGGAATGATGGTTCTAGAAGTTGTCTTAGTAGTCCTCACTATTTTGTAAAATAGTGTATCAATAATTGTAATGAGGACTTATTTAAGTGTGGATATTGTCTAGATGACAATATTTGTATTTAAACTCATAGTTTACGTGTTGTTGTATTTTGCACGACAATTGTATTAATAAAGTTGTAGTTGTTTTTGTACCATGTATTTGGCGACTCAGAACGGGTGTTGTATACCTATTTTGGGGGCGTCACAATGAGTCTCTCTCGTTTGGTGTTGTATGAATTGTAAAAAGCTCATAAACACCCCATCATTCATCATTTGGTCGGTGTTATTTATTTATATGAGGATTATTGCCTTCTTACTGCACATTATCCTGGTTATTGATTTACGGTGTCTCAACGGTTTCATGTGATCTATTGCTTATCTCAAAATTTTCAGCTACCATTCTCAAATACTACCACAAAATAAGGGTTAATTAAAGAAATTAACATGCCACATATTATCCATATATTCTGACCGACCAATTAAATAACAAATAAGCTTAGGTAGGACACACTAGCGAAAGTTTTACTCGTCTATCCTCTCCTAGTTCTAACCTCAGATCTCCGACAGAGATCATATCCCTAAGCTCTGATACCAACTATGACGCCCCTAGAATAGGTCCACACAATCTATTCTAGGTCGCCAGATATACGCTACAGAATCTAAATACAAACTTCAATTATACAACTGTCATGCAAAATACGACAACACAATACTGAGAGTTTTAATATAAATATTGTCTCCTAGACAATATCTAAACTCAAATAAAATTCTCATTACAATTATTATCATACTATTTTACAAAATAGTGATGATTAATAAAATAACTATCTTGGACCACTATTCCACTCTCGACTAGTCCCAGCTACATTCTCACCTCCTGAGAAAAATAATGGAACAAAAAGGAAAAGGGTGAGCTCAACTAGTCCAGTAAAAAATATTATAACTAAGATAATGTAGAACAAATTATCCTTAGTCCTCAATAGGGAAAAATATGATAGAATACAATAGACAACAAGTTTTATATCAACAACTACAGCGAAAATAACAATCCATTAGAAGAGACAAGTAGAGCATGATGTCTACTATCTTCTATGATTTAAAAATCCATCATCAATATTTTATCCCTGTAACACAACTCAATAAATAATTCACATCATCGAATTATCCATGCATTACGGGCCAAGGATATTCGTTAGTATCACCAAGGTCATGATCATGTCAAACAACTGTCCATCTATGCACGATGGGCCAAAGAGAACTTTCACCACATCATTTGTCTATAATAGTACAGGTCATGATTATACCAATATAAAATTCTTGGCCATAATCATACCAATCAACAGTCCATCTATGCACTACGGGCCAAATATGACTTTTACCACAACATAAGCATAAGGATGATGACAATGATATAATGAATCAAACAAGTGAGATTAAGGATAAATATTAGAGATTTATAATTCAATTTATCCAGAGTTCAAGAATTTCCAAATTGTCAACATGATAATTAATTATGGAGTAGAATTCAAGAATGATATTCATGTATTAAAAATAATTTTGGACAGTAAAGAAATCAATTTTGTCGTGAATAGTACCCCATAAATAGTATCCGAGTGAATAGTACTCGAATGAATAGTACCCAAGTGAATAGTACCCCGACATAAATAGTATCCCGCCATAAGAAAGTTCAGACTAATAGTGGAAAAATTAGATGAAACACAAACTATTAAGAATATTCCACTAATTTCAAGGGTTTTCAGCAATTTAAATAACAAGGTTATGGAAACAAACAATAAATTTGTACCATAAATGGAGAAATATGAAAGAAGACGATATCTCTTGATGAGTACAAAAGAAATGACATCTCATACGAGTATAAAAGAATATACGAAACTGCAAATGAATTTTTACCCGTCATGCGGTAATTCGCGTAGACAGATCATTTTCATAATTTAATAAAGAATGAATACAAAGGGTCATTCACCATGCATGCGGTAGTCCACGTAGATAGGTTACTGCTACGAATTAATAAAGAATGAATACGAAGGGTCATTCACCATGCGTGCGGTAGTCCGCGTAGATAGGTTACTCCCGGAGATTAATAAAGAATGAATACGAAGGGTCATTCACCATGCATACGGTAGTATGCGTTGACAGGTTACTCCCGCAGATTAATAAAGAATAGAATGACAACGCTTATGAGTATTGAAAGAAAATAATATTCTTTACGAATACGAAAGAATAATACCCCTTACCTTAGTAGAAGATTGGATACTGCAATAGTGAGGTAGCAGAATACTCTTCTTCTTTTTCTCTATAGTTTCTCTCTCTATAGTTTTAGTGAATTCGTAAGAAATAATGAAGGAATGAGCTTCTATTTATAGGAGAATGGACTAAATAATAACTAATTCATGAACAATCCAGATTGATTTACTATTAAGACAGACGGTTCATATTAATTTACTATTAAACTTAAAGTAATGGTCCATACTGATTTACTATTATAACTTTCAACCAGCGGTCCATATTGATTTACTATTATAACTTTCCACCAGCAGTCCATGATTTACTATTATAACTTCAACCAACGGTTCATATTGATTTACTATGATTTACTATTATAACTTCAACTAACGGGCCATATTGATTTACTATTATAACTTCTACCAACGGTCTGAAAAATTAGCACATCTCCTCATGGAATATAATAAGTCAAACTTATAACAAACGCCTCATAACAAACCACTCGATTTATACCACAAATTAAATAAATATTTACCACATATCACTTATCTTTAATTAACACATTTTTAATCTTTCAACAATTATTCATCATTTAATATTATAACTCACAATATTGACAACCAGATCGATCCCAAAAAGAGAGGACTTTCCGATAAAGATTTCTCCTTATTGGCGTGCAATTAGATGACCTAACCCCTTTCCTCGACAGAACTTTCTAGACATTGTCAATAATAAAAATAATAATATGACTAACTGCGTCGTCTTAATTATTGATTTAATAAAATAAAATATTATACAAATAATACTGACAATAATTGAATCAATAATATGAGATATTATGCAGCAACTACTGTAGCAATTATTGAATGAGATTGAGTGACTTCTTACGTAAGCATCAATAATCAGAGATACTGCGATCTTGAGTGTCTTCTTGTCAGCAACAACGCGAGATTAACATATATAACATATTTTATAAAATATATATAATAATATACACTACAAGAAAAAGATTTATTTCCGATGGAATTATTGTTGACTAAACATATTCAGTCGATGTTAATATAAGACCGACCGAATATTTAGTCGACATTAATTCAGTTGGAATTAATGTATCCTCGACTGACCTCAGTCGAATTTAAGATCTTCTCCTTGGCGCGAGGGTTTCCTTGGTAGCGAATATATAGTTAATGGAATATATGTCATCCGCGTTGAATAATTAAATCGAGGTATCCTAACTTGACGAGATACTGATCAATGGAATTTCTTGAAAATAAACTTAAAAAAACCCTTCACCTTCCATGCGTCCTCTCATTTTCATTTTTCTCTCTATTTCTACATTTTATTCTCTATACCATTGATCTCTCTCTCTCCACCGGTCCCCCTCTCCACCTCCACTGGTCCCCCACCCCGCACTTTGGTACCCCTCTCCCCAACCCATTCGTCCCCCCACTTGACACCACCACCACCTTGGTACCCCACCCCTCTCCCCTGTCGGCGTCGTCCCCATTTCCCACCCTTGGCCGGTAGTCCCGGTTGGTACCCACCCCACCCTCGGGTTCCTCCACTCCCAAACCCAAACCCTTCCCTTTCTACCCCCCCTCTCCCCAGACCCTAACCCACCCGGCCTCACTGTCATCACGGTCACGACCCTTCTTGCCATTCATCTGGAGGCTATGCCCGTCGCATGACTAGACTCTCTTCTTTCGTAATTTTCCAGGTATTGAGTATATATATATATATATATATATGTTAGTAGTATGAAATTTAAGTATGAAATTTGTGTATGAATTTGGTATTATAATGTGCAATTGGTCTAAATTTATTTTGTTTTTGGATTGATAATGTATAATGTATATATGAATTCTGTTTTTGGTCATTTGGGTCTGAAATTGGTCATTTGTAGCCTCTGTACATGTATAGCAGTGTAATTGAAGTGTATATTTCTTTTATGTAATTGCAGTGTAATTGGTCATTTGGTCTGTTATTGTTTGGTTTTATTTTCTTTTATGTAATTGCAGTGTATATTTCTTTAATTTCAATATTGTATGTTGTATGTTAATAACAGTAAGTAATTTTATGCTTGATATTTCCGACGAAATTTCCCACGAAATTCTGTTAGAATTCTTGAGATGCAAAATCTGTTGCTCTAATAACTATTTATTACTTAATTTACTAATACTAAATTCACTAATTAAGTAGCATTTACTTAATTAGTTTTCGACAAATAATTTATACTTCAAATATCAATTATTTTAATCAACTTAATTAAAAAACAAAATAAAATAAAAATTCACTATTTAATATACTAATATATAATTCGAATAAAATAAAATAAAGTTTAATAAATGAAATAAATATAATTTAATATATAAATAGATTAAATTAAAAATAAAAATTATTAAAAATAAATAAAATAAATAAAACAATAAATTTCATTAATTTAGTTTATTAAATAAAATAAATTTTAAAAATGAGATAATATAATATAATAAAAAATAAATTAAATTAAAATAATTAATAAATTAAAATAACATAAAATAAAAATAAAATAAAATAAAATAAAATAAAATAAAATAAAATAAATTTAATAAATTAAATTAAATTAAATTAAATTTAAATTTAATTTAATTTAATAATTAATAAATGTTATAAGGTAGTTTAATTTAATTTAATTTAATAAAAAATTTAAAAATTATATTATATAATACAAAAATAAAATAAATTAAAATAAAACAAAATAATTAATAAAATAAATTAAAATAATAAATTAAAATAATACATTAAATCAACTCAAAATAATAAACTAAGTAGCATTTGCTTAGTTGGGATGCAATTCAAAGAGACCTGAATATATAAGAATGTTGTCATGAAAAATATAATATACTTTGCAACTTAATTAGAAACCCGTTTGACAAGTAGGAGTGAATATCGAACATTAGTCTCTATAGATTCCAAATAACAATTCTAATAAACTAAGTACTGTTTACTTAGTTTATCATTGACAAAATAAACTAAGTAGCATTTGCTTAGTTTGCCACAATTTTCAATAAACTCGATAATACTCTACCTACATATATATATATATATATATATATATATATATATATATATATGTGTACTCTTCCTTGTATGCAGGATTCGACGTAGCGATTCATTAATAGTACTCAATCGGTTCCTCGACAACAATTAAAAAAAAAAAAGTCGTAGTTTACATTTGTGTCTTATACTCGAATAATAAAGTTAATTGAATTATTGAAGACATTCCTCATCATTCCATCATATGATGCCAACATACGGAAGGGTTCCATTAAGTTGTTGAACAAAGTTGTAGGTTAAGCAACCCTCCAGATGAGCAAGACGATCACTTCTCTACTGGGAATGAAGCATTGCACGATATGGGTCCAATCCATGGCGTAGGCAACCTCACCACTCCAATTCCTCGGATGGGTATTTGGGTGGTGAGGGTTGCTTTAACTTGAACTTTGTTCAATATTCTTAATGGAACTCCTTCTGGATGTTGTCATCTCAACTCATTGATGGAACAAATGAGAATGTCCGCAGAATTCAATTAACTTTATTAATAGAGTATAGGACACAAACAGAACTACGACCTTTTTTTCCGATCTGGACATACATGAGAACGGGTTGGAGTACTATTAGTTGCAATCAGAATTAATATGAAACTTAGATTTACAACTAATAAACTAAGTAGCATTTCTTTAGTTTTCCCGTAATTTTCAATAAACTCAATGATACTCTCCCTTTGTTCTTCAATACACTCATAAATATATATATGTAATATACTTTGAAACTTAGAAACCCGTTTGACATTCACTCGGTAGGAGTGAATGCTTAGAATAATCCCGATTTAGGATCACATCGGGATGTTATGTCTCTCTCTTAGGTTTGGTCTTAATTCATTGAGAGTGCGTCGTTTGTTTATAATTTTTGAGAATTTTTCACCGGGTGTCTCTACATATGTTCTTCGAGTGCATACTTAGACTAAGTTGTCTTGGTCTATTTCGTACTTGAAGACCATGGGGAGGTGATCTTTGAAATTTTCTTAAAATATTATAAACACGCACCTTATGAATGGCACTAGTGAGAGACGCATCCGAGAACGAGATAAACTTAACCCCTATAGAGTGGAGAACAAGTTAGCAATCCCAAATGCATGTTGTGGTATATGATGACGATGTGTTGGGTGATGATGTCATTTGACGTACTTTCGATGTTGACGAAGTGGAGGAAGATGTGGTTGTTAGTCCGTATGTGATGGTAGAAGATGATATTGAGGAAGAAATTGATCTGAGAGAGAAGAGATGAAATTAGAGGATGAAAATGATTTTGACTCGACGGGTTTGACGACGTCTTACTTCTTCACTAATTGGTGTTTTGTAAATACTATACAACTAAAATCAATCATTATATATATATATATATATATATATATATTTTCCACACATAGGATGGCCATTTGATCGTTCATCGTATCTATGTCTGTTATTTTAGTAGTACAGCTATATATGCCTCGACATAGCGATGGAGGTGGCCATGGTGGTGGCCACTCCGGATCGGGTGACGGCTCCCAGGGAGGGTTGTCTTCAAATGCTAATGAGTTTCATTCTTTTTTGGCTCAGTAACATTATTTTCATAACTATATTATACATTTATTTACTATTTTTGGACAATATATCAACATACAGATTCTAGACGTCGTCGTTCGCGAGTGGCTTAACCTCGACGATTAGGTCGCCCATCACCGCGTGCGACACGTTCCAGATTGATGTCGGGTCATCTGTGTAGGTTTTAACTCTAATATATAACTTATGTTCAATTATAATGATATTATCATGTGATTAATAAATTAAAATGTTCTTAATAAATTTTTTATTCTAGTATTATGGATCCTGTCGCTAAGGCGACGGTACACGCCATTACTGGCGCGTCTCTCCCTACCGGGTCGCGTGCGATTTAGTCGACGCTGCCACGATGCCGCCTTCATGGTGACACGAGATTATGGGAGTTTCACGTAAGTCGACTTACATATATTATATCAAGGTCAATGCATGTTATTTACATATTGTTCAAATAATAAATTATACGTATGTTATGTCTGTTTGATAGAGATACTACAGATACGAGGCCGACATCACTGAGGCGAATGGTGACGCCGTTATCATTGCCCACATCTCGAAGAATTATGCTGGCTGGTTGTACGAGATGCGATAGAGGGTAGTCCGGGCGATAGAAGAAATGCCCGGGACTACTTTGTGAGATCATCAGCCGCTGGCAATATCAGATGCAGCATGGGTTACGATGTGTGAGTACTGGGATGATGCTGCGTTCAAGACCAAGTCGAGCAGATGAAGAAGAATCGCGACAAGTCATGAGTTGTACATACTTACGGCTCGCAATGTTTCGGGAGGTTAAGTCAGATGTATTTCTCTTTAGTTTAGTTTAATCTTATATTGCAACTATAGTAAATTTAGGTGATCTTATTTAATGTATATGATCTAGGCCATGCGGAGTAGCTTGGGCCGACTTCCTACTAGGATCTAGTTCTGGGATAGAGTCCATACGCCGAAGGGCTCTACTTCGGGATCGACGATATCTCCAGCAGCACTAGCTATACGGGTAATACATATACTAAAATAGATATTATTTAGGATAATATTACGTAATTTATATGATGATACCAAGATAACTCACTTGTATATCAAATTACAAGAGCGGTTTGAGAAGATCCGTAGTAACAGACATATAGCGATTTTTTAGTCGCTAGAGGCGATCTTTGAGACGTTAGATTCCACCGTCCCTCTGCCCGAGATTAGTTTATCTCAGGACTAGAAGACGGCTCTTTGGGTCACGTCTCAGGATACTCCCACTAGTACTACTCTACTTGGGTATTAAGTCTTTGGGTTACTGAGGATACCAAATTATACAATTTGCCAGGAGGTATAATATTTGTGTTTATTTTGTGTTTATGAATAAAGTAAACTTGTAATATTATTCATGTTATATTATTTTTTGTAGGCTCTAGCCAGCGTCTGCGTCCGAGAGCCACCGTGGGACCATCACATACGGGCGCTGGATTAGATGATGCTTTTTTCAGCGTGTTATGGTTACGGTGTTGGAGAGGTTTGAGACCGATCCGCTGTTCCATCGTCAGGACCCGCCCAACCGTTCTCGCCTCCATCAGCTTGCGCAGGACGTTGCAGCTGGTGCCACCGCCGAGAGTACGGGTATTCCTCCGGGAAGCGATTAATGCGATCTGTGACGAGATTGTTTGGATGGTGGTTACCTTAGTGAGGACGCTGCGTTTGGGCCGATGTTGAGTTAGCGCTCGACTGCTCAGGTATATTTTGTTTTAAATACAAATATATATTCTGCATGTTATTTAATTTTCATTTAGTTATCTTTAACTGAATCATATATGTGGACTAATGAGTTACATTATATTGTATCAACAAAGTGTGAGCTGGACCGACGAGCGGGATGACGATTTTCATACTCCCGAGCAGCGTCGACGCCCGCCCGATGATCCTTCTCACACCGGGGGCTCTACTAGCTTGATTTAGTTTATATTCTTTTGTAGTTTAAATTCTTTTGTATTAATTTTACATAACTTTTGACATACATATTGTAGTTTAAAGTACCTTAGCATTAATTACTTTGATTTTGTTGCGGTTTGACACTTAGCTTAGTGGGATGTTTGTTATAGTTAGTTTAGATTAATGGGATCTTTTGTAATTTACATTAGTTTAATTTACTTTGATTAATATGGTTTTACATTTCATTACTTTAGTTTGTTGCAGTTATGCTAGTTGTAGTAACGGGGTGTTTTTGACATTTAGCTTAATTTAGCTTGTGTATGTGATGTTGGGAAAACAGGTACATGTACAGGTACAAGATGTGGGTTAAATCCCTGGATATTGCAAAAACAAAAAAAATATTTTAAAAAAAGAAATAGTAACCTCGACGGAATAATGGTCTTCTCGATGGAATACCGTCGAGGTTAAGTTTCTTTCCATTTTCGGTATACCGCCACGTGGCATACATAGCCTCGACCGAATATACTCGACGGACGCGTTATAGAATTGACGAAATTCCATCGTTCTTAGGTGATTTTCCATTTTTGTCAGGTTGCCACGTGGCATGCTTATCATCGACCGAATATCCTCGACAGACACAGTTCAGTCGGGGATATATTAACTCCGACTGAATGTTCAGTCGAACCTAGTTCCGTCGGCGTTAAATGTTCCCGATCGAAGAATCGACGGACTTATTTTTGACGTGCTTATATACGACCGAATTTCTAACCGAATATTCCGTCGGAGATGATGTTACCCTCGACGGAATAGTCTTAGTACCGACAGAATATTCTGTCGGAAATAAGCCTTTTTGTTGTAGTGATAATGTGTATCTATACATACATATATATTACGTATATTACATAATAATGTAATATAATACATATATAATACATGTATACATACATATGTATATTACATAATAATATAATATAATATAATTATATCACTTTCCTACTTACGGCTCTTTTTCTACCCAAATCTATCATAAAATCCAAATCTCACCACATTCTTACTAGGTCCTTTTCTCTTCAAGAAAGGCTGCTACTATTGTCAAACATGTGTTCTCAAAAAAAAATTTAAGTTAGAAAGAAATAAGAATAAAAAATAAAATATACCTATAAATAATACCTCATGTTAGCAAGTTTGCTAAGAATCAATACAACCTACAAAATATTTTTAAAGTTTTGTTCAAGCTTATATCACATTAGTACAATATCATTCAAACAACAATTTCTAAGCCATATGACATACATTTGCTCAACCTTTCCAAGCCACACTTTATGCCTTACATTTATAATAAGTTCTACATTACAAAATTTTCACTTGGCACAACCATATGACATACAAAGAAATATCAATACATATTCAAAAGGGTACCCCAAGTTTAAAATCATCTCTCAACAAAAGTACAAAATAAACTAGAATATTAAATACAATATAACAAATACACTAAATAAATATATGAAAAAACTCATTCAAAATTCATATCACAATAAGTAGGACATCAACCACCAACGAACATTATTAACAAAACATCCAAACATATATAACAAAATAAAAAAACAATACAACAAAAAAATTACAATCACATTCATCAACGAAACATCACATTCACAAACAAAATCAACATTCATAAAAAAAATTACAATATTCCAACGAAACATCACATTAAAAACAAATATTACAATATTTCAACGAAACATCACACAATAACAAAAAAAAATAACACACATATATAGCACATTCATCAAGCAAGACCAATAAAAAAAATTACAATATTCCAAACAAAGTTTAATAGCAATTCGTAAACATATATAAAACATTTTATATAATATATATATATATATATAATATAATATAATCTATATATATACATACATATGTATATTACGTATATAATATAATAATATAATATATAATATAATACATATATAGATATATAATACATATATGTATATTATGTATATTACATAATAATATAATTTAATAGATATACATGTATACATACATATGTATACTACATAATAATATAATATAATTATATCACTTTTCTAAATATTTAGAACCTATAAAACTAGTCTCTTCCTATACCTACTCTATCACAAAATTCAAATCCCACTACATTCTTACTACCTCCCTTTTCTCTTCAAAAAAGGCTGTTACTTTTGTCAAACATGTGTTCTCAAACAAAAATTTAAGTTAGAAAGAAATAAGAATTAAAAAAATATACCGATAACAAAATATAACAAAAAATTATTAACAAAACATCCAAACATATATAACAAAATAAAAAAACAACACCACAAAAAAATTACAATCATATTCATTAACTAAAAGCGTCACATTCATAAATAAAATCAACATTCATCAAAAAAATTACAATATTCCAACGAAACATCACACAATAACAAAAAAAAATTAACACACATATATAACATATTCATCAAGCAAGACCCGATAAAAAATTACAATATTTCAAACAAAGTTTAATAACAATCAGTAAACTTATATAACACATTATATATATATATATATATATATATATAATATAATGTGTACATACATATGTATATTATGTATATAATATAATACATATATAAATATACATGTACATATACACATGTGTATTACGTATATTATATAATAATATATATAATATAATTATATCATTTTTCTAAATATTTAGAACTTATAAAACTAGCCCTCTTCTATGCCTATACCTACTTACGGCTCTTTTTTTACTCAAATCATCACAAAATTCAAATCCCACTACATTCTTATTACTTCGCTTTTCTATTCAAGAAAGACTACTACTTTTGTCAAACCTGTGTTCTCAAACAAAAATTTAAGTTAGAAAGAACTAAGAATAGAAAAGAAAATATACCGATAAATAAATAGTACATCATGTTTGAAGAGAAGTAAAGATTTTTAAATTTAGCAAGCTTGCTAAGAATCAATACAATCTGCAAAATATTTTTAAAGCTTTTTTCAAACTTATATCGCGCATTAGTACAATATCATTTAAACAACAATTTCTAATTTAAATAATACCTTTGATACTGAAATTTCTTCATGCTTGTAAATATCAATATTGATCCAATTTCAAGAAGCTAAATCTCCCATCTTTTAGCCTCATTTTCAACTTACACGGTTTGTGAGTTGTACATTTGTAGTAAGTTATACGTTACATTTTTAGTAAGTTCTACATTACAAAATTTTCACTTGAACATACAAAGAAATATCAATACATATTCAAAAGGGTGCCACAAGTGTAAAATTATCTCTCAACAAAAGTAAAAAATAAACTAGAATACTTTAAATACAATATAACAAGTACACTAAATAGATATACGAAAAAACTCATTCAAAATTCATATCACAATAAGTAGGACATAAACCATCAACGAAACATAATAACAAAACACTAAACATATATAACAAAATAAAAAAAACAACACAAAAAAAGTACAATCACATTCATCAACGAAACATCACATTCACAAACAAAATCAATATTCATCAAAAAATTACAATATTCCAACTAAACATCACATTCAAAACAAATATCCAATGAAACATCACACAATAAAAAAAAATAACACACATATATAACACATTCATCAAGCAAGACCAATAAAAAAAAATTACAATATTCCAAAACAAAATTTAATAACAATTAAGTAAACATATATAACACATTTTATATAATATATATATATATATATATATATATATTATAATATGTATCTATACATACATATGTATATTACTCATATAATATAATAATATAATAATATAATATAATACATATATAGATATACATGTATACATACACATGTATATTAGGTATGTGAGACCCCGAATTTTATGAAATGAAAGTATTCAATTTTCTTATAATTATTCTATTTAGTATTTGGTTAAATTGATAAAAGGTTAAAGTTAAGGGTGATATGTGAAAAATTTTCAAAGTAAACAAGTTGTCATAAAATAATAGGTGATAAAACAATAGTAATACGCGTGGTTGCATAGTAGCACACGGTATTGTACAATATCTTTGATTATTGATGCTTACGTGAGAAGTCACTCAGTTTTATTCAACTATTGTTACAATATTTTATATTATTAAATAAATAATTGAGACGAAAAAGTTATTCATATTATTATTTACAATATTGACAATGTCTGTAAGCTCACATCGAGGAGAGGTTAGTCATCTAATCAAGGCTACCAATAGGGAGAAATCCTTATTGGAAAGCCCCATCTTTCTTGGGAACGACCTGGTTGTTAAATATTGTGAGTTATAATATTAATGATGAATAAGTTCGTGTCGATTAAAGATGAAATTGATAATTTCATTGTGTTGGGATTATTAGTGTTAGTGGAAATCGATATTTATTTCGATAATAATTGATGTCTGGAAGTTATATTGACCAATCGGGTAATTAATCGGATAAATGAGTAATTAATTGCTATTAATTCACATGCTTATAACTATTTGTTCACATGTGTGTACTATTGATTCACATACATGTACTATTAGGGGAGGTGGTGCAAGATTGATAATACTTTCATGACTAAATTAAAAATGGAGGTATAGATGAAGGTACTATACTGTAATTATTTTTTTCACATGTATAGAACTATTGAGTCACATGATTGTACTATTGATTCACATGATGTACTATTAGGGGAGGTGGTGCAAGTTTGATAATACTTGCAGGACTAAATTAAAAATGAAGAAAAAGATGAAGGTATTATACTGTAATATTTTGAGCCCCAAAACGTGCAATTATTGAAACTATATTTTTCTATAAATAGAAGCCCATTCTTCCTTCATTCTCACCAATTCACTAAGACTCATAAGAGCAATTATAGATAGAGAAGCTATGTAGAGAGAGAAACTATAGAGAGAGAAGCTATAGGGAGAAAGAAGAAGAGTAGTCTGCTACTTCACTACTCCAGTATCCAGTCTTCTTCTGAGGTAAGAGATATTATTTATTTCATATTCTGAAGAGATATTATTTTTAGTATTCGTATGAATATTATTTTCGTTCAATATTCGTAAGGAATATCATCTTCATTCAATATTCGTAGGAATTTTATTTTTCGTTCAACAGACGTAAGGGGTATTATTTATTTCATATTCTGAAGAGATGTTATTTTTCGTATTCGTATGAATATTATATTCGCTTCAATATTCGTAAGGAATATCATCTTCGCTCAATATTCGTATTTAATATTATTTTCGCTCAACAATGTAGTGGGGTATTATTCTTTCGTATTCATGAAGAGAGTTATTTTCTTTCAATACTCATAAGGGTTGTTATTCCATTCTTTATTATTATGTTGGAATAACCTGTCTATGTGAAGTACAACATACATGGTGAAATTCTTCATTTATTCCATTCTTTATTATTCTGTTGAATAACCTTTATCGTGCATTGGCCTATCGCATGCCACGTGAATTTCATTGTTATTCCATTCTTTATTATTCTGTTGGAATATCCTATCTGCATGGATTACGCATGACCAGTTTCGTTTCTTTATTATCCTGTTGGAATATCCTCGTTTATGCGGATTACGCGTGACTGCTTCCATTCTTTATTATTCGCATTTGGGGAATAATCATCTCATGCTGATCTATCGTATATCGGTGAATTCTTCTCATTATTCCATTCTTTATTATTACATTGGAATAACATGTCTATGTGGATTACCGCATGCATGGTGAATGACCTTTCGTATTCATTCTTTATTAAATTGTGGAAATGATCCGCATGCACGTGGATTACCGCATGGCGGTGAAAATCCATTTGCAGTTTCTTATATTCTATTATACTCGTATGAGATATCATTTCTTTTGTACTCGCCATGGAATATCATTTTTTGGTATTTTTCTTTTACGAGGTACTATTCATGGGTTACTATTCACCCTAAGCACTATTCACTCTAGTATTATTCACTTTCAGGGTATTCGGGGCACTTTTCGTACCGGAGTACTATTCACGAGTTATTATTCACAGGTTACTATTCACCTGATTACTATTCACTCTAGTATCATTCACTCGGGTATTCGGGACACTTTTCGTGTCGGGGTATATTCCCGAAGTACTATTCACGGGGTACTATTCACCCGAAAAATATATTTCTTTTCTGTCCAAATTATTTTTTATATATGAATATAAATCTTGAATTTTACTCTACAAAGCAGTATCATGTTGACAATTTGAACGTTATTGAATTCTGGATAAATTAAATTATAAATCTTTAAAATTTATCCTTGAACTTGTTTTATTGAATTATTATGTCATTGTTATCATCCTCATGCTTATATTGTGATGAAAGTCATCTGGCTTACGCCAAGATAGATGGACTTGGTATGATTATGACCGAGGATTATTCGGTATAATCATCTGGCCCGTAATGTGAGGAATGATGTGGTAAAAGTCCTCATTGGCATGTAGTTCATTGATGGACAGTTGTTGGTATGATTATGACCAGGGATTATTCGGTATAATCATGACCATTGATGATTACATGAATATCCTTGGCCGTGGTGCAGGGATGATTCAATTTTATTTATTAAGTTGAGTCTCAGCGATAAAGTTGATGAAAAACTTTTTAAATCATAGAAGATAGTAGATTTTATGCTCTATTTGACTCTTCTAATGGATTGCTTATTTTCGCTGCAGTTGTTGATCTAAAACTTGTTGTATATTGTATTCTATCAGTTGTTATACTGTTGAAGGTTAAAGATAATTTATTTTGCATTATCGTAGTCATAATATTTCTTACTGGGCTAGTTGAGCTCACCCTTTCTTTCATTATTCTCTTCAGGAAATGAGAATATAGCTGGGACGAGTCGGGGAATGGAGTGATGGTCCAGGATAAATGGCTTTAGTAGTCCTCACTATTCTACGGAATAATGTGACAATAAATGTATTGAGGACTCCATTGAGTGTGGATATTGTCTAGATGACAATATTCTTGTTTAAACTCTCAGCTATGTTTTGTCGTATTTTACACGACTATTGTATAATTAAGTTTGTAGTTGATTTATGTAGTGTGTATCTGGCGACTCAAGATGGGTGATGTATACCTGTTTTGGGGGCGTCACAAGGTATATTACATAATAATATAATATAATAATATAATATAATTATATCACTTTCCTAAATATTTAGAACCTATAAAACTAGCCCTCTTCCTATGCCTACTCTATCACAAAATTCAAATTCCACTACATTCTTACAACCTCTCTTTTCTCTTCAAGAAAGGCTGCTACTTTTGTCAAACTTATGTTCTCAAACAAAAATTTAAGTTAGAAAGAAATAAGAATTAAAAAATATATATCGATAACAAAATATAACGAAACATTATTAACAAAACATTCAAACATATATAACAAAATAAAAAAAAACACCACAAAAAATTACAATCACATTCATCAACGAAACATCACACAATAACAAAAAAAAACACATATATAACACATTCATCAAGCAAGACCAATAAAAAAATTATAATATTTTAAACAAAGTTTAATAACAATCAGAAACATATATAACATATTTTATATAATATATATTTATATAATATATATAATATAATGTATATATATGTATGTATATTACGTATGTAATATAATATATAATATAATACATATATAAATAAAACATGTATACATACACATGTATATTACATATATTACATAATAATATAATATAATATAATATAATTATATCACTTTCTTAAATATTTTGAACCTATAAAACTAGCCATCTTTTATGCCTATACCTACTTACGACTCTTTTTCTACCCAAATCTATCACAAAATCCAAATCCCACTACATTTTTGCTACCTCCGTTTTCTATTCAAGAAAGACTGCTACTTTTGTCAACCTCAAACAAATATTGAAGTTATAAAGAAATAAGAATAAAAAAGAAAATATACTGATAAATAAATAGTACCTCATGTTCCAATAGAAGTAAAGACTTCTAAATTTAGCAAGATTGCTAAGAATCAATACAACCTGCAAAATATTTTTAAAGTTTTGTTCAAACTTATATGGCGCACTAGTACAATATCATTTAAACAACAATTTCTAATTTAAATAATACCGTTGCTACAGAAATTTCTTTATGCTTCTAAATATCAATATTGATCCAATTTCAAGAAGTTGAATCTTCCATCTTTTAGCCTCATCTTCAACTTTGGTTTGTTAGTTGTACATTACAAAAATTCACTCAACCTTTCCAAGCCACACTAGGCCTTACATTTGCAGTAAGTCCGATATTGCAAAATTTTCAGTTGGACATACAAAGAAATATCAATACATATGCAAAAGGGTCCCCCAAGTGTAAAATTATCTCTCAACAAAAGTATAAAATAAACTAGAATATTGAATACAATATAACAAATACACTAAATAGATACACGAAAAAACTAATTCAAAATTCATATCACAATAAGTAGGACATCAACCACCAACGAAACATAATAACGAAACAATCAAACATATATAACAAAATAAAAAAACAACAACACAAAAAAATACAATCACATTCATCAACGAAATATCACATTCACAAACAAAATCAACATTCATCAAAAAAATTATAATATTCCAACGAAACATCACACAATAACAAAAAAAAATAACACACATATATAACACATTCATCAAGCAAGACTAATCAAAAAATTACAGTATTTCAAACAAAGTTTAATAACAATCCGTAAACATATATATAACACATTTTACATAATATATAATATAATGTGTACATACATATGTATATTACGTATATAATATAATACATATATACATATACACACGTATATTACGATATTACATAATAATATAATATAATATAATAGATATACATGTATACATACATATGTATATTACATAATAATATAATATAATATAATATAATTATATCATTTTCCTAATTATTTAGAACCTATAAAACTAGCACTCTTCTATATGCATATACCTACTTACGACTCTTTTTCTACCCAAATCGTCACAAAATTCAAATCCCACTACATTCTTACTACTTCGCTTTTCTATTCAAGAAATACTGTTACTTTTGTCAAACCTGTGTTCTCAAACAAAAATTTAGGTTAAAAAGAACTAAGAATAAAAAAGAAAATATACCGATAAATAAATAGTACCTCATGTTCGAAGAGAAGTAAAGACTTCTAAATTTAGCAAGCTTGCTAAGAATCAATACAACCTGCAAAATATCTTTAAACCTTTGTTCAAACTTATATTGCGCATTAGTACAACATCATTTAAACAACAATTTTTAATTTAAATAATACCTTTGATACTGAAATTTCTTCATGCTTGTAAATATCAATATTGATCCAATTTCAAGAAGTCGAATCTCCCATCTTTTAGCCTAATCTTCAGCTTACATGCATGGTTTGTGAGTTGTACATTTGTAGTAAGTTCTACATTACATTTGTAATAAGTTCTACATTACAAATTTTCACTTGGACATACAAAGAAATATCAATACATATTCAAAAGGGTGCCCCAAGTGTAAAATTATCTCTCAACAAAAGTACAAAATAAACTAGAATATTTTAAATACAATATAACAAATACACTAAATAGATATACGAAAAAACTCATTCAAAATTCATATCACAATAAGTAGGACATCAACCACCAACGAAACATAATAACAAAACATTCAAACATATATAACAAAATAAAAAACAACAACACAAAAAAAGTAAAATCACATTCATCAACGAAACATCACATTCACAAACAAAATCAACATTCATCAAAAAAATTACAATATTCCAACGAAACATCACATTCAAAACAAATATCCAATGAAACATCACACAATAACACAAAAAAATAACACACATATATAACACATTCATCAAGCAAGACCAATCAAAAAATTTACAATATTCCCAATAAAATTTAATAACAATTTGTAAACATATATAACTCTTTTTATATAATATATATTTATAATATAATGTGTATCTATACACACATATGTATATTACGATATATTATAATAATATAATATATAATATAATACATATATAGATATACGTGTATACATACACATGTATATATACGATATTACATAATATATTAATATATTAATATAATATAATTATATTACTTTCCTAAATATTTAGAACCTATAAAACTAGCCCTCTTCCTATGTACACTCTATCACAAAATCTAAATCCCACTACACTTCAAACTTGTGTTCTCAAACAAAAATTTAAGTTAGAAAGAAATAAAAATAAAATAGAAAATATATCGATAACAAAACATAATGAAACATTATTAACAAAACATTTAAACATATATAACAAAAATAAAAAAACAACACCACAAAAAAATTACAATCACATTCATCAACGAAAAATCACATTCACAAACAAAATCAACATTCATAAAAAAAATTACAATATTCCAACGAAATATCACATTCAAAACAGATATTACAATTTCCAACACAATAACAAAAAATAACAGACATATATAATAACAAAATCATCATTAAGCAAGACCAATAAAAAAATTACAATATTTCAAACATAGTTTAATAACAATTTGTAAACATATATAACACATTTTATATAATATATATAATATAATGTGTGTGGGCCCAGGTGCAAATTAGGGTTCATTTGTCCTAATTAAATTAAATGCACAAATTAAGATTCACATGATGATTAAATGAAAAGACGAAAGAGCTGGAAATAGAGAAGCAAGACCTGAGATAATCTTTCACGTGTCCCGAGGCAGAAGACACGTGGAGGCGACTCGTTTTGAGAATTGATTGAGGGATTGGATTGGTGGCTAGAAGGGTAGGACTATCTGGGCATTACTCTAATGACTAAGGGTAAATTTGGAATTTCTCCGAGGTCATGTGCCTAGCATATGACCACTCTCCAGAAAACCCTATAAATACCCCTTCCACTCCATTAGGAAGGGGACTTCTCTTCAGACACAGGACTTGGACTCTTGGAAGATCGAAGGACCTGAGCATTCTCTCTCAACACTCAAGAAGACTCTTGGAATCCCAATAACCCTAACAAGGTTTCAAGATTCTAGGAGTGGAAGGACTCAAGAAGAAGACTCTTGGAATCCCTGCTACCCTAACACGGTTCCCGGATTCTAGGAGTTCTGCCACGCGTCGTTGGAGTAATCGCCCACCTGTTCTTCTCCCCTCTTCAATCAATCAATTAATTTTGTGCTCTTCGTGGATTTCTCTCCTCCTTAGTCAACACGAAACCCTAATCCTAGCAAGGTACGATTTTCTTGCCCATATTTCTTTGGCGACTCTGCTGGGGAGGTGTAGAATTCATGAAGGGTATGCCCACAACTCGAAGTGGGAGAACAACAGGAAGACCTTCACCAACAAATAGCATTACCTCACCGGATCCATTTCCAAGGTAAGCAAGTCAAGCTTTCCAAGGCGTGAATCTAAATCTCAATCAACCCATCCTTGAAGACACCTCGGAAGGAAGTTCAACATCACCATACATGGCTGATCAACAACCAACTAATGTCAGGCAGACAAGCGCGGGAAGGCCAGGCGAGGAAGAAAGTGGAGAGCAGGCAAATGCTGTGCAACTGGAGATGCTCAAGGCGTTGAAGGAAGCACGAGAAGGACAAGGGATGATAATGGCTATGATATTGGAGATGCAGAGGAAGCAAGAAAAAATGGGAAATTTCCACCAGCAGTTAATGCAGATCCCTGCTTTCAAGCCCATGTTTCCAGATAATTCATAGGGAGAACAAGCAGGAGTGGAGGACAAAAATAATGAGAATCAGACTGCACCTCCATTGACGAAGAATCAGTCCATTCCAATCATCCACTTGAAACCTCATAACAGTGGTGACGTGCCACAACCCAGACTAGAAGTCAGTAAGCCTCAGATAAACATCATTTTGACCATTATCTCCACATTTTCACAAGTGTAGGTACCAACCATCCCAAGCCTCGTCCAACGAGCCAGCTCACAAGCACAACCGATACAGAATTTACATGATGCCAGTGTATATCAGCCAATTTCTATACCATACACACTGCCAATGCAGCCGCAGCCATACATCACAACACCACAGAGAGTCCATACCACGAGCCAATATGTGACAAAGGATGATATGATCGATGTGATCAATCAATTTCACAGGCAGACATCCCAACCTTCGGAGTTAGACTTTACTCCACCTTACGCGGCACATATTCGGAGACAACCTTACCCGGCAGGGTATATCGAGCATCCCCCACAATTTTCAAAATACAATGGAGAAAAAGGAAATGCCAGGGAACACATTGCCTGGTTCATGGAGTCGATGTCTCCATGGTTAGGATATGATGAAATGAATAATCATAATTTGTTGATGAGAGAATTCAACAAGACTTTAACGGATAATGCCTTCAGTTGGTACTATAACTTGGAGAAGGGATCAGTCCATGATTGGGATGATCTAAAAATATAATTTTTTAAGAAATTTTTCTATGTGCAGAAACAAGTAACAATCGTAGAGCTCATACGATTCAAGCAGAAGCCAAACGAGGAGTTGTCAGATTACGTGGATAGGTTCAGGGCCCAAGCACAGAAGTGTGTATAACCAATTAAAAAAAAGAACTTGGTTAGTATATGCAACAATGGTGCTTTAGACGCCTTCAAACCCCACCTTATTACCAAGGCTTGTGATTCATTTGCGACCCTCTCATCTTTTGCACAAGACTTGGGAGGAATCATGACATTGCTCACCAGCCATACGATGGTTACATGGAAGGGCAAGAGGATAGAAATTGTGGCTTTGGCAGATTCTCAATCAAAACCACAAGGGGGAAAGAGGGAGAAGAATGAGAAATTTGAGCGAAGCAGAGAAAAATATGGGGACAAGTATACTAGAATGCTAGTTCCGGAGGCTATCACGTGCAGTGAGAAGGCATTCAGGGGCTTGTGCGAACAATGGGTTGAGCACGGAGTGGTGAAGCCTCCAAGGCCCCGGTTGGTCATAACGGAAGAGATGAAAAGAAGGCCAGACTTCTGTGTATACCACCAATACGCAGGACACTCCACTATGGACTGTTACAGTCTGCGGAGGATATACCATGAGAAGTTGGTGGCTGGAGAGATTGAACTAGGAAAAGAAACGTGCAACACTATCACCCATGGTGAAGTCCCGGAAGTCAAGATGATGGACAACCCAAATACTGGCTCTACCATCGAAAGAACTCTGAACTATAGATACAAGAATTGACGAATTAAAAATCAACCCAAGATGGTGGTCCACCAAGAATGGTGGTTTAAGTCCTCAGGAGTATCCCTTGCCAAGTAATTGGATGACCAAGGGAGGAGGCACAAGAATCGACAAAAAAAAATCCACCCAAAATGGTGGTCCACTCTAAATGGTGGCCAAGTTCTCGTAGACTACACTTGCCAAGAAATTGGACGACCCAAGTGACGAGGCACCCGATTTCAAGTCCTTGTAGACTGCACTTGCCAAGAAATTGGACGACCCAAGTGACGGGGAACCCAATTTTAAGTCCCCATAGACCGCACTTGCCAAGAAATTGGACGACCCAAGTGACGAGGCACCTGAGTGTTACACTTTATCATCAAAAGTGAATGAGGCACCTGACTATAAGTCCTCGTAAGTTATACTTTCAACTTCAAAAGTAATTGAGGCACCTGAGTATCAGCCCTCAACCCCAAAATAAAAGTTACACTTTATCTCTAAAAGTGGTGAACGTTATGCTTTCTTTGACAAAAGCAAGAAAGTTACAATTTATCTCTAAAAGTGGCGAACGTTATGCTTTCTTCGACAAAAGAAAGATTTATTATATGAAACGTTATGCTTTTCGTTAAAAGAAATTTGATTATCAATATATTGACAAATTTTCACTTATACTTAAATGTTTTTTTTATTTCTTAAAAAAAGTATGAATTCAAGTGTTGGTTTGTGGAAAATATATACATGCTTTTGACAAAATTCATGTTTGCTTGTTTATAATGCCTATTGTTGTCTTGGAGTATTAATTTGAATAACTTGAGATTCAATGATAAATATTGAGTTTTAAGGAATTGTTCAAATTAAAGGCAATCAATAAGGATAAAAGAAACTACAATTTGATGAATGAAATATATGTACATGAATTTTCTGATACAGGAAATGGAAAAAACTACGAAAGTTCATGATCTAAAGGTCATGACCTGTCGAACTGAAGAGAGAGGAATAGCTAAAGCCTCCAAGTCGACACAATCATCATGTGGTGAAAAAGACTCGATACAAATAGTGATATGTCGGGACATCTCACAAGTAATGGAAGTCGTCGCCGCTGCCCCATTTGCGGTACTCACAAAGAGCCTAATGGGAACATCATCATCCTCTTTATCAGCATTGGTCTTCTCGATGACTTCTTGATTCTAAAGAAAAGAGAACATTCAAGATAGGGTAAGAAGGATTAGATCAAAGATTTTCCAAGATATCTTGGGAGAGCTCCTCTAGGGCTCGCCTTCCTAGGGTTTTCTCCCCTAGAGGTTCCCTCTACAAAGACTTTCATTTTTGAGGCTTGCAAAACATCAAGCTTCAAGAAGTGTAGACTTCAACACTTAAAAATATTTTGCGCGATCATCTCACCAAAGGCGTGACTCACACGCAGGGGGCAAATGTTTACTGGTAGATGGCATAGACATCCTCTAGAGTAGAGGTGCATTCCCCCCAAGTAGTGACGAATATGCATGTGGAATAACACCAGCGTGAAATCAAGACGGTAAGAGCATCATGGTCTTGTTGGATGCGAAGATCCCTGCATAGCTGAATGCAACGCAGAATGCTGGCCCTCACCAATATATCCACATAATCAGAATTTACGAGAAACTTATAGGTCCAATGTTGCCACCCCTGAAGACGATTGGATGAGTCGGATATGAAACGAATGGGACTATAGGGGTACTCTTATTTTTCTATAGACATACGGGGAATGCGAGCAGAATAGGGAAAACTATCTAAGCTTGCGCAAGCCGTAGTATGTAGAAATAAGCTTGCCTTCTCAGGAGGAGGAAAGGCTGAACGATCATAATTCTTCACTTGCTCCTAGAAAACGTCAGAAGACCTATAAAAGGGAGCTTTTTCCCACTCGCTAATGAAGGGAACTTCCTTAGTAGTTTTTGGGTGTATAGAATGTGACGCCCCCAAAATAGGTATACATCACCCAACTTGAGTCGCCAGATACATGGTACATAACTCAACTACAAACTTAATTATACAACTGTAGGGAAAAATACGATAAAACATAGCTGAGAGTTTAAACACGAATATTGCCCTCTAGACAATATCTACACTCAATGGAGTCCTCATTATAATTATTATCACAATATTTTATAAAAATAGTGAGGACTATTATAGCCACCATCTCGAACCATCACTCCATTCCCCGACTCATCCCAGCTATATTCTCATTTCCTGAAGAGAACAGTGAAAGAAAAGGGTGAGCTTAACTAGTCCAGTAAGAAATATTATAACTAAGATAATGCAGAATAAATTATCCTTAGCTTTCAGCAGTATAACAACTGATAAAATACAATAGACAACAAGTTTTAGATCAACAACTGCAGCGGAATAAACAATCTATTAGAAGAGTCAAATAGAATATAATGTCTACTATCTCCTCTAGATTAAAAGTCCATCGTTAATATTTCATTTCTGTAATACTCATCAACAGTTCTTTGTTATACCCAAGACAAAAAGAACTATCATCACCTGTCTTTACTTGAACCACCAAAGATTATAGTTAAATCCACAATTCATATTTATAATCATGTAAATCAACAATTTCTCCTTGCCACAAAGGCTTAATAGAATGTTTACTCAATATCCTTACCCCAAAGGCTAAAGATATTCAAATGTAATAACAATGATCATACCAATCATTTGTTTACCTTTGGACTACGGGCCAAAGATATTCAATTATAAAACCAATGGTCATGATCATACCAATCAATTGCTCGTCGCATTACTACTGCCAAAAAACATTCAATCGTTAACTAATGGTCATGATCCCCGCTAATCACATCATCGAATTATCCCTGCACTACAGCCAAGGATATTCGTTAGTATCACCAGTGGTCATGATCATGTCATACACCTGTCCATCTTTGCACTACAGGCCAATGAGGACTTTTACCACAACATTTATAACATTACGGGTCATGATTATACCGAATGATCCCTGGTCATAATCATACCAATCAATAGTCCATATATGCACGTAAGCCAAAGATGACTTTCATCACAATATAAGTATGAAGATGATGACAATGATATAAGCATTAATTAAACGAAATCAAGGATAAATATTAAAGACTTTAAATTTATCCAGAGTTTAAAAACATCTAAATTGTCAACATGATACTGCTTTGTGGAGTAAAATTCAAGAATAATATTCATGTATCAAAAATAATTTGGACAGAAAAGAAATATATTTTTTGGGTGAATAGTACCCCGTGAATAGTACTTCAGGAATACCTCAGCCAGGGATCATATCCCTAAGCTTTGATACCAATTGTGACGCCCCCAAAATACGTATACATAACCCATCTTGAGTCGCCAGATACATGGTATATAACTCAACTACAAACTTAATTATACAACTGTCTGGAAAAATACGACAAAACATAGCTTAGAGTTTAAACATGAATATTGCCTTCTAGACAATATCCATACTCAATGGAGTCCTTATTATAATTATTATCACACTATTTTATAAAAATAGTGAGGACTCCTATAGCCACCATCTCAAACCATCACTCCATTCCCCGACTCGTCCCAGCTATATTCTCATTTCCTGAAGAGAACAGTGAAAGAAAAGGGTGAGCTCAACTAGCCCAGTAGGAAATATTATGACTAAGATAATGCAGAATAAATTATCCTTAGCCTTCAGCAGTATAACAACTGATATAATATAATAGACAACAAGTTTTAGATCAACAACTGCAGCGGAATAAGTAATCCATTAAAAGAGTTAAATAGAATATAATGTCTACTATCTCCTCTTGATTAAAAGTTCATCGTTAATATTTCATTCCTGTAATACTCATCAACAATTCTTTGTTATACCCAAGACAAAAAGAACTATCATCACCTGTCTTCACTTGAACCACCAAAGATTATAGTTAAATCCACAATTCATATTTATAATCATGTAAATCAACAGTTTCTCCTTGCCACAAAGGCTTAATAGAACGTTTACTCAATATCCTTACCCCAAAGGCTAAAGATATCCAAATGTAATAACAATGATCATACCAATCAGTTGTTTACCTTTGGACTACGGGCCAAAGATATTCAACTATAAAACCAATGGTTATAATCATACCAATTAATTGTCTGTCAGTGCACTACGGCCAAAGACATTCAACTATTAACTAATGGTCATGATCTTGCCAATCACATCATCGAATTATCCCTGCACTACAGCCAATGATATTCGTTAGTATCACCAGTGGTCATGATCATGTCATACACCTGTCCATCTTTGCACTACAGGCCAATGAGGAATTTTACCACAACATTTATAACATTACGGGTCATGATTATACCAAATGATCTCTGGTCATAACTATACCAATCAACAGTCCATATATGCACGTAAGCCAAAGATGACTTTCATCATAATATAAGCATGAGGATGATGACAATGATATAAGCATTAATCAAACGAAATCTAGGATAAATATTAAAGACTTTAAATTTATCCAGAGTTTAAAAATATCCAAATTGTCAACATGATACTACTTTGTGGAGTAAAATTCAAGAATAATATTCATGTATCAAAACTAATTTGGACAGAAAAGAAATAAATTTTTTGGGTGAATAATACCCCGTGAATAGTACCTCGTGAATAGTACTCAGGCATGAAAAGTATCCCAAATACCCGAGTGAATAATACTAGAGTGAATAGTAACTGGGTGAATAGTAACTCGTGAATAGTAATTCGTGAATAGTACTCCGACACGAAAAGTGCCCCGAATACCCGAGTGAATAATACTAGAGTGAATAATAACCGGGTGAATAGTAACTCGTAAATAATACTCCGACACAAAAAGTGCCCTGAATACCCTAGTGAATAATACTAGAGTGAATAGTAATTGGATGAATAGTAACCCATGAATAGTAACTCGTAAAAAAATACCAAAGAAAATGATATTCCATGACGAGTACAAAAGAAATAATATCTCATACGAGTATAATAGAATATACGAAACTGCAAATAGATTTTCACCCGCCATGCGGTAATCCATGTAGACAGGTTATTCATCATTAATCAACACAAACTTATTCATCATTAATATTATAATTCACAATATTTAACAACCAGGTCGTTCCCAGGAAAGAGGGGGCTTTCCGATTGGCGCGCAATTAGGTGACCAAGCCTCTCCTCGACAGAACTTTCTAGACATCGTCAATATTGCAAATAATAATATGAATAACTTTATCATCTCAATTATTGATTTAATAATATAAAATATTGTGACAATAATTGAATAAAACTGAGTGACTTCTCACGTAAGCATCAATAATCAAAGATACTGTACAATATCGTGTGCTACTATGCAACCATGCATATTACTGTACTTTTATCACCGATTATTTTATGACAACTTGCTTACTTTGAAAATTTTTCACATATCACCCTTAACTTTAACCTTTTATCAATTTAACCATTTACTAAATAAAATAATAATTATAAAAAAATTGAATACTTTCATTTCATAAAATTCGGGGTCTCACATAGAACGTTCGCTGGAATTGGCCTGCAACAAGAAAAACTTAACATGAGAATTTTGAAAGCAAGGAAAGAAAGTGATTAAGCATTTGAAATTAACTGGTTACCATAACAAGAGAGAAAGTATGAAACTTAAATAAGAAGACTTGACTCGGGAAAGAGAGATCACGGACACCTGAAAGAAGAAGCAAAAAAAGAGAACAAGCATTAGGAGCCATTCAAATAAAAATAAGGCAGAGGAAGAACGAAAAAATGTGAATGAGGAGGCCATTAGGTTGGTCCCCCAAGGGGTTGGCCCATAGGGTTTAGCCACCTAAGGAGCTCTCCCCTCTTACATTTAATGTAAAACCCCAACTTATTATTAATGAAATTGAATTTCCTCTATTTATTATTTTAAAAATAGTAAGGGTTGATTTGATTAATGTGGTTAGTTATGGGTAAAATGCGCAAATATTTCAAATAAGCAAGTGGTTATAAAATATTCATTGTTGTCGGGGAATATTCGTTTGGTCGTGGAATATTCTTACTGTCGGGGAATATTTGTACGATGGCGAAGCCTTGTGTGGGCCCCATAACGGAAAGCTAATCGGATGAAGAAAACGACAAGTATAAGTTGTTTATAAATAATCTACGTGAGTTATTACCAATTAATCTTGTTGGAATACCCTATGGTTAAAACACGTAGAAACATGGTATTGCATCAATTATTGATTCTTATATAAGAAGGCACTACTCAATAATTGTTACGAATTCTTTGCTCAATATTTTATTTTATTGATTCAATAATTCTTTGCGTTGATATTTTATATTATTGTTGTTTGAATAATTGTCATTACACAATATTTTCCTTTATCGAATTAATAATTCATATTATTTGAATAATATTATTAGATAGCATTATTGGCAATGTCCGGAAAGTTCTGCTAAGGAGAGGTTTGGTCACCTAATTGGGCGCCAAGAAGAAGAAAAATCGTTATCGAAAGCCCTCTTTCCCGGAACTACTGGGTTGTCGATGATTGTGATTTTGTAATATTATTTGTGGATAATTAATTATTTATTTATATGATAAGGAAAATATTCATTTTATGTCAATATAGATGGAGAAAAATTTTAATGTGACAATTGTTGAAAATTGATATTTTATCTTTTCTGATAAAATAATTCATTTAAATATATTTTAATAATATAATAATGGTGATATTTTTACAATGAATGTGGGGTATATAAATAAATGAGGAGGAAGAGTATTTTTGTTACTAAAAATATTTAAAACATGTTTTTCATGTTTGTGGACCCCATTTCTTGACTGAAATTTGATTATAGCCTGTAAAATCGTTCGTATGTGGATTTCGGTCAATTTTTACTTAGAATTTGGAAAAACTTAAACTTACAAAGTTGTAGAGAATTGAATTTCCTATGGAATGGATAAAAGATTCAAATTTTTCTGATAAAATGGCTATTTATTGTGAATTATTGAAGTTCCGGTATATCGGGTCTAAATCGATTTTTGGAGTTTTAAATATTTTTATTTAGAAAAACGTTTTTGGTGATTTTGTCACTTGTATGGCTAATGTCTTGACTAAAAAAGTGGGCTAAGCAAAATTTATATAAATATATTAATATTTTATTAAATTTTCTGCTTTGGTGTTCTAAGCATTTTCCTATAAATAGGTGCTTAGGTTAGAATTAAAAATCACACCGTAAACAAGTCTTCTCTCTTCTCTCTCTATTTGTTTGCGTATTCTTGTGAGTATTTTGATACTTTGAGTGTTGCTATACTTGTCAAGATCCCTTCAAAGACCTTATATTCAAAGATTCCAAATCAAAAGTATTATCTTTTCGAGGTAAGGGGTGTTATTTTTTTAAAAAATGATATTATTTCTTCTAATATCATTATCTTAATATTGGTAAGATTTTCTTATGAAATTCTTGTCTTTTAGTGTTCTGTTACTATTCACATATACTGACTATTCACGATATTTATTAATTATTCACGAATTCTAAGATTATTCACGTAAAAATTAAATTTTCGTTTTTGTCTAAAATATCTATTATGGATACTAGCTTTGATTGTATCCATGTTTTAATCATTCTTGAATTTTACTCCACTATGATTATTTATGAAGTATTTTTTATCTCGGATTGTTTAAAGTATGAATCCTTAATATTCGTTCTTTTGTTTCACTGGATTTGTTTTCTTTAAAATATTTTTCATCATCCTCAGTCCTAAATGATGATATTACTAAATATCTTTGGCACAGTAGTGCAAAGATGAATGAATTTTGATGAATATCTTTGGCCTGTAGTCTGAAAAGATGAACAGTGTTGAGATGAACACGACTAATCGATGAATATCTTTGGCTCAGTAGGTGCAAAGATGAATATTTGATTCAAGATGTATATTGATTGATGTTACAGGGATAAAATATTGATGATGGACTTTTAAATTCATAGATAATAGTAGATTTCATTCTCTACGTAACTCTTCTATGAATTATTATTTTCGCTGCGAATATTGATCTGAAACTTGTTGTCTATTATATTCTATCAGATTTTTCCCTGTTGAAGACTAACGATAATTTGTTCTATATTATCTTAGTAATAATATTCTTTACTAGGCTAGTTGAGCTCACCCTTTTCCTTTTTGTTCCATTTTTCTTCTCAGGAGGCGAGAATGTAGCAAGTACTAGTCGGGGTATGGAATGAAGGTTCTAGAAAGTCGTTTTAGTAGTCCTCACTATTTTATAAAATAGTGTATCAATAATTGTAATGAGGACTTATTTGAGTGTTGATATTGTCTAGAAGACAATATTTGTTTTTAAACTCACAATTTATGTGTTGTCATATTTGCACGACAATTTTATTAATAAAGTTGTAGTTGTTTCTGTACCATGTATTTGGCGACTCAGAATGGGGGTTTTATACCTATTTTGGGAGCGTCACATTTAACTTCTCTTTGCTCATTGAATCAATTGATTGGAATAAATGTTACTTCGCCAGAATATCCGAGCCAAGATCCTTGTTAAGGTAAAATGGCCCGGAATAAATTCTTTCTCCTTGCGGTATTGCATTTTCTTTGAGAATATCCGAGCCAAGATCTTTGTTAAGGTGAAATGGCCCGGATTAGATTCTTTCTCCTTGCGGTATTGCCTTTTCTTTGAGAATATCCGAGTCAAGATCCTTGTTAAGGTGAAATGGCCCGGAATGGATGCTTCCTCGTTGTGGTGTTGCTTTTTCTTTGAGACTATCCGAGCCAAGATCCTTGTTAAGGTGAATGGCCCGAAATAGATGTTTCCTCATTGCAGTGAAGTGGCTCAGAAAAGAAAAGTACAATCACCTGGAGAAAAAAAACTTAATCTACATCAAAAGTTTATTAGTTTCAAAAGATTTTGAAGTATAGACAAAATACTTTATATATATATATATATATATATATATATATATATATATATATATATATATATATATAAGTTACTTGAATCCTGATGGTAATATATAGAAGGTACCTGGCCTTTGTCTTTTGATAGCGTATATATAAGTGCCACCACCACGCTTTCCATGTCCATCGGGCTCACCTCGAATTTAGCATACATGATGAAGCTCCTATATGTTGCGCGCATTATCAAGGTATATGTAATATGCTCGCACTTGTTCTTCATACGACGGTGGGTAACTTTGGTGGCTCCATCAAACATGAGGTTGCGTTTATGCAGTCCTCCACTAGTTCATGTGTACTGCAGGGACATATGTATGTTATATATATATATATATATATATATATATATATATATATATATATATATATGTTTCAGTATGATGGGTGATGATTCAAGTACTCCAACAATGGTTTGGGTGTACCGATGTTGTGGGCTTTCTATCTTTTTCTACAACAAAGTTTCTTGCTAACGACCGATACATTAAGAGTCTCATGGATTTTAAGGTCAGTTATTGCATAAGAATTAAGGTATCAAATATGCAAAAACAGCTAAAATAGCAAAATCGCCAGAAAATTAATCGGACGGTGCCAATAAATATTTATACTTGCAAGTAGGAGTGAGCGCACCGGGAATACCGAAGAGGACGAACTTTTTACCGGCGGCGAGGGAATGTGCGGAGACCTGCTACAAAGAATACTTGGAATTATATGTTGGCCTAAATAAGAAAACCCCCTAACCAGATTAATATCTATATAGCCTGGTGCTTTGGCTTAGATATCTATATTATTACCATAATGGGAGGTAGTCATGGCATAATTCAATTGTATCTTTCCATATGGGAGGTAGTCATGGCATAATTCAAGTGTGTCTTTCCATATGGGTAATATCAAGGCGTTATGTACGATGGTCATCTAACCCAGTTATTTCAACGCGTTAACCAGATCATGCCAAGATGCTTGCAAATATGGAATTCAGAAAGTTTTTTTTTTACACGAAGAGATAGCTGTGTTAAGGGATATTTGGTTTCCTATTATCCCCATGCCAAAACAATTCAGGATCTTACTACAAATTTTGGGCAATTGCTTTACTGAAGATCGCAGGGAAAAGCTTTCTAGATACAGGATTAAGAAAACAAAGAGGAATTTTGGCAGGAAAATCAATGACTCAAAGACTCGAAGTAATTTGCACGATCGCCATCCAAAAAGTGTGACTCACGTGCAGGGGGGCAAATGTGGGCCCAGGTGCAAATTAGGGTTCATTTGTACTAATTAAATTAAATGCACAAATTAAGATTCGCATGATGTTTAAATGAAAAGACGAAAGAGCCAGAAATAGAGAAGCAAGACCTGAGAGAATCTTTCACGTGTCCCGAGATAGAAGACGCGTGGAGGCGACTCATTTTGGAAATTGATTGAGGAATTGGATTGGTGGCTAGAAGGGCAGGACTATATGGGCATTACTCTAATGACTAAGGGTAAATTTGGAATTTCTCCGTGGTCATGTGCCTAGCACATGACCACTCTCCAGAACAGAAAACCCTATAAATACCCCTTCCACTCCTTGCACTCTTGGAAGATCGAAGGACCTGGGCATTCTCTCTCAACACTTAAAAAGACACTTGGAATCCCAATAACCCTAACAAGGTTTCCGGATTCTAGGAGTGGAAGGACTCAAGAAGAAGGCTCTTGGAATCCCTGCTACCCTAACACGGTTCTCGGATTCTAGGAGTTCTGCCACGCGTCGTTGGAGTAATCGTCCACCTGTTCTTCTCCCATCTTCAATCAATCAATCAACTCCACTCTTCGTGGATTTCTCTCATCCTCAGTCAACACGAAACCCTAATCCTAGCAAGGTACGATTTCCTTGCCCACAATGTGTACATACATATGTATATTACATTATATAATATAATATATAATATAATACATATATAAATATACATGTATACATACACATGTATATTACGTATATTACATAATAATATAATATAATATAATATAATTATACCACTTTTCTAAATATTTAGAACCTATAAAACTAGCCATCTTCTATGCCTATACCTACTTACGGCTCTTTTTCTACCCAAATCTATCACAAAATCCAAATTCCACTACATTTTTACTACCTCCCTTTTCTATTGAAGGAAGACTGCTACTTTTGTCAAACCTGTGTTCTCAAACAAAAATTTAAGTTAGAAAGAAATAAGAATAAAAAAAATATATACCGATAAATAAATAGTACCTCATGTTCCAAGAGAAGTGAAGACTTATAAATATAGCAAGCTTGCTAAGAATCAATACAACCTGCAAAATATTTTTAAAGCTTTGTTCAAACTTATATCGCGCATTAGTACAATATCATTTAAACAACAATTTCTAATTTAAATAATACATTTTCTACTGAAATTTCTTTATGCTTGTAAATATCAATATTGATCCACTTTCGAGAAGCTGAATCTCCCATCTTTTAGCCTCATCTTCAGCTTTGGCAAACGTAAAAAAATTCACTCAACCTTTCCAAGCCACACTAGGCCTTACATTTGTAGTAAGTTCTACATTACAAAATTTTCAGTTGGACATACAATATCAATAAATATTCAAAAGGGTGCCCCAAGTGTAAAATTATCTCTCAACAAAAGTATAAAATAAACTAGAATATTAAATACAAGTTAACAAATACACTAAATAGATACACGAAAAAACTCATTCAAAATTCATATCACAATAAGTAGGACACAACCACCAATGAAACATAATAATGAAACATCCAAACAAAATAAAAAAACAACAACAGAAAAAAGTACAATCACATTTATCAACGAAACATCACATTCACAAACAAAATCAGCATTCATAAAAAAAATTACAATATTCCAACGAAACATCACATTCAAAACAAATATCCAATGAAACATCACACAATAACAAAAAAAAATAAATAACACACATATATAACACATTCATCAAACAAGACCAATCAAAAAAAATTACAATATTCCAAACAAAGTTTAATAAAATCAGAAACATATATAACACATTTTATATAATATATAAAATATATAATGTGATATAAATACATATGTATATTATGTATATAATATAATACATATATAGATGTAAACATACATATGTATATTACGTATATTACATAATAATATAATATAATAGATATCCATATACATACATATGTATATTACATAATAATATAATATAATATAATATAATTATATCACTTTTCTAAATATTTAGAACCTATAAAACTAGCCCTCTTTTACGCCTATACCTGCTTACGACTTTTTTTTCTACCCAAATCCATCACAAAATTCAAATCCTACATTTTTACTACCTCTCTTTTCTCTTCAAGAAAGGCTGCTACTTTTGTCAATCCTGTGTTCTCAAACAAAAATTTAAGTTAGAAAAAATAAGAATAAAAATGAAAATACACCGATAAATAGTACTTCATTTTCCAAGAGAAGTAAAGACTTCTAAATTTAGCAAGCTTGCTAAGAATCAATACAACCTGCAAAATATTTTTAAAATTTTGTTCAAACTTATATCACATCAGTACAATATCATTCAAACAACAATTTCTAATTTAAATAATACCTTTGTTATTGGAATTTCTTCATGCTTGTAAATATCAATATTGATCCAATTTCAAGAAGCCAAATCTCCCATCTTTAGCCTCATCTTCAGCTTAAATGGTTTGTGAGTTGTGAGTTGTACATTACAAAAATTCACTCAACCTTTCCAAGCCACACTCTATGCCTTAAAGTTCTACATTACAAAATTTTCACTTGGCACAACCCATATAAAGACATTCAAAAGGGTGCTCCAAGTGTAAAATTATCTCTCAGCAAAATTACAAAATAAACTAGAATAATACAATATAACAAATACAGTAAATAGATACACGAAAAAACTCATTCAAAATTCATTCATTTCACAATGAGTAAGACATCAACCACCAACTAAACATTATTAACAAAACATCCAAACATATATAACAAAATAAAAAATTAACACCACAAAAAAATTACAATCACATTCATCAACGAAACATCACATTCACAAACAAAATCAACATTCATCAAAAAAATTACAATATTTCAACGAAACCTCACATTCAAAACAAATATTAAAATATTCCAACGAAACATCACACAATAACAAAAAAAATAACACACATATATAACACATTCATCAAGCAAGACCAATAAAAAAAATTACAAAGTTTCAAACAAAGTTTAATAACAATCCGTAAACATATATAACACATTTTATATAATATATATTTATAAAATAAATATAATATAATGTGTATCTATACATACATATGTATAATATATAATATAATACATAATATAGATACATGTATACATACACGTGTATATTACATAATAATATAATATAATATAATATAATATAATAGATATACGTGTATATAAATATATATTAATAATAATATAATATAATATAATTATATCATTTTACTAAATGAAATTATGAGATTACATGGCATGCCAGTATTCATAGTTTCGGATCGTGACCCAAGATTCACTTCAAGATTTTGGGTTAGCTTGTAAAAAGCTATGGGCACGGTTTTACGATTCAGTTCGGCATACCATCCTCAAATGGACGGAAAATCAGAGAGGACTATTCAAACTCTTGAAGATCTATTAAGACTCTGTGTCCTAGACTTCAAAGGGAGTTGGGATAAGTATTTACCATTGGTGAAATTCTCCTACAACAACAGTTATCAAGCAAGTATAGGAGTGGCTCCATTCGAAGCATTGTATGGACGAAAGTGTCGCTCTCCAGTATGTTGGGATGAGGTGGGTGAAGCAACATTGTTAGGACCAGAGTTGGTACGTATGACTGCAGAAAAGATCCAAATGATTCGACAACGTATACAAATGGCACAGGATCGACAAAAGAGTTATGCGGATCTTCATCGAAAGGACGTGGAATTTAATATTGGGGATCATGTATTGTTGCGTGTTGCTCCATGGAAGGGAGTTACAAGATTTGGAAAAAGAGGAAAGCTCAATCCACGATTTATTAGTCCATTTCAGATTCTTGACCGAGTAGGAAATGTGGCCTATAGACTCGCGTTACCTCCAAGCATGTCTCGTGTTCATAATATTTTTCACATATCTGTGCTTCGTAAATATGTGAAAGACCTGAACCACATTATTGAGTTAGAACTAGACGAAATAGCCGAAGATTTAACGTACGAGGAGGTACCTGTCAAGATCTTGGATAGGAAGGAACATGTCCTACGCACAAAGGTCATACCACAAGTCAAAGTTTTGTGGAGGAACCATGATATAAAGAAAATGACCTGGGAGTTGGAAACGGAAATGAAAGTGAGGTATCCTCACCTTTTTGAAATACCAGGTATGTACGTCAATTTCGAGGAATGTTAATGCCAAGATCCCTTCACGCACGTAAGACACGCCTCGATCCTCAAGACAAGAAACACAACAACACTAAAAAGCTGACGGCTTCAATCGTCAGTGATAATAACCGGCGTGAGAGTCATTACAGGCGATCACAAGGTTAACAATGGAGGATAAAAATATCTAGTGTATTAAGAGAGATAAAATATTAGTTACCTTTACTTGAGTGATGCCCTTGCTATCATATACTCTCATTCCCGATTTACCGTGCCACCCACCATCGTCTGACACCAGCCCCCTAATATCCCAACCGACTGCGTACAAACTGCTACATCCTCTCACTATTTTCCACCACGTAAAAAACTAAAATCCCATCCACATTAATCGCATGAGAGATAACGATAATAATCATTATCTTTGCTATCATCATCAATTACCAAAGCCCAAGTGAAGATATTTAATTATCCTCGATGGGTCACCCCAATCGATCCTACCAATACTTGAAGACCAAACAAAGGTGACTCATCGACTTGGTCCAACCGACCGCCCATAGAAGTGACCCAATGGGTTAACTAAATAACTTACCCAATTCATTCTACCCACTACATGAAATATCATGGCCCAACATTGCCCCCTAGTTTTTTATTAAACAGAATGTTTAATAGAAAACTATAAATGGTCCATGATATGAAGAACTTGATATGATCGAAAGAGAACCAAAATAAAAACCAACTGGGACATATCTGATAAATACCATAAAGTAAGATAAATTAAAACCGAAAGCCCAACTTAAAAGGCCCAACCTGATTTAATATCTTTTCAAATTCGCCATCATCGCTTAACTTGTGAAACCGTCAGTATAAAAGATAATTTTCCCATAAATTGACAGTTTTAGCTGCCAATTCAAAATTCAGACGACCTTTGCTCTTTTCTTCTCCATCGAATCCTTCTGTACTCTGCAACTTTCCATAAATGGCTTCTCAAGAATCTGGTCAAGATATTCTACTCAAGGTAACTCCCATTTCATCTGTTCCTCCTAACCCAAGCCCCACTAAAGAGGCTTCGAGCTCTAATCCCAAGGCTGCTACTCCAAGCAAGAATCCACCCCCGAAACCCTCGCCAAAACCTTCTGATTTTTTCAAGAATAAGGAGAAATTCCCACATGCCAACACCCCATCTA